>CM059973.1:2816872-3237649 GCA_030490835.1 Annona cherimola | reverse complement strand
TAATTTTTATAAACTTTTCTTATAAAATTCCTTCACAAGTTAGGAGGGTATTCTATAATAATCTTTTTTAGAAATACTTCCAGAAAATTTTCCAACAAGATTTGTGTTTTTCTGTAATTTTTTCAAAATAGGTACCAATTTGTAAAATCATAAATTCAAGGGATTTTTTTGTAAAAATTTCTTCAAAAGTAAATAGTCTTCTTCTTTCTTGGTTGTCTGTCCGTTTTTTCTTCCTTTCCATCAACTTTCAGCAGCTAGTAAAACTGCCGAAACGAACTCCGATTTTTCTTCTAGGATATATTTTGGTTCTTTGTTTAATATAGATTCGCCAAGTACTTTTCTTTTCGTAAATCTAGCGAATTTATAGAGTTTCGAAAAAAGTAGATGAATTATAAAAGCTTAAAATTCTCATTAAATTTTCAACAATAAAGCATACTGGGATGCATCTGACAATCTTGCAAGTTTTCTTTTTATTATTATTGTTATTATTTCTTTTAAATAGTCAACATTCCTTAGCCAAAAATAGTTTGAATCTCTAAATAGAAATGTCCATTTTATCTTAAATTTTAGGAATAGACTTCTAAAATTTTTTTCTCTAATCTAGACGATCCATTTCTCAAAATAACACTCCTGTCATCAGATATAACATATTGTGCTTAATAAAGTGTTAAAATTAAATATTTCTTCAAATAGCTATTCAAATTAATTTTTAACTAGATTCATTCATCATACACATTGTAAAATCTCCGAAAGAATATTTCTAATGGATCATATTAGAATTTTTATATCTGCAATTTCCTGTAAAAATTATTTTGAATTTTCTTCTTAAAATACATAATCACCACTCTAAGTTTTCTTTAAAAAATCATTATACCTGAAAATTCGTAACTCCAATGAAGCTGAAATTTGGTACAAAAGCTAAGCACATAATTATTTTACTATTGTACGGTCACAACTCTATGATTATATCCAGAAGTATATTTATTTTGAGATATTAAATTTTCTACTATTATTTGCTAACTTCTCTGAATTAAATAAAATTACAACACCAAATATTTTAATAAACTTCTGCTAGCTATTAACCATTCTTGAATTATCATGGATGACTTAGATTTAAAAGATAAATTGCACATACTTAAAATCGAAGAGATTAATTGAAGAAAAATTCTATGTGGCATACCTTCAAAACTTTCTTCTTCGTCTCTGTCTCTATTTCTGCTTCCAAGAGGCTTTCAACGATGGAAGCCCATCTCACTGCTTACTCCTTGTTATAGGAGCAGCACCGCTAAACGATTGGCTATAATTGTCATCTACCATCTCCCCCCATAATTAATTCCACCGTGTTTTTATTCCAGCAAAAGCTACTTTAAATATTAACATGAAAAAATAATTGAAAAATATAAAATATACTTAAAGTAAATAAAAAATTTATTCAAAAATATAAAAATATTTAGGATTATTTACATGCTTTTATTAGGATTATTTACAAGTTAAAATGTTATAAAAATAACCAGCAAAATATCCAAATAGATTAATCTTTTTTGAAAATTTATTATCTATTAAAATTCATCTTTATAAAATTCCTATATTAAAACTTTTAAGTTTGTTAAACTTAATAAATTTTAAATATCATGAATTTAAATTTTTAATAAATACAGTGGCCAATTATTCTCGTTATTTATGTATATAATTAAGTTCAACCAATGCTACTGTTAACATCTAAGATGAGATAAAAATAGAATTAGAATGGAATAGAATCTTCCATTTTACAAAAATATTTTTCTCATTTACAAAAATACTAGCTTATTTTTTCTTTTCTAATACAACTACCCAAGGTAAATATACCTTTTTTTAGTACTAATGCATAACGATACATTTCATCTAACATTTTCATCTCATCATCATTTATGTAAGTTGTGACAGGATGAGATACCGATGTGATGAAATTTTAAATTTTTCGAAAATGTTTTTCTCATCATAAAAAATAATAATTTATTTTTTATTTTCAATCTAAGCCTGACCAATTGCACTACGTTTTTTTCTTATTTTCAACATATAATAACACTTTTTCAATCCTACGTTCTCATCCACACTCTCCTCATCCCAGCTATCTGCACTCATCTTATCCAGCGGATAAGAGGCAAGAATGTATGGCTTGAGGCATGATTGACTTGGCACGACTTGGATACGTATTTTCATGATAACGACCGCATCTCAAAGGATTGTAACAAATTAAGCAATGACTGAATCCGAAATCTTCATCTTCCGGTGATTCCTTAGGCTTATAGGTTAAAATTCACATATTATTTTTTGTACTTATATATATGTATAATTAATTAGTTGAACCAATATTGCTACTGTGAAATTATTAAAGACCTACCTGGGCACTCTTGGCTGCTGAACCTAGCTCCACATGTAAAAGTCAGTTTGTGAATCAGGACCATAAGGATGCACCTGTTGATGCAAGACCGCATTGCCGTGGCTTGGCTGCATTCACGTTTGATATCATGATGGTTTATAAAAACATCAGCTTCATCTATTGTAATTACCATTGTTTATGTTACCATGGAGATCCTTTTTATTTATTTAGTATCATTATGCATAAGCTTTATCTATAAATGTATAAAATTAATTTAATAATAAATATTAATTTCTTTTTTTATGTCAACTAATAAATATTAATTTCGAAGTAGTATTTTTAGTGTCTAAACTCTTCAATATATCATTACTGTATGGATAAATAATTCTATAAAGTATCATTATATTTTAATAAACATATAAATAAATCTAATCAATTTTCCTAATTTACAAATAAACATATATTTTTGAATAAATGTGACCCATGCACATATTTGATTTGGATAAAACTTGATTTTCTAGCTAAATAATTGAAGTTAAATACAATGAATAAATTGAATTTTACATCAATAATTAACATCGTAAAAATTGAAGAAATTACAAAGAACTACTTATATATAATTTGGTTATATAAAAGCAAAGCGTTTCAATATAAAAATGGCAAAGACGCACTTTGTGTTTGTCTTCTCTCTCGTCTTTCAAATTGACCCACCTCATAAAATGTCTCCTCTCTCCTCTTTCAAATTGACCCACCTCATAAAATGTCTCCTCTCTCCTCTTTCAAATTGACCCACCTCATACGTTATCTAAAAAGCATTCATTTCTAGCTTAATTAAGACTTCCACAATTTTTAGAAATTTTAATGCAAATTTTAAGAACTTAATAGACTCCACCCAATGTTTCCCCTAATGGGGATTAGGCCAATATAGACCCGGAGTGCAGAAAATACACTGAGCCATGCACAGCAACGGATCATGCACCAATCCCTCCCTCACAAGAGGGATCACGCTGACGTCAGTAAAGTGTAAGCACTGGCAGAGCAAGTCAATCGTGGGTAACGAAGGGACCTTGTAGAAGGCACATGTGTAGGTCACTCGCAAGCAATGACTCAATCATAAATCCGCTGGTGATGAATTTTAGTCACTCAAATTAAAAATTGTAAATGGATTTCTCCAAGGTAACAATCTCATCCATCAATAAGCACCTGTTGATGCAAGACCGCATTGCCGTGGCTTGGCTGCATTCACGTTTGATACCATGATGGTTCATAAAAACATCAGCTTCATCTATTGTAATTAGCACTGTTTATATTACCATGGAAATCCTTTTATTTATTTAGTATCATTATAAATAAATTTTCTCTAAAAATGTAAAAAATTAACGTAATAATAAATATTAATTTCTTTTTTTATGTTAAATAATAAATATTAATTTTAAATTAGTATTTTCAGTGTCTAAACTATGTAATATATCACTACTACGTGGATAAATAATTCTACAAAGTATCATTATATTTTAATAAACATACAAATAGATCTAATCAATTTTCCTAATTTACAAATAAACATATATTTTTGAATAAATGTGACCCATGCATATATTTGATTTGTCTAAAACTTGATTCTCTAACTAAATCAGTGATCTTAAATACAATGAATAAATTAAATTTTACATTAATAAGTAACATCATAAAAATTGAAGAAATTACATAGAACTACTTATGTATAATTGGTTATATAAAAGCATAGCATTTCAATATAAAGCAAGCAAAGACGCACTTTGTGTTTGTCTCCTCTCTCCTCTTTCAAATATAAGTAACGGATCATGCACACATCCCTCCCTCACAAGAGGGATTAGGCTGACACCAGTAAAGTGTAAGTACTGGCAGAGCAAGTCAATCGCGGTTAAACGAAGGGACCTTGTAGAAGGCACATGTTGTAAACCCCTAATTTACTTTATGAATTTTAATTTACTATTAGCATGTTAATTAAAATGCAAATTAAGTTATGTAATTTTAATTAAAATTGTGAAAGTATGATATTATTTAAATAAATAAATAATGATTTATTATTGTGAAATTAAAAATGAATAACTAAAGCCTGAACTAAATACAAATGAATTTTTGCTATAAATTGATATACGAATAATATAGAATTAAATTAGGTAAAAATTATGGAAAGGAGATATATACAAGGTATATGTGTATTATAAATAGACTGAAAAAATAATAATAATAATAAATTGTGGTGACTACTAGTTTAGTCGTGTGTCCACCTAAATATAAAAGAATATAAATATTTTATGAGACCAAGTGTAAAAGAAAATAATAAAATTTAAGAAATGTATATGTAAAGGTGAAATTGGTTTGTTAAATTGTTTAAATTAACAATAGAAATTGGGAGTAGAAACTTAATTTAATAAATATGATAAATTATTATATATTATATACTACCATAATTATTAAATGAATTAGCAAAAATGCACAGACTAATATGGCCGAATTCGTAATTTTCAAATGGGCCACAAATAGATAATTAATCAAGTTAGTATGGATTAAATAATTATAAAATAAGTTAAATTAGAATAGTTTAAATAATTATGCAAGTAATTATTTATAAATAATTTGGATAGGAACCATGAGTTAAATGGAGATGATTCTAGCCTAATAATTCCATGCTTTTAGAATAACGTATACAACTCTATGATATATGAACCATGCATATCCGTTGATTTCCATTAAATTAAATGGGGTAGGCTCCCATTTAATTTAGATTCATGAATTAACAATAAAAGAAGAAGAAGAAGAAGATACGATCATTCCTACGTGGATTGCTAAGCATGGCTATTAAAGGATACAAGATACTTGATACTATTTAAGACATTTGCTTTTATTGAGATTTTCTTAGAATACGGCGACGATTCATGGAAATTGAATTGGGATAGAATACGTGAATATATAAAAAGGAGGAAGCTTTAGATTCCATCTTATTCTCTCCAGGTAGCTAAAACGCCGGGGTCAGTTGATTGTCTAAGCAAAAGAAGAAGTTGGGCTTAGAATGACTTCTTGTCCAGGTAGGCTTGTTGGTTTCATTAATTTTTTTTTATTTCAGAAATTCTCCGGTCTAATCTAATAACAAAGATGGACATTCAAAATTCAGGAAAGTATGAAAGTGGAAAATTATTTTCTTTTCATTAACATATGATTGATAAGTAATTTTATTTAAAGGATTGCTGGATGATTTAGACTATTAAGATATTTAGTTATCCGTTAATTTGAAGCTTGACTAAAATTACACGTTAATAATAATAATAATAATAATAATAATAATAATGATAATAATAATAATAATAATGATAATAATAATAATAATAATGATAATAATAATAATAATAATAATAATAGGAAGGATAGTTAACATGAGAAAATAATTAGTCGTTGTCTATCTGAGTACGTAATAGCTTTATGGAGTTATGGGTATTATTTTCTCTTTTGAAGTTTTACTGATTATAATTGACAATGGAGTTTAAAGGAATGATTTCAATTGAATATCCAGCATGCACACGTGGATTTCAAATATTCAATGCCCATGTGCCCATCATGTGTAAATTTTTAATCATAAATACTATTTAAAATTAATAGAAATTGATGTTTACCTATAAGGATATATGGAGTAAAATATATATATGACTTTATTAATACATAGAACTTAGGAGTGAGTAAGCATAGTTATTTAATTAATTTAATGAGTATAGAAATTATAATTTATCAGCAGGAATTATAATTTATATACGGGCTTTTGGAATAAATTGAGTTTTGTGATTTAATATTAGTTTTTGCTAAACCCATTGTTTTATAATAAATTTTAACTATATAAAATTATGATCAGGTATATCACTTAATGATAATTGGAAAAGTATGGTTGACAATTAGAGATTTGTGTTGACAAGAGTTATTATATGCTTTGAACCAGATTTTGCATGAAAAAGGGTAAAGGAATAGTAACTTGAAGATAAAAGAGGTAAGTAAGACTTGTTTTGAACTGAATGAATTATTTTATATTTCTCGGGCATATATGTTTTGGATGTCGATGATTTGTATCTTTCTTGAGATTGATTTATTGTGATGTCGAATTTGACCTTGATTTATAAACGGTATATGTTAGTATTATATTTTGGACATATGCATGTGTGCATGGTGTGTTAGCATTTCCATGAGCCATGGCTGAATATGCCGATTGAGAAGTGTTGTTTGTGATCATTGATGACGATCGATGACATACCGCCGACTGGGGACCGGGGTATGGTTTAGCCATTGACGGTTGTGGGCCATGATAAACCATTGAGCTATTGTGATGTGGTATTTGGAGCCACGAATGTGTTCAATTATTTGTTGATATTTATTATGAGACCAGTATGTAGAGACTGGTACTCAGGCATGAGTGTCTGAGTTGAGCCATGGGCGTAAGTTTGTGGCAGGGCCATGGGTGTGTGGAGATCATGGCAGGATATCACATTCACTTCCTTGTCATTTGACTTGGTATGGTGTTTCCCGCATTTGATTTTCTCGTGCTTAGCACTGATGTAAGACGGGGCAAGATATCGAACCTCCCCATTGGATTTGACTTATGTGATCAGAAGATCATGTGTATGTATTGGAATGATTGATCATGAGCATGCACATGGTATTAATTCGAACATGATTTATGACTTATTTGAAATTATGCATATTGTTTAAAACTCATTTTGTTTAATTTATATTTTTGGTTCGACTTACTGAGTTTGCCTGGACTCACCCTATTTTATCATAATTTAGATGAGAGGTATGCGGGTGGAGACCAATATGGGTTCAGTACACCAGATCAAACTAGGACATGATAAATCCGATTTTTTTTTTTGAGTTTTAAGAGTGATGTTGGGACAATCTAATTATCTATATATTTTATTAATTTGAACACTTGGATGCAACTCGAATATATATGTGATGAGATAATTAATTTATATTAGTCTGTGAAATATTTGTTGTTAACCATAATTTATATTAAATGTGTTCTCCCCATTATCACCGATCCTGTCTTATTGGTAGCGACTGTTGACTTAGCCATCAATGCGCTACAGAAGTGGTATCAGAGCAAATAATGGGTAAGAACTACAGCATATGATATAACAAAGATTAGTGATTAGAATTTGACTTGGGGTATGTTAGTTTAGGAGAATAAACTAAAAACAGTAGGCTACTTAAATGCTTACTTTTGTGGCTAAAGAATGAAAAGTTGCTGAGTTTATGCTTTATCAATAGATGGTAAATATTAGAGGCGGTCGAGGGAGACCTCGTGGGTCAAGGCGCACTGCAATTCATGATACTCGAACTCATGTACCACCGGAGGAAGAAGTTCCTGAGCCAGCGGCAACTGCAAATGAAGCTAATAATGAAGTTGGACCTGATCATGTTTTGCCTACAATGGAAAGTATAATGGGGAATCCTGTATTGATAGGATTTATGGATACAATGTGCGGAGCTATGCACGAAATGCAACAGGAACTTTGCCGAGAGATGCAAGAGGAGTTGTCTCAAGTTAGATAACTTGTGACAAGTTGACTGCCAAATCCGACATCATCTAACTAGGCCCCAGCAGTTCAGCCCTCAGTTATGATACGCAGACTAGAGGACTTCATTTTCCCCCAAGAGAACCAACAACCCCAGTAGTTGCATTCCAAGCAGGACCATCTACTCGAATAGTGGGGGATGATGATGGTATTCGAGTTACAGCTGGGCCATTACAGGTTGAAAATCCTGAACAAGAGGAGAAGAGAGAAAGGAATAAACTAAGAACATTTCAAGGCATGCAACCGCCTAAATTCTCAGGAGAGGTAGATTATAAGGCAGCCTCTAATTAGATTAAACAATTGGAGAAGATCTTCAAATGTCTTAAGTGCACTGAGGAGAAGAAGGTGCGCTATGCCATTTACCTATTGGAGGGTGATGCGGAACAATGGTGGGACTCGGAGCAACAAAAATTGCCTGAAGGAGGTGAGGAGCTTTTGACATGGGCTAAGTTTCAGCATTGTTTCTTTCAGTACTATATCCTTGATAGTGAGAGGATACAAAGATCTGCAGAATTCCACTCTCTTGTTCAGGGAAATATGTCAGTCACAGAGTATGATCTTCAGTTTCGATCTTCGTCTCGGTTTGTGGCATGGACAAAGACTGACCCATTGGAGAAGGCACGCAAATTTCATGAAGGACTGAAGCTTTCGATTCGAACTAAAATATCTGTGATCCGAACTGATGATTACAAAGTGATTTTAGACATGGCTCATAGTGTGGAGCGAGAAGAACTGGAATGGGGAAAATCTCAAATCAAGAAGAGAAATGCTGAGCTAAAGAAACAAGGCAGGTTCCAAAGCAATAAGAAGCCTCATATTGAACCCCAACGTGGGAACACTGCCCAGAAACCACCCAAGATGATCAAATGTTTCGGTTGTGGTGAGGTTGGCCATATAAAGTCTCGATGTCCTCATACCAATACTTTTTTTCATCATTGTGGACAACAAGGACATCGTCGGCCTATGCGTCCACAGCTTTAGACAGGTGTACCTCAAATGGCTAATGTACCAATGCGATAACCACAATGACAACAAAATGGACCAATACGTGCATCTATTGCTACACGTGGTGTAGGTCTGAGAGGACGACCCAATCAAATACCACAATATCAACCCCAACAGCAACCACTCCGCATTGAGCAAAGGCCACAAGCCACAGGTCGTATTCAGGCAACTACAATAGAGGAGGTGCAGGTTGCTCATGAGGTGGTGACAGGTAACTCTTTAAGTTAAGAAAATCACTAATTATCTATTTATACTCTTAAAAATGCATTACTTATGCCATGTAAAAATATATATATATATTAGGTGAACTTTCAATTTGTGGACAATTAGCGTATGTTTTATTTGATCCCGGTGCTACCCATTCGTTTGTTTCATATGCATTCGCAATGCGAGCACAACTATATTGGGAAAATATGGAGTCAACCATGAGAATATCTACACCTTTGCAGGTAGTGTGTACTGCAACACAAATATGTTTAGACTGTCCAGTAATTATAGAAGGTAGGCCTTATCCTGCTGATTTGATCGTGTTAGACACTTGTGAGTTGGATGTGATACTTGGGATGGATTGGCTAGGTAAATGGAGCGCGGTAGTCTACTGTAAAGAGAAGCAAGTCGTAATCAGACCTAAGAACTGCCTACCCTTCACTTTCACTGGGAGGTCACAAGACAAAGTTCCAAAGTTAATATCATCCATGAAAGCAAAAAGATTAATGCGGAAGGGGTGTATAGCATATCTAGTTTTCGCAATTGATGCAGAACCTGAAGGCAGAAGACTAGAAACTATACCCATAGTAAGAGATTTTCCCGATGTATTTCCTGAAGAGTTACCTGGTCTACCCCCAGAGCGCGAGGTAGAATTCATCATCGAATTATATGCAAGTACTAGCCCTATATCAAAGGCACCATATAGAATGGCACCAATAAAGCTTGAAGAGTTGAAGAAGCAGCTCCAAGAGTTATTAGCCAAAGGCTTCATTCGTCCTAGTGTATCTTCATGGGGTGCGCCAGTCCTATTTGTGAAGAAAAAGGATGGTAGCCTTAGACTCTGTATTGATTATAGAGAGTTGAACAAGGTAACGGTCAAAAATAAATATCTGTTACCATGAATTGATGATCTTTTAGATCAATTAAAGGGTGCTAGTGTATTTTCTAAGATTGATCTACAGTCAGGGTATCACCAAATGCGAATTCGAGATACTGATATCTTGAAAACTGCATTCAGAACTAGATATGGTCATTATGAGTTTTTGGTGATGCCGTTTGGTTTGACTAATGCACCTGCTTTCTTTATGGATTTGATGAATCATATTTTTCGGGAGTATCTTGATCAGTTTGTAGTGGTCTTCATTGATGACATATTGATATACTCTAAAGATAATATAGAACATGAATACCATCTACGGTTAGTCTTGCAGAGGCTACGGGAGCAAAAATTATATGCTAAGTTAAAAAAATGTGACTTCTGGTTACCCCGTGTTTGCTTCCTTGGGCATGTGGTGTCGGGCGATGGCATAGCAGTTGATCCTCAAAAGATTGAGGCTGTGGTAAACTGGGTAAGACCAAGCACTGTGACAGAGGTTCGAAGCTTTCTTGGGTTAGCTGGTTATTATAAGCGATTCATAAAGGGATTCTCGACAATCGCTTTGCCTCTCACCAACTTGACTAGAAAGAATGTAAAATTTGATTGGAATGACCGATGTGAGGAAGCCTTTCAAGAGTTAAAGCAGCGGTTAGTGGAAGCTCCTATTTTGGCTATTCCTTCAGGAACAGGAGGCTTTGTGATATACAGCGATGCATCTAAGAAAGGTTTGGGTTGTGTGTTGATGCAAAATGGCAAGGTGATTGCTTATGCATCTAGGCAATTAAGGTCTCATGAGCAAAACTATCCAACCCATGACTTAGAGCTTGCAGCAGTTGTATTTGCCTTGAAACTTTGGAGGCATTAGTTATATGGAGAAAGGTGCGACATCTATACAGACCACAAAAGCCTTAAGTATATTTTCACTCAGAAAGAGCTGAATATGCGACAACGACGATGGTTAGAATTGCTAAAAGACTATGACATGACAATTTTGTATCATCCGGGCAAGGCTAATGTTGTAGCCGATGCACTTAGTAGAAAATCGAGTGATAGTAGGGCTAGTATGCTTACTGCCCAACCCATTGTTTTTGAGGAGATGAGAAGAATGGATCTTTATGTTGATGTGGAAGGAGTTGTAGCTCGAATAAGTAATTTGAGTCTGCAACCCACTATATTTGATGAGATCAAAGAGGCTCAGCAGAATACAACGGACATCAATTTTTTGCGTAGAAAGGAGCGCACCATGAGGGTTGAATTGCCAGACTTCACTATTAAGAATGATGGTGTTCTCCGATTTCGAAATCGATTAGCCATCCCACGAGGAACTGCAATAATTGCAGATATATTGCAAGAGGCCCATTATAGTCCTTATTCTATTCATCCTGGTAGTAATAAAATGTATCAAGATTTGAAATCACAGTATTGGTGGCATGGAATGAAAAATGATGTGGCAAAATTTGTGGCTAAGTGTTTGACTTGTCAGCAAGTCAAAGCAGAACATCAAAGACCTGGTGGATTGCTACAGCAGATTGAGATACCGACATGGAAATGGGAGGAAATCACTATGGATTTCATTATCGGTTTACCTAAAAACCGTGCTGGATATGACACTATTTGGGTTATTGTTGATAGATTAACCAAGTTAGCACATTTTGTTCCTATAAGGACTACTTATACAGCTGAAAAGTTAGCTTGGATCTATCATAAAGAGATTGTCAAGTTGCATGGAGTGCCAAAGTCTATCATATCTGATAGAGGTTCGGTATTCACTTCTCGATTTTGGAAGGCATTGCATACCACAATGGGAACTAGATTAAAGTTCAGTTCAGCCTTTCATCCTCAGACAGATGGACAGACCGAGAGAGTTAATCGACAACTTGAGGACATGCTTCGAGCCTGTGTGATGGATTGGGGTAATAATTGGAGCGAGTACCTGTCATTGACGGAGTTTGCATATAACAATAGCTACCACTCCAGTATACAGATGGCACCGTTTGAAGCATTATATGGAAGAAAATGTAGATCCCCACTATGTTGGGATGCAATAGGTGAAGCTACTATCTTCGGACCTCAGATGATTGCAGAGACTGAAGAAAAAGTTGCTAAAATTCGAGAGAAGATCCTTGTGGCCCAGTCACGACAGAAGAGCTATGCAAACACTCGACGTAGACCCCTGGAGTTTATGGGGAGCGACAAGGTATTTCTGAGAGTCTCACCAATGAAGGGTGTGGTTCGTTTTGGCATCAAAGGAAAGTTAAGCCCTAGGTATATCGGACCTTATGAAATATTGGAAAGAATAGGGAAGGTGGCTTATCGATTGGCACTTCCACCCACCTTATTAGGGGTACATGATGTTTTTCATGTATCCACCTTGCGAAAGTACGAACCGAACCCTTCTCATATTTTGCAACTCCAGCAAATTAGTATTCAAGAAAATTTACATTATGAGGAGAAGCCTATTCGAATTATTGATAAGAAGGTCAAACAGTTAAGGAATAAGTCTATTCGACTCGTGAAAGTTCAATGGAGCAACCACACAAAAGATGAAGCAACGTGGGAATTAGAATCTATTATGAAAGACAAATATCCATATCTTGAGTTCTAGCTAAGTTTCGTGGACGAAACTTTTAATAAGGTGAGTATAAATGTAAACCCTAATTTACTTTATGAATTTTAATTTACTATTAGCATGTTAATTAAAATGAAAATTAAGGTTATGTAATTTTAATTAAAATTGTGAAAGTATGATATTATTTAAATAAATAAATAATGATTTATTATTGTGTGAAATTAAAATGAATAACTAAAGCCTGAACTAAATACAAATGAATTTTTGCTATAAATTCATATGCGAATAATATAGAATTAAATTAGGTAAAAATTATGGAAAGAAGATATATACAAGGTATATGTGTATTATAAATAGACTGAAAAAAATAATAATAATAATAAAATGTGGTGACTACTAGTTTAGCCGTGTGTCCACCTAAATATAAAAGAATATAAATATTTTATGAGACCAAGTGTAAAAGAAAATAATAAAATTTAAGAAATGTATATGGAAAGGTGAGATTGGTTTGTTAAATTGTTTAAAATAACAATAGAAATTGGGAGTAGAAATTTAATTTAATAAATATTATAAATTATTATATATTATATACTACCATGATTATTAAATGAATTAGCAAAAATGCACAGACCAATATGGCCGAATTCGTAATTTTCAAATGGGCCACAAATAGATAATTAATCAAGTTAGTATGAATTAAATAATTATAAAATAAGTTAAATTAGAATAGTTTAAATAATTATGCAAGTAATTATTTATAAATAATTTGGATAGGAACCATGAGTTAAATGGAGATAATTCTAGCCTAATAATTCCATGCTTTTAGAATAACGTATACAACTCTATAATATATGAACCATGCGTATCCGTTGATTTCTATTAAATTAAATGGGGTAGGCTCCCATTTAATTTAGATTCATGAATTAACAATAAAAAAAGAAGAAGAAGAAGATACGATCATTCCTACGTGGATTGCTAAGCATGGCTATTAAAGGATACGAGATACTTAATACTATTTAAGACATTTGCTTTTGTTGAGATTTTCTAAGATTACAGCGACGATTCATGGAAATTGAATTGGGATAAAATACGTGAATATATAAAAAGGAGGAAGCTTTAGATTCCATCTTATTCTCTCCAGGTAGCTAAAACACCGGGGTCAGTTGATTGTCTAAGTAAAAGAAGAAGTTGGGCTTAGAATGACTTCTCGTCCAGGTAGGCTTGTTGGTTTCATTAATTTTTTTTATTTCAGAAATTCTCCGGTCTAATCTAATAACAAAGATGGATATTCAAAATTCAGGAGAGTATGAAAGTGGAAAATTATTTTCTTTTCATTAACATATGATTGATAAGTAATTTTATTTAAAGGATTGCTGGATGATTTAGACTATTAAGATATTTAGTTATCCGTTAATTTGAAGCTTGACTAAAATTAAACGTTAATAATAATAATAATAATAATAATAGGAAGGATAGTTAACATGAGAAAATAATTAGTCGTTGTTCTATCTGAGTACGTAATAGCTTTATGGAGTTATGGTATTATTTTCTCTTTTGAAGTTTTACTGATTATAATTGATAATGGAGTTTAAAGGAATGATTTCAATTGAATATCCAGCATTCACACGTGGATTTCAAATATTCAATGCCCATATGTCCATCATGTGTAAATTTTTAATCATAAATACTATTTAAAATTAAAAGAAATTGATGTTTACCTATAAGGATATATGGAGTAAAATATATATATATGACTTTATTAATACATAGAACTAAGGAGTGAGTAAGCATAGTTATTTAATTAATTTAATGAGTATAGAAATTATAATTTATTAGTAGGAATTATAATTTATATACGGGCTTTTGGAATAAATTGAGTTTTGTGATTTAATATTAGTTTTTGCTAAACCAATTGTTTTAATAAATTTTAATTATATAAAATTATGATCAGGTATATCACTTAATGATAATTGGAAAAGTATGGTTGGCAATTAGAGATTTGTGTTGACAAGAGTTATATGCTTTGAACCAGATTTTGTATGAAAAAGGGTAAAGGAATAGTAACTTGAAGATAAAAGAGGTAAGTATGACTTTTTTTGAACTGAATGAATTATTTTATATTTCTCGGGCATGTATATTTTGGATGTCGATGATTTGTATCTTTCTTGAGATTGATTTATTGTGATGTCGAATTCGAACTTGATTTATAAACGGTATATGTTAGTATTATATTTTGGACATATGCATGTGTGCATGGTGTGTTAGCATTTCCATGAGCTATGGTTGAAGATGCCGATTGAGAAGTGTTGTTTGTGATCATCGATGACGATCGATGACATACCGCTGACTGGGGACCGGGGTATGGTTTAGCCATTGACGGTTGTGGGCCATGATAAACCATTGAGCCATTGTGATGTGGTATTTGGAGCCACGAATGTGTTCTATTATTTGTTGATATTTACTGTGAGACCAGTATGTAGAGACTGGTACTCAGGCATGAGTGTCTGAGTTGAGCCATGGGCGTAAGTTTGTGGCGAGGCCATGGGTGTTTGGAGATCATGGCAGGATATCACATTCACTTCCTTGTCATTTGACTTGGTATGGTGTTTCCCGCATTTGATTTTCTCATGCTTAGCACTGATGTAAGGTGGGGCAAGATATCGAACCTCCCGATTGGATTTGACTTATGTGATCGGAAGATCATGTGTATGTATTGGAATGATTGATCATGAGCATGCACATGGTATTAATTCGAACATGGTTTATGACTTATTTGAAATTATGCATATTGTTTAAAACTCATTTTGTTTAATTTATATTTTTGGTTCTACTTACTGAGTTTGCCCGGACTCACCCTATTTTATCATAATTTAGATGACAGGTATGCGGGTGGAGACCATTATGGGGTCAGTACACCAGATCAAACTAGGACATGATAAATTTGATTTTTTTTTTTGAGTTTTAAGAGTGATGTTGGGACAATCTAATTATCTATATATTTTATGAATTTGAACACTTGGATGCCACTCGATATATACATGTGATGAGATAATTAATTTATATTGGTCTGTGAAATATTTGATGTTATACCATAATTTATATTAAATGTGTTCTCCCCATTATCACCGATCCTGTCTTATTGGTAGTGACTGTTGACTTAGTCATCAGTGCGCTACACATGTGCAGGTCACTCGCAAGCAATGACTCAATCATAAATCGGTTGGTGATGAATTTTAGTCACTCAATTTAAAAATTGTAAATGGACTTCTCCAAGGTAACAATCTCATCATACAATAAGCAACGCGAAGTTAGTGCCATGTATGTTTCGGGACCTAGGGTACCAAGATAGGTATTTAATAATTTCACAGTAGCAGTATTGGTTCAATTAATTCATATTACAAATATAAGTAAGAAGAATAATTTGTGAACTTTGATCATATAAACCTAGAAATCTATGTATGTATAATAAAACATATATGATACTAACTTTTCTGCATTTACTATGTGATCAGGTTGCACTAGAAGAAAACTCAATTATTGCAATGAACATTTTCGTTGCAATGCAACAAGTGAAAAATACGTATTATCATTGCCAAGTTGTGTTGCAGTGAATTTGGTGTGGAGGAAATATTGTTGTTGCATATGTAGAATGAGGAAAATGTACAGAAATTGAGAAAATTATATTGAAAATAAAAAATTATTATTTTTTAGAATGAGAAAAATATTTTTTAAAAATTTAAAATTCCATCACACACAGAGAATATTGTATGTAGAGAGAGATGAGGGTAGAATGACCACAGGAGCAGTGCCCGTGCCGCAACACTGTCGATGCAAATATTGCAGGCGTGTGCTCGAAACCCAGTTGCTTCGGGTATACAGTTTGCAGTTCCTCCTAGAAGTGAGAGTTTTAAAGATTTCTTCCTCAAATGGGAGTATTTTAGAATCTATTTTAGAAAGATTCCATCCACAGTTTGAGGGTTGTGAAATAGTTTGATTATAATATCAGATGTAATAGAATATAAAACAATACAAATAAAAAAAGGATGAGGGTAGGATGAAAATGTGGGATGAAATATTATTCTTATGTATTAGGAATGTGAAAAAAAAAAACATATTGAGATTGAAAAAGTTGTATCGGAAAAAAAAGGATGTCGTTATTTTTTTTAAATGAAAAAATTATTTTTGAAAAATAGAAGATTCTATTCTATCCTAATCTCGTTTTCATCCCACCTTAGATGTGAACAGAAACATTGGTTTAACTTAATTATACTCGTAGATAACAAGAATAATTAGCCGCTATCTTTATTAATAAAATTTAAATTCATGAAACTTAAAATTTTGTTGACTTTCATACACTTAAAAATTTTAATTTATCCATCAAAATATTTTAATTTGGGGATTTTGTAAAGATGAATTTTAATAGAAAATAAAATTTTAAAAAGATTAATCAATTTGGATGTTTAGCTTGTTTATCTTTGTAACATTTAACATGTAAATAATCCTACGTATTTTATGTTTTATGTTTTTGGCAAATTATCTATTTTAAGAGAATTTTATATTTTTCAAATATTTTTTTCATGTTAATATTTTTATATATGCAAGTGCTTCTATGGCTCTAAAATTTTTTTAAAAAAATTAATCTCACCATATGAATATGCTAAATGTTTAATTACAATCGTTCACACATTTTCATAATGTATATGTTAGTTATATTGAAGCGTGCGAGCATAATGAACTAGCAATTAATTTACGTAATTAATTTTATTAAAATATATTTAAGTTAAACTAACATAAGCACATTAGATACTTGCTTGAGGAGTATGTCATGGAATCCAAGTGTTAACATTTTTATTGGGGCATGATCATTCCTTTCTTCTTTTTTTTTTTGAGTAAAAAGAGAAGTCAATTCAAGTGAAAAAAGTCCATAAAAAGAGAATCCACAATACAAGTTGGAGGAATCTCTTCCCAAAAACACCCCTTGATTGGGTGGAAAGGGAAAATTTAGCCAAATTGTGGGCTGTTTGGTTGGGGGTTCTTAAAATATGAGAGAAAAATAGCCACTCAATCCAGCATTTACAATCGTTGATCTGGGTGACTAGATGGCGAATGTTGGAAATAGTATTACCACTGCCTATCACCCAACTTATAAGCACTGTATAGTCACGTTCAACTTCAGCCTATCTTATCCTGATGTTCTTGAGCCACTTTAATCCCAAGAGAATAACAAAAGCTTCCATCCACAAGGGTATATGCATATCTGGGATCATCCAATATTTAACCGCTAGCAATGTGCCTTGTGGGGCTCTAAGGACTCCATCAAAACCCATTCTAGGGAGGTTGAGGTTGCAAGCAGCATCAACATTAAGTTTGACCCTTCCCTCTACCAGGCTTGTCCACATAGAGGGGCTCTTAGTGTTGCTGAGAGCAGCTCCTTTTATTAGATTTGCCTAGTGGAATTGGTGGAGAAAGTTTTGAGACCAAGCAGTGATGTGCAGTAGAGCAGGTTGAATTTCTTCTGCAACTAGTTTGTTCCTGCAATACCTTATTGTCCAGCAGAGAGATATGAAAAAATTAAGAGGAAAGGGGTCTTGTTGAGAGAATAGGCAAGATAGTAGTTCATGCACATGATGCACCGGGTGTGTGGAGATTGTGTGGAAATGTGGCATCTTGAAGATATCTCGGACACACCAACGCTCCTAGGATATATGAAGGGCTTCTTCCATATTTGACATTCGGGATTAACTTGGATGCCTCTACGGATGAGGTTTGCTCTTGTTGGGAGAGAATCATGTAATAAACACCACCCAAACAACTGGACTTTCCTGGGCACCTTGGTTTTTTAGATGGCCTGAGGTGTTGCTAGGGTAGGCACAATTTCCCCAATGGAAAGAGGTAGCCTGTAAGCAGATTTTACTTTAAAATTGTAATTAGGCTTGGGGTCCCAATATAGGTGGTCTTCTTCGTCTTGCTTGACACGAGGTACGTTTTTTATTTGTTCCCAACTCGAAGGGCTAGCAGCCCTGAGAATGTTTTCCACTTGCCATTCACTGGTTTGTTCATCCAAGAAATGACTCACCTTTATCTCATCATCCACATCATTAGGGAGGGGACCTACTTTAACGCTGAGGCCTTCAGCCCAGCTATCCTGAAAAAAGCGAACTTGGTTTCCTCAGCTAACGCTTGATTTGGAGCCCTTGCCTTTTTCTAGATTTAGGAATCTTCTTCTACATCAATCATTTCTGATCTATTTAAATGATGGACTTTCATCGTAATCTCCCGGAAGCATGTAGTGTTGCATGCTCCCAGGCGCATACACCTATTTTTTTATTTTATTCCAAAATTTTTTCATGAAATTGTTAGTACAAGTGTATTTAACATATGTATAAATTTTTACCATTTTTGGAGATTTTTGGATATTTATTTCAGATTTTTAAAAATCAATGACATTTTAGTAATTTAAAATTATCTAAACTGCCACTGATTTTTAAAAATCTGAAATAAATATCTAAAAATCTCAAAAAAATGGTAAAAATTTATACATACGTTAAATACACTTGGGCTAACAATTTCATAAACAATTTTGAAAAAAATAAAAAGTAGGCGTACGCGCCCGAGAGCATACGATGAAGGTCCTTAAATGACCTTACTTCAAACCGGTCCAAAATATTTTTTTATTATTTTTATAAAATTCTTAATCTGGGTATATTTATTTTATCAACTAAGTTTTACCAATTTTAGAGATTTATATGTATTTATTTTTTATTTTTAAAGATAAGTTACTTTAGTCATGTTTTAATAATTTAAAATAACTATCTCTATATTAGAAAATTTTAAATAAAAATATACATCTCTAAAAATAGTAAAACTTAGTTTATAGATTAAAAATGAGTTTGATAAGTGATAAAAATTTTGAATAAAAAAATTTTAGTGTAAAAGTTGCTAAATTGAAAAAAATGATATGATATGAGAATGAGGAGGAATAAATATAATAAAGTAAAAATAGATTAGTTAATTGTATTAATAGTTGTGTAGAATGATTGAAAAGTATGGTAGTTTATATTAGAGTATGTAAATAAATAATTTAAAAAATTGGGTAGTTGCAAATAGTGAAAAATTTTAGATTAAAAAGTTTTGAAATGAATGTTTTATTGAAAGCTAAACACACGTTAAATACATCTAAATTAACATTTTTATAAAAAAAATTTAAACCTATATGAATTGTTCTATCTAAAGGTATGCAATAAGAAGTGAAAATTTCTTTTTATTTTCACTTTTATATACCCAAAATGAATCCTGCATAGTTTGATTATAATTGTAAATATCTTGCTTTATTTTAGAAATTGCAAATAATCTCCGTATAATTTGACTATAATCACAAATATACCCACCTCATAATAATGTTTTAATAAATACATGACAATGCTATAATGGTATGAGTTTATGTGCATTAATGGCCAAACTATATAGAATTATTTGCAATTTCTAAAATTAAGAAGGTAAAGTTGTAATTATAGTGAAAATATTTGAGTATATATGCAAATAACTCAAAAAAATTTTAACGGTAATTGCCTCATGGCGCAGCTGCATTAGAAGTTGATATGAATTCGAATTTAAGGAGCAAAAACATTGCACTCTTTCTTTACCTACAAAGTGCACCCAAGCGAACACATACTTCGCAAAAAATTAACTCAACTTCGTGAATCGCCAACATATCAAACAACTTACCAATCTCACTTTGGGGATAGTGCTTTCGGAAAGGGGGGCCCAACCGATGGGAAGCTGTCCTCATGAAAAAAAAAAAAAGGAAGTATGGGTATTGTAGTAATTTTCTTGTGTGAGTACATTTGTTTGAAAATATGAGTATGTTTATTTTTTTATAAAATTTGTATTATATGAACACAAAATCTCAATCTATTCCATTCATTTGTTGGATCAACCACTGAAACATATGCTGACATAATTTTTCATTATTTGACTTTTTCAAAATATTTATGTAGAAAAACTTATTTTTAATAAAAATTCATTATAATTGGTAAAGTTGAAAAATATATTTTATATAAGGATTTATGTTATATTATTTAAAATTCATGTAATTAAGGTACTCTAAAAAATAACAATTTCAATATTTATTTCTGATTTTTTTGAAAATTTAATAATATTTTTTCTTTTTCTAATATAATAGAATCTAACAGCATCTAACAATATCTAACACGATCTAATAGCATTTAACAGAATCTAATAGCATCTAACAGAATCTAACAACATCTAACGATATCTAACCATATCTAACTTTTGATATTAATAAGTTAATAATAATTTAACACATGTAATATCATCCCAAGACCTCTATAAGGTCATTTATACCTTAATTACAGAATTTGAAATCCAGATAATAGGATTTAATGAAATCCACTTAATCTAATAACATCTAACAGCATCTAATGATATCTAAGAGTATTTAACGACATCTACCAGTGTCTAATCAATTTAACGACATCTAACAACATTCAACGTCATTTAACCAAATCTAACTTTTGATATTAATAAGTTAATCTTAATTTAACTCACGTAATATGATCCTAAGTCTCTTTTAAGGTTATTTATTCCTTAATTACAGAATTTCAAACCTAAATAATAGGATTGAATAAAATTTACCTTAATCTAATGACATAAAACAACATCTAATGACATCTAACAGCATTTAACTGAATCTAACGACATCTAATAGTATCTAACGACGTTTAATCGAATCTAACTTTTGATATTAATAAGTTAATCCTAATTTAACACTTGTAATATGATCATAAACCCCTTATAAAATCATTTATACCTTAATTATAGAATTTAAAACTTAGATAATAGGATTTAATGAAATCCACCTTAATCTAATAGTATCTAACAACGTCTAACTGCATTTAACAGTATTTAATGACATTTAACAAAATCTAATAACATCTAACCGATAAAAGTTAATCCTAATTTAACACATGTAATATAATCCTAAGTTCCTTACAAGGTCATTTATACCTTGATTACAGAATTTAAAACCTAGGTAATAGGATTTAATGAAATCCACCTTAATCTAATAACATCTAAGAACATCTAACATCATCTAACAATATCTAACCGTATCTAACTTTTAATATTAATAAGTTAATCCTAATTTAACACCTGTAATATAATCTTAAGCCCCTTATAAGGTCATTTATACCTTAATTACAGAATTTTAAACCCAGATAATAAGATTCAATAAAATTCACTTTAATCTAATAACATCTAATAGCATCTAATGACATCTAACAACATTTAACCGGATCTAACGATATCAAATAACATCTAACAACATCTAATCGAATGTAACTTCTAATATTAATAAATTAATCCTAATTTAACACCTGTAATATGATCCTAAGCCCCTTATAAAGTCATTTATACCTTAATTACATAATTTAAAACCTAGATAATAGAATTTAATGAAATTCACCTTAATTTAATGACATCTAACTACATCCAACAGCATCTAACCTAATCTAATGACATCTAACAGCATCTAACGAAATCTAACCAAATCTAACTTTTGATATTACTAAGTTAATCTTATTTTAACACCTGTAATATGATCCTAAGTCCCTTATGAGATCATTTATAACTTAATTACATAAGTTAAAACCAAGATGATATAATTTAATGAAATCCACCTAAATCTAATGACATCTAACTGTAGCACATAATCACATCCAAAAAAATATTTATAAAACAAAACATTTTTCACGTGAAATTAAAAAATAAAATTTTTATTTTAAAATTTATCTAAAAATACAATTGAAATTAAATTGAAATTTATGAAAGTATAAAAAGTATTAATTAAAAATATATAACTTACAAAATAAACATTATTCAACGTGGAACCTAGGAGTATTAAAAATTATCTCATTTTTATGAATTAAATTAATTTAAATTGAAGCTCTATAAAAATGAATATATTTACATTAACTTTATATCTACAATAACTTGGTTTTTTAATTTAAATAAAAATATATGAATTATTTTCGTAATTAAATTTCATACTGCATATACTTTTTATTGTAAATTCACAATAATAAATATTAAGCTAAAAGTAACAAAGTAAAATAAAAAGGAATATCTAAATTATTTTGATGATAAAATTACACCATCTAAGATCACTCATCTTATGTTGTCTATTTTAATTTGAAATAAATTAAATTAAAATTAAAATAACAAAATTTAAATAAAAATAAATTAATATAAAATTATGAATTTAAGAAATATTTTATTAAATATAAAGTTCATGTACTTTTTTATTTTTATAATTCAAATTTATTACTTAACTTTTATTTATTTAATTTGGTGTAAACGCATGTATTAAAACGATGGATCGTAAACTTTTCAACTTTAGATTAAAACTAAATTATAAATTTCATTGGAAAAATAAAATAATACCAATATTAATTTAATTTAAACTAAAAATAATCATTCAAATAGAAAAATTTATAAAAAATCTGTAACAAAGTTTTCTTGATTTAAGTGAATTTGAATTAAAAATTAAATCTACTAAAAATTATTATTTTTGGTTTACTTAGTTTGTATCTACTTTAATAGCTTCAAGGTTTAGTCATCTTTGTAAATACTCATTTTAATATGAAATTAATAAAAAAATAAATGTAAATATTAATCAGAGCAAATCAATATAAAATAACCTATTTTAATAATAGTTGTATTATGTAGAAAGATTTAATTTGATTTGAAATGAAAATAAACAAAGCTAAAATTGATTACCTTTTTAAAAATTAAGTGTATATTAACATTAAAATATCCTTTTGTAATTACATATAAATTTATTAAAAATTTCTCTGGGGGCGCTACCTCGTTGACCCCACGACCTGACCGGGCAAGTCAAACCCTGTACCTACTCTGCGATATTGAAGATAGTCATAGCGCTCAACAATGACACATTAATCATATACCTTTAAATCTATACACAATGTGCGAACATTAGAATACATGCACATATGCACTATACGTCCTCTATATGTCATTTCCATATATGTTATGCATCCATTAACATCATAAATTTCTAGTAGCATGCTCGTAAATTACCTCATAAATAGGGAAGAGTTAGGATGAAAATGAAAGTAAAATAAAATACACGGTCCTCACAATAACTCGGCTATGAAATGCACCGAAAATGATGGCTTCACTAAGATTTCTGCCTATTGTCAGCCACGATTGTTTGCTAGAGATGGAAGAAAAAAGATGGAATGGGAAGAGGGGTGCGAATGAGATCCAAGTATTCCACACCACTGTTTCAATTTGTTGGGCTTCCGAAAATGCCCAAATCAATCTTGACCATCTAGTAGGTAGCTTCTCTTGAGAAAACCGTAGGAAGCGCTTCTAATGAGTTGGCTCCCTTCGGAAAGTGCACTCAAAAAGACAAAGGAAAGGAACGTTGGTGCATCATGAGGTCTTTCAAGCAAGCCAATTCAGTGATGCTCGATCGATGCATCCTTGTGGTCCTTAATTTATAATAAAATGATTTTGATTTATGGAGCTCTAGCAGCCTAGTGTACATACACTAATACCATTTAGTTATATTTCACAGGAGCATTGGTTCAAATTAATTCTACATATATAACAATTACAATTAACCACTATATTTTTAATTATTGATTATGAATTTGTGCATTTTCATCATGTAAGCCTACAAATGTGTGTTTTATAAAAACATACATGATGCTTACCTTTACTTCGCTGCCCTTATTACATTATGAGATTATTAATGGGGGCTTATAAATATTAAGTCGAGCGAATAAAATTCTTCACCCTTAGATTTCTATTTTGGTCATTAATCACATATTAATGGATGTGATTGTTGGATTTTGGACACACATATACATTAATTATATATATACGCTATCATAAATAGCGGCCCAAGTTTTTTAAGTGATCTTATAATCTGTGGGCCTAAATCATCTAATAAAGTATGAGTCTCCTATGCATAGAAATCCTACAGCCTAATTTCTAATTTTAATTTTTATGATGGGCTAAATTAGAAATACGAAAAAATAGGCTCCCTATATAAATGGGTGTGGTCCCCAGGTTATGAATCTATCCGGGTTTCTTTTCTAACATCGCATCAGTTGAAAAAATGAGTCACCTTTTCTAGAAAATCCTAGGGTGTAAACTTGGAAGACCCAGAAACCACAGTATTCAAGAATAACTGCATCCATGGATTTAGGTACGCTTCCGCTTTTGGTTTTTATTATCTTAGTAATTTAGTATGAAGGATCCTGGGTGATTATGGATTTAATCAATATGATTTTTCCAACAATGATAAGCTCAAAATTGGTCAAGTGTTAGGTTAAATTGGATTAGGGACTAGATTATCAAAGGAAGGAAAGCAAGGTGAGGAGCACAAGATTTATATGAAAAAAGTTGATTCTTGATTGCAAGATGATCCAAAAAACCATACTTTCTATAGGCTAAAGTTCCACTGTTGAGAGTCGGAGACAAACGATGCTTGCAATTTACAAGGCTTATGTGTATTCTCTTTGTGAAAATTGATTCGGATTTCAGGGATACATGCTGTGGCAAGAAGGCAACAAGTGCCTTGTGTTAGGAAAAGACTTACAATTATTTTCTCAGGATTCTCCGAAAGGTAATGTGTCCATCTTTGTTTGGCTAAGTAAAAGACGGAGTCTAACAAATCCGCATTTGTTATCTATTAAGCGCTAGAGATTTACGTTAAAGAATACTAATGTGTGGAAACCTTAGTCAAGTTATAAATCAACGCTTTTTTCGGATAAAGTGAGATATTTATATCACTGGGAAAAAGATAGAAGACAAATAGAAAGCGCGTCTTTGGTGACTTTTTTACATGGAAAAATATGTGATGCAGCCTTGCGTCGTCTTCATTTACAAATTGACTTTGACATGCGGAGCGTATCCAAGTCGAGTCAACTGTGTCCTCGTCCCAACCAAAAAATAAATAAATAAATTCATGCTTCCTCGTCTCTTAGTACCTTGGATGAGATTAGCATGGGATGTGTAAAAAAATATCTATCCATATTGAAAATGAAAAAAATGTATTCTAATTAGGAAAAATTATATTGAAAATAAAAAAATTATTATTTTTTAAAAATGGTAAAAATATTTTAAAAAATGCAAAATTCTTTCCCATCTCTATCTCATCCAACATTTTGTGTGTAATTTATCAACTCACAACCGATGTTGTTCCAACGAGGCCTTGCATACCTTAAAATGTGTTATATATCACGTTCTGAATCCGAAACACCTGCATGCACCAAGTTCACCTGAGTCTAAAAACTTATTTTTTATATTTTTAATTTTTTTTATAAAACTATTAACCTAAGTATATTTTACATATGTATTAAGTTTTACAACTTTTGAAAACTTGTAGATATTCGTTGATTTTTCAAAAATAAGTGTATTTTTATTGACATTATACATACACTGGTATTGATATTACAAATTTGGCTTATTTACAACCTTCACCATAGAGAGACATCTTATAAAATATCTCATACTCAGGGGGGCCAACTATAAAATACCCTCATTAACAGAGGGATAACCCACGACACATGATATTACAATTGCCCTCCCACCAATTGGGCTAGCCCCGGTTGGAAACATAGGGTTTTTTTAAAAAAAAATTTATATTACAATCATCTCAAATATTTATCTTACAATTAGGCTCTTGAGACATACTACCAATTTTCCTTACAATATTCTGTATACATCTAACATTTTTTTATTTTTACCTATAACAAATCTGCCTAAATCATCATTTGTGGACGCTCCACAAAGTGGGGAGGACGATGCCACAAACTCATGCTCTCTCTCTTTTTTTTTTTCTTTTTTTCTTTTTTTTTTTTGTCTTCATTCAAACCATGCATGGCTAGCTCGAGGGGCAATTGTATGTATCATCGTGCCGTTGTCATGATGGCTTTCAATATGCAAGATAGGGGTATTTTAGTCATTTGAAAATGACTAAAATATTTTTATTTTTGAAAAATAAAAAAATATACAAGTCTCAAAAAAGGTAAAAATTAGTTTATAGATTTAATATGATTAGATTAGCAACTTTATAAAAAAAATTTAAAAATAAAAAATAGATATTTTGCACCTTAATGCACTAAAGCTAAGTGCACCTGGGTGCATATAATCATACACCATATGGCACTAGCATTGTGTTAATTAATTATACATGTACAATAAAAATAATTAATTTTGATACATGGTTAGTGCGGTTGTGAAGAGTCCCACCCTAGATGCAGAAGGTCTGGGCTCCGAGTTCCAACTTAGAAAGTTTATCTTTCATCTTTCTGACAAATGTCTTTATAGCTATTTGGTATATTATTAAATTTACACCCTAGAGCTAAGATTTAGATATGTATTTGGGTTGAGTTGTAATACAAGAATAAAAAAGATCAATTAGCCACTATATTTATTAACAAAATTTAAATTCATGTAACTTAAAATTTTCTTAATTTCAATACCCTTAAAAGTTTTCATGTAGGAATATTATAAAGATGGATTTGAATAGAAAATAAAATTTAAAAAATATTTATCAATTTGGACATTTTGCTTGTTATTTTCATAATATTTAATATTAAGTGTCAAGGGCAGGCGTGTGCCCTGTATAAGATGCCTTCATTATTTGCATGTGACCTGTTGTGTCAACGTTGACGTTGGCGGTGTTAGCTTGATCTTTGTTGCAAGGGAGGGATTTGTGCACATCCCTTGCTGTGTGTATGGCTCAAAGGGTTTTATTCACACCAAAAGATATGTGTGGCCAGACGTCCTTCCAAGGGGGTTTATGTCAGCCTAATCTCTATTAGGCTTGTTTGCCCTCGTTTATTTTTCATAAAAACTGAAAAAGTACTCCACTTCTTTAATTAAACATTCAGCGAAGCTTAATTATTCTCTAGAGATTTGCGTTGGAAAACTTAGTTAAGTTATAAATCAACGTTTTTTGGATAAGTGAGATATTTATATCACTTGGACAGACAAACTACGGCCAGCAAAAGAAGACAGATAGAAAACGCGTCTTTGAGGACTTTTCACATGGAAAATATGGAGCCAAGCCACGCCAATGCAGCCTTGCGTCAACGCATGCATCCCTCTGGTCTTGCTTTAGAAATTGACCTTGACATGTGGATCGTATCCAAGTCGAGCCAAGTAGGTCATGCATCCTCGTCTCTTAGTACCTTGGATGAGATTAGCTTGGGATGTGGAAAAAATTATCTATCCCTATTGAAAATGGAAAAATTGTATTCTAAAATTATATTGAAAATAAAAGATTTATTATATTTTAAAAATGGTAAAAATATTTTAAAAAATACAAAATTCTTTCTCATCTCTGTCTCATCCAACATTTTGTATGTAATTTATCAACTCACAACCCAAGTTGTTCCAATGAGGCCTTGCATACCTTAAAATGTGTTATATGGCACGTTGTAAATCCGAAACACCTGCACGCACTAAGTTCAACTGAGTGTAAAAACTTATTTTTTATATTTTTAAATTTTTTTATAAAACTATTAACCTAAGTATATTTTACATATGTATTAAGTTTTACCAATTTGGAAAACTTGAAGATATTCGTTGATTTTTTTAAAAATAAGTGTATTTTTATTGGTATTAGACATACTTTGATATTGATATTACAAAATTTGGCTTATATACAACCTTCAGCATAGAGAGACATCTTACAAAATATCCTATACTCAAAGGGGACCAACTATAAAATACACTCATTAACAGAAGTATAACCCACGACACATGATATTACAATTGCCCCTGCCACCAATTGGGCTAGCCCCGGTTGGAAAAATAGGATTTTTTTTTAATTTATATTACAATCATCTCAAATATTTATCTTACAATTAGGCGCTTGAGACATACTACCAATTTTTCTTACAATATTCTGTATACATCTAACACTTTTTTATTTTTACCTATAACAAATCTGCCTAAACCACCATGTGTGGATCCTCCCACAAAGTGGGGAGAATGATGCCCCAAACTCAGGCTCTTTTTATTTTTATTTTTTGCTTGTCTCCATTCAAACCATGCATTGTACGTACCATCATGCCCTTGGCATGATGGCTTTCAATCTGCAAGATAGGGGTATTTTAGTCATTTGAAAATGACTAAAATATTCCTATTTTTGAAAATCAGAAAAATATACAAGCCTCCAAAAAGGGTTATTTGCATGTGACCAGTTGTGTCAATGTTGACGTTGGTGGTGTTAGCTTGATCTTTGTTGCAAGGAAGGGATTTGTGCACATCCCTTGCTGTGTGTATGGCTCAAAGGGTTTTATTCACTCCGAAAGATATGTGTGGCCAGACGTCCTTCGAACGGGGTTTATGTCAGCCTAATCTCTATTAGGCTTGTTTGTCCTCGTTTATCTTTCATAAAAGCTGAGAAAGTACTCCACTTCTTTAATTAAACATTCAGCGAAGCTTAATTATTCTCTAGAGATTTGCGTTGGAAAACTTAGTTAAGTCATAAATCAACGTTTTTTGGATAAGTGAGATATTTATATCACTTGGACAGACAAACTAGGGCCAGCAAAAGAAGACAGATAGAAAACGCGTCTTTGAGGACTTTTCACATGGAAAATATGGGGCCAAGCCACGCCAATGCAGCCTTGCGTCAACGCATGCATCCCTGTGGTCTTGCTTTAGAAATTGACTTTGACATGTGGATCGTATCCAAGTCGAGCCAAGTAGGTCATGCATCCTCGTCTCCTAGTACCTTGGATGAGATTAGCATGGGATGAAGGCAGAGGATGGAAAGAGCAGTAATGTGTTTTGAAAATGAGAAAAAAGTATATGATAATCAGGAAAAATTATATTGAAAATAAAAATAAATTATTACTTTTAAAAATGAGAAAAATATTTTTAAAAACTGTAAATTCTTTCTCATCTCTGTCCCATCCAACATATTATATGTGACCTACCAATTCATGATTGTCGATGTTGTTCCAATGGTGGAAAGCATACCTAGATAGGTGTTATGAGGCACTACCATTGCGTCAACCAAAAACATCTGTATGACAAAAATAATTAATTTTAATACACGACTAGCACAGTTGTCAAGAGTCCTGCCTTAGATTCAGGTGGTCCAGGCTTTGAATCCATCTTAAGGAGTTTATCTCCTATATTTCTGAGCAATGTCTAATCTATAACTGTTTGGTATATTATTAGATTTATACTTTATAGCTATGATTCGGGTATGTACTTGAGTCGAGTTGTAAATATAAGAATAAAAAAGATTAATTAGCCACTTATTTATTAACAAAATTTAAAATCATGAAACTTGAAATTTTCTTGAGTTCAAAATACATTAGAGGTTTTAATTTCGGAATTTTATAAAGATGGATTTTAATAGACAATAAAATTTTAAAAAGATTAATCTATTTGGATATTTTTCTTGTTATTTTGATGCCAATTTAACATGTAAATAATCCTAAGTATTTTTATTTTCTTTAAATTTAAAATTTTATTTATTTTAATTATATTATATATTTTTCAATTATATTTAGGTACTGGATCAATTATCAACATAGAGGAGCATAAAAGTGGCTAGTTTTATAATAGAATCATTTAATGGGTAGAAGGATTTTACGCTATGGCAATAATGAGTGAAGAATATTTGCACTTCAAGTTTATTTTTCTTGGTGATTTAACATGAAGGATCCTCACATGATTATGGTTTTAATCATTCAGGTTTCCCAACAAGTGATATGAAAGACATCTTCAAGTTAAATTATTGAGAAGTATTTCAGGATTTATTTATAGAATATTTAGATTGTTAATCCATATAGGGTCTGATCGTGAATTGTTGAGATATATTAAGTTCATGCACATCTGAATTAATTATAATATGATTTATGCATATGAACTCTTTGTTCATCTTACAATAATTACTGTTGCTCATGCTTCGCCTTTGACGGCTTGGGATATTAAAAGTTTGGCATATATACATATAGAGTCCTGATCTTTTAAGACATGATGCATCCAGCCCAAAAACCTATTTTTTTAAAATTGTTAAATTTTTTTTCACGGATAAGTAAATCTAGGTGTATTAAATCTACAAATCAAGACTATTTTTGGATGTTTTTAAGTATTTTTTTGGATTTTTAAACACAGTGGCATTTCCATAATTTTTTTATATCGAAAAATTACGGAATGCCACTGTGTTTAAAAATCCAAAAAAATACTTAAAAACAACTAAAAATGGCAAAACTTGGTTTATAGATTTAATATATCTAGATTTACTTACCTATAAAAAAATTAAAAAATAAGTATTTGGGCCAAATGCACGGAGGCCTCCGTGCATCCGATCTTAAAAGATAATTCTGCATATATATATATACATATATATATATGTATACGTATATGTACATATATATGTATGTATGTATACATATGTGTGTACATATATATATATATATATGTTCCGGTACAGCACAACTGCACCGGAGCAACGGTACATTTGATCAAAAGTAAGCCCCACAAATATTAGAATGCAATGAAACTTTATACAATTATTTATCCATATATAAATTTTATAGCAAATGGTTTACATATTGAAAAAACCACATTAAAATTGTTATTTACATCAAACTAGTTTATTACGTTGAATTTGTACCATTTTCAAATGAGACCTATATACATATCTGATTGGGATGAAAGTTGAGAATATATTATTTTAAACACAATTGGTGGAATATATTATGATTTGATGATCATGTGGGGCCAATTTCAGCAATGCTGCACCTAAATATTTCTGTATATATATTGGATGTGATATTCAATATTGTGAACCACATGGATTTTTCAATCCGTCGAATCTATGGATTCGAAGAGAGGATTTTATTTGTTAACGTTGACACTTCTCTGGAGCTGGACGGTTTATTTTGAAGGGATTTAGATTCAAGGCATTTTTTTTTTTCTAAAATCATGTCCGGGAATTAATTATAGAAAGTTAATCACACTGGCATGCCTATATGGTTTCGGTTTTGAATTTATTGCCATCCATCTCCATGGATTCAGATTGGGGTATATGGATTCAGGGACGGCCATGACAGACAGGATAAATGTATTTTTCTGGCGCATGGCATTGTAATCCAGACGTGTTTGATTCGATTCAGATGGGCTTTAAGATTTTTTAAGTAACCCTGTCATTCCCGTGGATTTAGTCGCGTGGGCTTTCTCTGCCATCTAGTCGTCCATTTGGTACTCGGTATGTATGTAATTAAATCAAGTGGTTATTTATATAAATTTAGAAAGGTTTCCGTGAAGAATTGTTTCTGCATTTATGATGTGTTGCTTTCTATTAATACGTATATTAACCCATTGTCATTCAAAATTTGATATTTGAAAATTTAGAAATAAAGTTCAATATTTAGAGCTTTGTTTTGGGAATTTAAATTCTAATAATGGTACATGTATTTTTAATGGATGTTGGCAATAAATATATGACAATTATTTGATACTCCATGTGAACAATAGGTTGGATTAATGAAAGGCTTGCTGTTTGATAATATTTTTATTGCCAATATTTAATTTCTACATACAAAATGTTGTAGATATATAATTAATGAGGATATTGATTGGCCTAATATTTGGCCAGATTGCATAGACACCTGTGGTGATAAATATGTGATAATTATTAGTTATTCTATGTGAATAATAGTCGATCCAAAGAAATGTCTATTGTTTAACAGAACTTTATCGTCAATATTTGATTACTGTACTAATAGTATTATTTACAAGTTAATATTTATATCCAAAGACTAAGCATTAATATTGTGGTAGATATCTTATGATAGGCCCCATCATTATTTCTGGCGCATGGCATAGTAATCCAGACGTGTTTGATTCAATTCAGATGGGTTTTAAGATTTTTTAAGTAACCCTGTCATTCCCATGGATTTAGTCGCGAAAAAGCTTTCTCTGCCATCTCGTCTTCCATTTGGTTCTCGGTGACGAGATGGTAGAAGATGGTCTGCCCATACGGTTTTCGATGGGTATTGCCAGCCTCTATCTGAGGGTAGTCAACACTGGCCAGTTTTGATAACGACGGCTAGGGATTTTAGCAAATATTTATAGATAACCACCTTGTCCTAAGCAGTTGTACTGGAATGTGGCACCTTGTCCAAATAGAATTTAATATATTTTGTGATTCTAATATCCATTTTGGGTAATCCAATAGCAATTTTATATGTTTTTGGAAATTTTGAATTATATAGAAGGGTCTGATTGACCCAAAGATGTCCACAAATATAATTTTTATGATTCTTTGGATATGTATGTAATTAAATCAAGTGGTTAATTTATATAAATTTAGAAAGCTTTCTATGAAGAATTCTTTATGCATTTACGAGGCGTCGCTTTCTAATATTAACCCATTGTCATTCAGAATTTGATATTTGAAAATTTAGAAATAAAGTTCAATATTTTGAGCTTTGTTTTGGGAATTTAAATTCTAATAATGATGGTACACGTATTTTTAATGGATGTCTAATGTTTTAAAATAAATTAATTGAAACAAGATGTTATCAAAGTAGCCTGTCTTGTGTAGATTAATTTATTTTTTGAACATTTAGATAATTGTGTATATGCAACTAATGCGAATATTAATCAACCCAAAAGAAGTTTAATATTTGGCCAAATTGCGTGCACATCTATGGTAATAAATATATGAAAATTATTTGATAGTCCATGTGAACAATAAGTTGGATCAAAGAAAGGCTTGTTGTTTGATAAGATTTTTAATATCAATATTTAATTATTACATACAAAATATTGTAGATATATAATTAATGAGGATATTGATCAGCCCAATATTTGGCCAGATTACATAGACACATGCGGTGATAAATATGTGATAATTATTAGGCATTTTATGTGAATAATAGTTGATCCAAATAAAGACTTATTGTTTGACAGAACTTTGTCATCAATATTTGATTACAGCACTAACAATACTACTTACAAGTTAATATTTCTGTCTAAAGACTAAACATTAATGTTGTGCTACGAATCTTATGATAGGCCCTATCATTATTTGATTTGCTAAAGTTTTGTATAAAACTTATGTGAACATATTGTTTTGTTCAATTTTCAATTACTTTATCCGCTTGTGCTATATCTGCCAACATTAATTCTATTTTCTTGTTAAATTAAACTAATTTTTAGTAATGAAAATAGAACATTATGATTGTTCTTGGCTTTGTAGATCTAGAACTTGCGCTAAGGATTAGACAATTCACTTTTCTTATAATTAAAAGTTCCAATAAGAAAAAATAACAATTTTGAAAAGTGAGATCGCTCAAATCATAAGAATCTTATAATTACAAAATACAAAATTTCAAAAGCTTTCAGGGGCATCATATCCATAAATATAACTAATACTAAATTTTCCTTTAGAAAATTGAAAAGCGATTTGCTAAAAGCGATAAAACTAAAATAAGTACGATTCTATCGATGTCAATTTCAATAGGGTATAAGGACAAAGAATATATAAGAGAGTATATCATGAAGATTGTCTTATCTTGCTTCAAAACTAAAGGCACTAAGGTTAGAGCTATCTAAGGATTTGCTTGTGCATTCAGTTTCGATTTCTCTTTCAACAAAATTTAGTTAATTTAAAATTAATTATAACTGACGAAAAGATAAATGAGCTCTTAATAAGCTCATTTTTATTGTATACAAGAAGACAATAGGCAAAAGCAAGAAGAGACTAAGTGTGCTCATTTGGCAAGTATCTAGAAGGACAAAAATCTAGATAAGAAAACTCCGGATAGTTTAACACAAAAGAAATAGTTGTAACTTTTGTTACACTCATGGACTCATATAAAGGAACTATACCAAATATTACACATGGCGTGTCAACATTTTTCACTTTACTTCGTTCAAAGGTTAATTTAGCCTTAGTTTCAATACATATTTTGACAAAAGATTTGGTGTTACTATTCATATAAATGTGTTTATTTGGGACTACTTAAGTTGTCAAAAGGCAAAGGACGTTGAAAGATTCATTGATGAAGACGATGATAAATTAGTTGCCGTTGAGGTTATTTGGACATTTAAGTTATTATTAAAAACTCAATTTTACCATTTTTAGATGAAATTTGGTTTCTTTTATTGTATTGAATAAATTTGGTTATTCTTACTTGCTTGAAAATAGTTTGTTTAATCTTTTTTGAATTAGAATATTATTGAAAATGCTACACGATTTAGGATATAAATCCTATGATCCCTACCTTTAGTTATTTTGAAATAAAAAATGTCAGTTCTTTGAGGATATTGTGATTGAAGGGGAGATAAGATTAGAGATTATATATTTAAAGAGAAATCTTATAAGACATCATTGAAATTCTCCTTAATCAAGGTAAAACAAGTTATTCCTGATGATAAAATTTAACACCTTTAAGAATGGTGCCATTAAAGAAATCTACTAGAGAATGCGGTTCCTGATTGTCACATCAAATTTCTCTAATACATCAAGATGACATTGGATTGGTCGAAGGTAATCTCCTCAACTTTTTCTAAGCAATTGAAAGTAAAAAACTCTTAAAAGTAGATTGATGCTATAAATAAGATATTAGCTTGATCTTTCTTGTAAGGGAGGGATTTGTGCACATCCCTTGCTGTGTGCATGGCTTAATGGGTTTTATTCACTCCAAAAGATTTGTGTGACCAAACGTCCTTGGAAGGGGGTTTATGTCAGCCTAATCTCTATTAGGCTTGTTTGTCCTCATTTATTTTCCATAAAAAATGAGAAATAGACTTTATCTGTAACACCTTAAGGGTGGGGTGTTGCAAGGGGTAAGGTGTTACATATCTCGAAAAAAAAAATCTAAGGGCTGCAAGAATTGTCGAGTTATTCGTAAATATACAGGGACAAAGATCATTCAACCATAGACTGCATTTTGCATAAGCAAAATTGGATTACGGTTATGGGCCTGACACGTCCTTTTTTTAATCATTTGTCATTTTTACTTTACTCTTCTTCTCATTGCATCGTTAGTATTGCATAGTTAGTGTTTTAATTTTCAATAGATTTTCAAAAATTCAGACCTTAATTTTCGATAGATTTTTTGGGCAGCCGCATTTTTCGTTAATGTTATTTGTTTTGAGGGATTCGGGAAATTTAAATAAAAAATTGTAAATCTGTTAGGCAATAAGAAGACTCGGTGGATTTCTGCATCTTCCGACATTTTTAATTTTTCTTCTGCTCCGAAAACAAAGGACCAACTCACCAAGAGAGCAGTCTACCGTGGATAGCAATTGAGGAAGACGAAGAGAGGGCATAGAGGGGTTACTTGGACCCGGTGGCATGGAAGAACTAGATGCCGAAAGGTGTGCTGCCTACTGCCGGAGAAGAGGGATGGGAGAGGAGAGATGCGACCAATGTGGTGCCATGGCCGAAGGGGAGAGGGAGAAAGAGATCCCTGGAGGAATGGGAGAAAGATCGGGAGAGGGATGGAGGCGAAATGGGAGAGAGGAAGAAAGTTGGCACGCGGAATGTAGATCAATGTCCGGGCGGAATGGTTGGGAGGATGGGTTTTTGAATTTTTTTCAAAATGGTTGGACTCTACAGGGACAAGCCTGCAATTTTTCCATCGCATGACTAAGACTCATCCCGCCCAATCCAACGGTGTGCAGGCGGCACACAGGTAGTGGACGTAGTATATCGGGACTTAGCTTCGACATAAAGAATCATTTCTGTTTTTTTATGGGTGTTATATATATACTATGACATCGAATGTTACAAATCATGCCCATTCGAAAGAAAAGAGATATTTACAAAGAGAGCTGGTTTGAAAAAAGAGCAAATAACTGAGCTGGCAGAAACTACCACAGGAAATAGAAGTACAAGCAGATTAGATCACATACAATTCATTCTGACTATATTTAATAAATTTAAAGGTTTTATTATTTAATTATATTAAATTTCTCTCAATTTTTAAAGGAAGAACTAATTTTGTTCAAATATATTGTATCTTATTATTATTTGTTCCTTCCGATATTCTGTTTCATTTATCGATCTTGTAAAAATGTCTTAATTTTCACACACGTTTAGGAGTGTAGCCGGATCAGGACCAAACAGTGATTCGGCCAACGGAACCCAGTTTAACGAACATTAAGTCAATGTTAATAGATTGATTAAAGTTAAGATATTTTTATTAAATTGGTTGTTAAGGTTTTCCAAATAAGTTCAGATAGGATAGCCTTCGTTCTGCACTACCCAACTCGGAATGCACCCCTGGTGACATTGCAGCGATACTACAGGTGAAGATTTCTCGCGTTTTTAGATTTCTTAAAATGGAAGGATTTTTGAAAAAACAGTAAGAAAATATTTTACCCAAAAACACTGGCCAGCTTTTCACGGCATATAATGTTGAAATAAATAAATCTTGAGAGGATCAAGGCCTTAAAAAAACACGTCGGAAAGAAAGTTTAATGTATAAAAGTTGAGTACAAGAAATCCTAAATGGTGATCATGTAAGGGCGTTGATTGCTGAAACAGAGGCCATACCATGGGTACGTTTACTGCAGAAACTATTTTATGCAACAACGTGATAGGATCCGGACACATGATCCTATCATTAAGGACCAGACCCAGGGTTACGGACCAACTTAGAAGACCCTGAGATAGACGAAGGCCCAGCTCAGAAGGATGGACCAGTTAATGGGGAGCAATCACCTTCTATTGGTGCAGAAGAACCGATGGCCACTAATAACAGAATTACGTACAACTTGCGTCCTCGACGTGATATCAAACCATGAGAAAGGTGGAGTCCGGATCGGGCTTAGAAGATTCGGTTTAGACAGCTGTCATATTGGGAGTATAAATAAGGGGGAGCGTGATCGTACGAGGGAGTTTTTGGTGAGATCTGTTTTCTGATAGTTTTATAGGAAGCAAAGTAGACGTAGAATAGAGAGTAGAGAGAAATGAATGATTGTATTTTCTTTCCATGTTAAAACAGGAATTCTCTTGTCACTGCTATAGATCTCTGGGATCTATATGAAGGATTGTATTCCCTTTCATTTCAATACAAGAATTCTTACTTTTCTGCTAAAGTTTTCTTGGATCTATCATTGGTATCAAAGCGCAGATTAGAAGTCGATCTCCATGAGTACAGGCAACGGCTTCGATGATCGCTACTACCGCATGGGCCAGGAGGAAGCCAAATTCATTCCAAGAACTCCCGTGCATGGTGACCCGGGCTTTGGGAGATGGAAGGCAGAATGGGAGGATAGACAACGGATGGCAGAGCATCGATGGGAAGGTTTGGAAGAATCAGTGCGAAATCTGGGCCAAACTTTTGCCGAGAGGGTTCAGATTGCAGATCGGAGATGGGAAGGCATGGATGAGGCTCTACGCAACCTGTGCCAACAGATGACAGAATTACGTCAGAGTTATCAGACGGGTCCGGGATATTTTCAAGCGGGCAGGGGAGATCGCAGAGGTCGACCGCCATTTCCTGACCAGTTCCTTGGTCATCATCCAGAAGCTGCGTTTGGCCGGAATTACGGAGAAGGAAGTTGGAATGGTCCCACAGAGTTGAGTTTGCACCGACGGGAGAGAGGCCGCATGCATGGACACGCGGAAGCACGACGTCCAGGGCATCCTCGTTTGGATTTTTCGATTTTCAGCTCCGGGGATCCGAACTCATGGCTTGTGCGAGCTGATAACTACTTCGACTTCTATGACATTCCAGATTGGGAGAAGATTCAAGTAGCTTCGCGGTACTTGGATGGAGAAGCCATTGACTGGTTGCAATGGATGAGAAGAACGCGACCAGAAGCAGATTGGGCTGAATTTTGCTCAGAGCTGAGGCAACGCTTCGCCAAAGGAAGTTTGTTAGAGGTGGATGTGATGTTGCCAAAAATCCAACAGACGGGCCGACTGGAGGATTATATTCATGAGTTTGAGAGACTCTTTAACAGATCTGTGGATTAGTCGGATAAAAATCTAAGGGGCGTCTTTATCAGCGGGTTGCGGGGAGATTTATTGGCTGAAGTAATGATGGCCAAGCCCATAACAACTGCTCAAGCAATAGAGATCGCCCGACAATTTGAATTCAAACAGAATCAACTCAAAGTGTGGCAGACTCGGGCCACCAGAGATCGTGTAATGCCTAGTCAAGGAAATAGGGTGGAGGCAGGACCATCTTCATTGACTTCTGGCCAGGGTCGTATGCCTATCACTCGTCTGAGCATGGAACAGATGCAGGAGAGGCGCAGTAAAGGACTCTGTTTCTCTTGTGATGAGAAATACACTCGAGGACACGAGTGTAAGGTCAAGCAGATTTATACCTTGAGGGCTGAAGATGAGGACACAGGCGAGGAGGTGTTAGCGGTGGGAAGCACTTCCAAGGAGGAGGAAACTGGCCCTACTCTAATGGAGATCTCGCTCGAGGCGTTATCCGGCGTCTCAACTGTCAAAACCATGAAACTATGCGGCACCATACAGAATAAAGAATTGTTGGTGTTGGTGGACAGTGGCAGTTCACATAATTTCATAAACAGGAGAATAGTGGAGATGCTACAACTTGATGTGCATCCGGTGGAGGACTTTGCGGTGGTTACAGCTAATGGGACCCGATTAGCTTGCGCCGGAGTCTGCCGAGGGGTGGAAGTCAGGCTACAGCAATATAAAACAAAGGTTGATCTCTACCCTCTAGCTATTGGTGGAACTGATCTAGTTCTTGGTGTTGAGTGGTTGGAAGGATTAGGTCAGGTGATATGCAATTGGCGACAATTAACCATGTGGTTCAAGGAGGGTGGTCAACAATATTTGTTGCAAGGAATTACAAGTAATAATGTTGTTCATATGGTGCGCATTGAAAGGGTGCAATTGATGGGACATCTATTACTGATCCAGGATGTGCAATTGGGGCTTAAGTTGTCATGTCCAGGAGAGGGTGAATCCAGTTATGAGGAGGGGTTGCGACAGCTTTTATGCAAGTTTGAGGACGTGTTTTCCACACCCCCAGGCTTACCTCCTTTGAGAGGATTGGAACATAAGATACAGTTGATTCCAGGTGTTGCCCCAGCCTCGGTAAGGTCCTATTGTTATCCTCATTACCACAAGGCAAAGATTGAGGCTCAGGAGCAGGATCTCTTGGACAAAGGCTACATTCAGCCTAGCTCAAGTCCTTATTCGGCACCAGTCCTCCTCGTGAAAAAGAAGGACAATTCTTGGCGTATGTGCGTGGATTATCGCGCACTAAATCATATCACGTTGAAGGACAAGTTTCCTATACCGGTAATTGAAGAATTACTAGATGAGTTGCAGGGTGCTCAGGTATTTTCTAAGCTGGACTTGAAATCTGGATATCATCAAATATTGATGCATCCCCAAGATATCTGTAAGACTGCATTTCGCACTCATTGTTGACTTTGGGTTTCCTCCCACGTGGAGATGGCCCACACTAAAAGACAAAAAGAGAAAAAAAAAAGGTTACGGCGCCGTTTCGTTTTTTGTTTTCTTCTGCGGTTGTCCGCGTTTTTCGGCGCCCGTTTTTCTCTTCTCTCTTGTTTTCTTTTCTCTCTGGTTTTTCTCTCCGCAGCGTCTGTTCGTCGTCAGAGAGAGCGCATTTTTTTCTTCCCGTCTCGGCTTCCAGAGCAGAGCAGCAGCTCCGACGGACGAAAGAGGATTTTATCCTCAAATGCTCAAGGCTTCTACGGCAGTTATCTCTTCCGGCCATTAAGAGAGAAAATTCTGCCGTCATCTCAGATTTGGTGAGATCTATCCTGGTTATTTTCTGTATTGAAATCCATCCTTATTGCGATGATGAAATCCTCTAGTTCTGACTAGAGAAGACGTAGCATTGTAATCCCATTATTTTATAGTGGAAGATTTACCTGGACTGGGTCCCGTGGTTTTTCCCCTTTGGTAAAGAGGGGTTTTCCACGTAAAAATTGTGGTGTGTTTTTCCCGTGGTTTGATTGCTTATTATTTGCAATATTTATTGTCTGTGATTAATCATTCCTATTTAATCTACACAAGAAGGGGATAGCCTAAAATCCCAACAAGTGGTATCAGAGCGAGGTTTTAGTAATCTTGTGCCTTGTGTTGAACGATGGAGGTTAATACAAGTAGAATGATTAATTTGAATGGTTCAAATTATCATGTGTGGAAGGGAAAAATGGAAGACCTGCTATATGTCAAAGATTTTTATTTGCCTGTGTTTGCGGAACAAAAACCCGTAGAAAAAACTGATGCTGAATGGACTTTACTTCATCGTCAAGTATGTGGGTATATCAGGCAGTGGGTGGATGATAATGTTTTAAACCATGTCAGTGAAGAAACAAATGCGCGTTCTTTATGGGACAGGCTTGAACAGTTGTATGCTCGAAAAACCGGGAACAACAAGTTGTTTCTAATAAAGAAGTTGATGGGCTTGAAATACAGGGATGGAACTCCTTTATCAGATCACTTGAATGCTTACCAGGGAATTCTTAATCAGTTGGCCGGGATGAATATCAAGTTTGAAGATGAGGTGCAGGGGTTATGGCTTCTAGGCACATTGCCGGACTCGTGGGAGACGTTTAGAATGTCGGTATCTAACTCAGCTCCAAATGGCATAGTCACTATGGACTTGGCTAAGAGTAGTGTTTTAAATGAAGAGATGAGAAGAAAGTCACAGGGTCCGTCACAGTCAGATGTCTTAGTCATGGAAAAGAGGGGGAGGAGCAAGAGTAAAGGTCCGATGAACAGAGACAGAAGCAAAAGCAAGTCAAACAGGTTTGCCAATGTTGAATGTTATCACTGTGGTAAAAAGGGGCATATAAAGAAGTATTGTCGACAACTCAAAAGAGACTACAAAAATGAAAAAGGGACAGTAAAGGAAACTGATGATAGTAATGATGTTGATAGAGTTTCTGCCATCACAGATGACTTCCTTGTTGTGTATGATGATGATGTTGTCAACCTTGCATGCCATGACACCAGTTGGGTGATTGATAGCGGTGCCTCCATTCATGCTACATCACGAAGAGACTTCTTTACATCTTATACATCCGGAGACTTTGGGAATGTTAAGATGGGTAACAATGGTGTAGCTAAAGCCGTAGGCATGGGAGATGTGTGCTTGGAGACCAACAATGGTACGATGTTGCTTTTGAAAAATGTTAAACATATTCCTGATATTCGCTTGAATTTGATTTCAGCAGGTAAACTTGATGATGAGGGGTTTTGCAACACCTTCAATGATGGTCATTGGAAGCTTACTAAAGGTTCTATGATTGTGGCTAGAGGCAAGAAGTGCTCCTCATTGTACTTCATGCAGGCAAAGGTTTCTTCTTGTATTATCAATGCAATGGAGAATGAAAGTACAACAGAGCTATGGCATAAAAGACTATGTCACATGAGTGAGAAGGGTTTGATGGTTTTGGCAAAGAAGAATCTTCTTTCTGGATTGAAGAATACAGCATTGAAGAAATGTGCTCATTGCTTAGCAGGGAAGCAAAACAGAGTTGCCTTTAAAGTATCCCCTCCTTCAAGACAGCCGGGTATACTTGATTTAGTATATTCTGATGTTTGTGGTCCCATGAAAGTAAAAACACTTGGTGGTGCTCTCTATTTTGTGACTTTTATAGATGATCATTCAAGGAAGTTATGGGTCTATACCTTGAAGACAAAAGACCAAGTGTTAGATGTGTTTAAACAGTTTCAGACCTCAGTTGAGAGACAGACTGGGAAGAAGTTAAAGTGTATCAGAACTGATAATGGAGGTGAGTATTGTGGTCCTTTTGATGAATATTGCAAACAGCTGGGTATTAGGCATCAAAGGACACCTCCGAAGACTCCTTAGTTAAATGGGCTAGCTGAGAGGATGAACAGAACACTAGTTGAAAGGGTAAGATGTTTGCTTTCATATGTACAGTTGCCAGGATCTTTTTGGGGTGAGGCTTTGAGTACCGTTGTACATGTGTTAAATCTCACGCCTTGTGTTCCTTTAAATTTTGATGTTCCAAACAGAGTTTGGTTGGGAAAAGATGTATCCTATAGTCACTTGCGTGTCTTTGGATGTAAGGCCTTTGTGCATATTCCCAAAGATGAGAGGTCTAAACTTGATGTCAAGACAAGACAGTGTGTATTTATCGGCTATGGCCAAGATGATTTTGGTTACAGGTTTTATGATCCGGTACAGAAAAAGCTTGTAAGAAGCCGAGATGTTGTGTTTATGGAAGACCAAACCATACAAGATATTGAGAAAACAGTTAAAACAGTTTCTCAATATTATGATAATTTAACAGACTTGGATCCAGTTCCTTTGACACATGTGCCAGTACAGGTTAGAGATGAAGTTCAAGATGACCAGGATGGTACAGTTGATGTTGATACTCATACACAGGTTGAGATTAATGATGGCATTGTTGAGCAGTCACCAGTACCAGAAGTTCCACCAGATGTTCCACTCAGGAGGTCTACTAGAGATCGTCATCCTTCTACACGATATTCTGTTGATGAATATGTGTTACTGACTGACGGGGGAGAGCCCGAATGTTATGCAGAAGCCATAGAAGATGAACATAAGAAGGAGTGGGTTGAAGCCATGCGAGATGAGATGAAGTCACTGCATGAAAATCATACATTTGAGTTGGTAAAGTTGCCTATGGGCAAAAGAGCTTTGAAGAACAAGTGGGTATACAGAGTGAAGCAAGAACAAGTTACCACACAACCTCGATACAAAGCTAGATTGGTCGTCAAGGGATTCAATCAAAAGAAAGGTATTGATTTTGATGAGATTTTTTCTCCAGTTGTTAAAACGTCATCTATTCGTGTGGTTTTGGGTCTAGCAGCTAGTCTTGATTTGGAGATTGAACAAATGGATGTAAAGACTGCTTTTCTTCATGGTGAACTAGACAAGGAAATTTATATGGAGCAGCCAGAGGGTTTCGTGGTAAAAGGAAAAGAGGATCATGTGTGCAAGCTGAGAAAAAGCCTTTATGGCTTGAAGCAAGCACCAAGACAATGGTATAAGAAGTTTGAGTCAGTTATGGAGAAACATGGCTATCGAAAAATAACTTTTGATCATTGTGTCTTTGTGCAGAAATTCTCTGATGATGATTTTATTATACTATTGCTTTATGTCGATGATATGTTGATTATTGGCAGAAATTCTTCAAGGATTGATAGGTTGAAGATGCAACTAAGTCAAATTTTTGCTATGAAGGATTTAGGGCCGGCAAAGCAAATTCTTGGCATAAACATTCATCGTGAGAGGAATGCCAAGAAGTTATATCTGTCACAGGAGAACTACATTGAAAAGGTACTTCAGAGGTTCAACATGGACAAAGCTAAAGCGGTTAACTCTCCTCTTGCTACTCACTTTAAGCTAAACATTGAGCAGTGTCCCTCTACAGATGTAGAGAAGAAAGACATGGAAAGGGTTCCATATGCTTCAGCTGTAGGAAGTTTGATGTATGCAATGGTATGTACAAGGCCAGACATAGCTTATGCAGTTGGTATTGTTAGCCGGTTCTTGTCTAATCCTGGGAGAGAGCATTGGAATGCAGTTAAGTGGATTATGAGATATCTACGAGGTACTTCCAGTTTGAGACTTTGTTTTGGCAATGAGAAACCCTTACTAATTGGCTACACAGATGCAGATATGGCAGGAGATGTGGACACTCGAAAGTCTACCTCTGGTTCCTTGATTACTTTTGCAGGGGGAGCTGTAGCTTGGCAATCAAGGCTACAGAAATGTGTTGCACTTTCTACAACCGAAGCAGAATTCATTGCAGCAACTGAAGCATGCAAAGAAATGTTGTGGATGAAGAGGTTTTTACATGAGCTTGGCTTCAAACAACAGAGATACATAGTATTTTGTGATAGTCAAAGCGCAATTCACCTTGGTAAGAATTCTTCCTTTCATGCAAGATCAAAGCACATTGATGTGAGGTATCATTGGATAAGAGAAGCTATTAATGACAAGTTGTTTGAACTTGAGAAAATCCATACCGATTATAATGGCTCTGATATGTTAACGAAGGCTCTACCAAGGGAGAAGCTTGAAGTTTGTCGTTCAATCGTTGGGATGGCGAATTCCTCCACATAGTCGGAAAGGGGGAGATTTGTTGACTTTGGGTTTCCTCCCACGTGGAGATGGCCCACACTAAAAGACAAAAAGAGAAAAAAAAAAAGGTTACGGCGCCGTTTCGTTTTTTGTTTTCTTCTGCGGTTGTCCGCGTTTTTCGGCGCCCGTTTTTCTCTTCTCTCTTGTTTTCTTTTCTCTCTGGTTTTTCTCTCCGCAGCGTCTGTTCGTCGTCAGAGAGAGCGCATTTTTTTCTTCCCGTCTCGGCTTCCAGAGCAGAGCAGCAGCTCCGACGGACGAAAGAGGATTTTATCCTCAAATGCTCAAGGCTTCTACGGCAGTTATCTCTTCCGGCCATTAAGAGAGAAAATTCTGCCGTCATCTCAGATTTGGTGAGATCTATCCTGGTTATTTTCTGTATTGAAATCCATCCTTATTGCGATGATGAAATCCTCTAGTTCTGACTAGAGAAGACGTAGCATTGTAATCCCATTATTTTATAGTGGAAGATTTACCTGGACTGGGTCCCGTGGTTTTTCCCCTTTGGTAAAGAGGGGTTTTCCACGTAAAAATTGTGGTGTGTTTTTCCCGTGGTTTGATTGCTTATTATTTGCAATATTTATTGTCTGTGATTAATCATTCCTATTTAATCTACACAAGAAGGGGATAGCCTAAAATCCCAACACTCATCAGGGTCAGTATGAATTCAAAGTCATGCCCTTTGGGTTATCGAATGCTCCGGCTACATTTCAGGCCCTGATGAATCAAGTTTTTTGCTCATTTCTGCGGAAGTTTGTCCTCATTTTTTTTTATGATATCTTGGTTTACCGTCAGTCTTGGAAGCAGCACTTGGAACATCTTGAGCAAGTTCTTCTTTTGTTGCGGCGACATCAATTGTATGCCAACCAAAGTAAGTGTTCCTTTGGTCAATCGGAGGTGCAGTATTTGGGTCATGTGGTGTCCGCGGCAGGGGTGTAGGTTGATGGGGACAAGGTGGCTGCCATATTGGCCTGGCCTGTTCCTATGACTCTGAAGCAGCTTCGGGCCTTCCTAGGCTTATCTGGTTATTATCGCAGGTTTATCAAGAATTTCGGCTTATTGGCTGCTCCTCTCACCGCGTTAACCAAGAAGGGCCGATTCCATTGGTCACCAGAGGCGACTACAGCTTTTGAGAGTTTAAAAAGGTCTTTATCTACACCCCCTGTTTTGGCTCTTCCTAATTTTTCTAAGCCATTTATCATTGAATGTGATGCATCGGGTGAGGGAGTCGGTGCGGTGTTGTTACAGGATGATCACCCCTTAGCCTTCTTTAGCAAGACTATTCCCTTGGCCAAGCACGGAAGGTCCACATACGAGCAAGAGTTGATGGCTCTGGTTTTGGCAGTTCGCAAGTGGTGCCATTACTTAGTCGGCCAATCTTTTGTGGTACGCACAGATCATAACAGTTTGAGATTTTTACTGGAACAGAAGGGTTTATCTCCATTTCAGCAAAAATGGGTGGTCAAGTTGATGGGTTATGATTTCCGAATTGAATATAAGAAGGGGATTTCTAACACTGTAGCTGATGCACTCTCCAGGGAAGGCGTTTTAGCTAATATGCAGGTTAGCTACTGCTCTTTTCCTCTGTTCACAAAGTTAAGAGAAGAGAGTCGGCATGATGCTAAGCTGGTGGAAGTTCGCAACCAGGTGCTAGCTAATCCTTCTGCTTTTCCCCAGTTTCGAGTGATTAATGATGTGTTATATCACTCTTCAGCATTGGTTATTGCACCCACTAGTGATTATATTCCTGCTATACTAGCCCATTTTCACGATTCAGTGTTGGGAGGTCATGCGAGCGTTTTGAAAACATTACAAAGGATTCGAGAGCAATTTTATTGGGAGGGCATGAAGAGTCGAATTCGACAGCATATCGCTGCGTGCCACGTCTGTTCCCAAGCTAAGTATTTAGCTCAAAAACCGGCGGGACTGCTCCAACCTTTACCGATTCCTTTAGCTCCTTGGACGGACATTTCCATGGATTTTGTGGAAGGGCTGCCAGTCGTCAAGCATAAATCTGTCGTCTTGGTGGTGGTTGATCGTTTAACTAAGTATGCTCATTTTATTCCTATCAGCCATCCATATACTGCCGTTTCAGTCGCCCAAGTCTTTGTCCAGGAGGTGGTTCGGTTGCATGGGTTCCCGGCCACTGTGGTTTCCGATCGGGATCCCACTTTTTTGAGTCACTTCTGGTCAGCTTTCATGAAAATGCATATGACAGGGTTGCATTATAGCACAGCGTATCACCCTCAGTCTGATGGGCAAACGGAAGTGGTCAATCGTACTTTGGAGAGCTACTTACGGCCATTTGTCATGCACCATCCTCAGAAATGGTTGGAACTGTTGCCATGGGCTGAATTGTGGTATAATACCTCCTTCCATACGTCGACTCGACTTACGCCCTACGAGGCTGTTTATGGTCGTCGTCCACCTGTTATATCTCGCTATGAGTCGAGCTCTTGTGCTGTGGCCGATGTGGATTCTTTTCTTACAGAGCGCGACTCTCTTTTGGATGATTTGAAGCTGAACTTGGAAAGAGCTCAAAATCGTATGCGGCAAATTGCTAACCGCCATCGCCGGGAGGTGAATTTTGCTGTCGGTGATTTTGTTTATTTGAAGTTGCATCCTTTTCGCCAATCTTCTCTCAAGAAAAGTAGATTTTCCAAGTTATCTCCCCGTTTTTATGGTCCATTTCGTATTTTAGCCCGTGTGGGGGCTGTTTCGTATAAATTGGAGTTACCTGCGGGGACTCAAATTCATGATGTCTTTCATGTTTCCCTTCTGCGCCGCTGTGTCAACCCCGATGTGGTGGCTTCTGAATTTCCAGCGGTGGGGCCTGACTTACAATTACAAATCGCCCCTCCAGCTGTGCTCGCTACTCAGGTGGTATTAAAAGGTTCTCGTCAATGCGTGGAAGTCCTCGTCCATTGGCAGGGGCTACCATCGTCGGATGATTCTTGGGTAGATCTTCACGATCTCCGTTCATCTTTTCCTCATCTGGCCTTTGTGGACCAAGTCCTTTCTCAAGGCGGCGGGAGTGATAGGATCCGGACACATGATCCTATCATTAAGGACCAGACCCAGGGGTTACGGACCAACTTAGAAGACCCTGAGATAGACGAAGGCCCAGCTCAGAAGGATGGACCAGTTAATGGGGAGCAATCACCTTCTATTGGTGCAGAAGAACCGATGGCCACTAATAACAGAATTACGTACAACTTGCGTCCTCGACGTGATATCAAACCATGAGAAAGGTGGAGTCCGGATCGGGCTTAGAAGATTCGGTTTAGACAGCTGTCATATTGGGAGTATAAATAAGGGGGAGCGTGATCGTACGAGGGAGTTTTTGGTGAGATCTGTTTTCTGATAGTTTTATAGGAAGCAAAGTAGACGTAGAATAGAGAGTAGAGAGAAATGAATGATTGTATTTTCTTTCCATGTTAAAACAGGAATTCTCTTGTCACTGCTATAGATCTCTGGGATCTATATGAAGGATTGTATTCCCTTTCATTTCAATACAAGAATTCTTACTTTTCTGCTAAAGTTTTCTTGGATCTATCACAACGTTTAAGCAAAAACAACGTATAAAGTTGTATAAAATACTATATGCGCCAATATGTTGCTGCATATTGTAGTTAAATGCAACAAATGAGGTTTCGGTGCGTAAAAGCATTTTATGCAACTAAATTTATAATAGTTTTAGTAGCACATGGAGCTGCCATATGCATAAGCAACCATTTTTTCATTAGATGCATCAAATAGTTTAGCTGCAATAAATACTTTCTCTTGTAGTGATGAGAGGCTTTGCCCCTGACCATTATAATCTACACCCTACACGGCCATGCCTTGGAAGGGTAGGCAGGCTGTATAAGGAGGGTTTATCAGTTCTAAAATTAATTATTTTGTATTTCTTAAAATTTTAAAGTGACTCATTTTTTTTTTTTCAAAATTTGAAGCTGACAATTGCTCGTCCTTAGCTCCGATCCATACGGAGATCCCATGCACATAAATTTTAAAGGTAAGGGTAAACCAAGTTTTTATATTTATTTTATGGAACTTATTTTGTTATTTAAGGCTTATTTTCCAAAAATAAAGCCTAATTAACCAGAGTCAAAGTTCTACAGATTGTAGCTTCTAATTAAAAGGCTGCATGGTTGGCCCTTCACGGTTTATACGACATCAATGCTATTTTAAGAGGGGCGTTAAAGAAAAAATTTCCTCAAAATAATTTATTTTAATTTTATTCTTTTTACACATCATCATTATCCTTACCATACATTATCATTTTCTATCAATTTGATAACTTTTTATCAAAAATTTTACTCTCAACTCTAATACACCCTTAGGTGCAATTGTAATTTTTAAAAATAAGAAATGGGATAAAGAACAAGAGGTTGGCTTTTGGCTGGTAATCGATTTCTAGTTGGCACAGCACGTCATGAATGACGCAGTGCCACGGTACAAGTACTTGTCATCTCGTTTTTCAAAAGTAAAAAAAAAACTGCGTTTCCCCTGAAAATTCTCCTCCTCTTCCATCCCTTGTCCTTGCGAAACTTTTTTCCCCTTTAACCCTTCTTCCACTTGTAGGCTTGAAAAGCAGCTCCCTTCAATGGCGAGAGAAGTTGTGGTTTCTGCTCGCGGAAGGGCCGATTACCACGGCAAGCTTACCGGATATGTTACCGTGACTTGCATCGTCGCTGCCACCGGCGGTTTGATCTTCGGATACGATATTGGAATTTCAGGTGAGTGAGGTCTGAACTTGACGCGCCTTTTTCTACAGTTTCAACATCTGCCAACGTTTCGACTCATCCAGCCCGCGAAGATTGCAGGTGGAGTTACGAGTATGTCGCCGTTTTTGATGAAATTTTTTCCCAACGTGTACAGAAGAAAAGAGCACGACACAACGACGAACCTGTATTGTACATACGACAGTGTGGTGTTGACGCTCTTCACATCGTCTCTGTATCTTGCGGCACTAGTGGCTTCCTTCTTCGCGTCGTTGGCGACGTGGAAGTTTGGCAGGAAGATATCGATGTTGCTTGGTGGTAGCATCTTTCTTGTTGGAGCAGCTGTCAATGGCGCTGCCATGAATGTGGAAATGCTTATTATCGGAAGGATTTTCCTTGGTATTGGCGTTGGTTTTGCTAATCAGGTTAAAATTTCCCTTTTTATAATTGTGCTCTCTGGTGCCTAGTCTTATTGTATTGTAATGGTTACATGATCAGTTTTCTTGATGATATTGACATGGAACACTACACGATCTCTTACTTTCTTGCGCTAGATCTGCAGATGCAATATATCCTCTCCTCTCCGGAAACTTTCTGTCAAGTCAAAACCCCGTTTTCTTAATTTCTGTTTCATTATCGTTTTCATGATTGGTATCCTCGCTGAACTGATCGATTTGAAGTATCGTACGTCGTCTTCTTGGATGAGCCATTAGACCTCTTCTTCGATGAGGTTTGCTTAGCTCTTAAATTTTTTTCGATAGTTTCAGACGAAGGCTCTGTTAGCCAAGCTTCTAAATTTGATTTCTTTTTTTTTTTTTTTTAGAAATTTGATTATAAATAAAATTTTTACAAAAGGTGTTATGGTAAAAAGTTAAGAAGTGTTTAGCTTATAATTTAAAAACACTTTTAGTAATATTTTAGTGTTTGGCCTAAAAGATAAAAGTGCGCGTAGACATGCAAAATGATTAAAAAAGACAATTCCAAAATTTGAATTATTTTAGATTTTATAAAAGAATGATAAAAATTTATTTCTTTTGACTACTAATCTTACATAAATATAATGTAAATCTTACATAAATTTGAAATTCTTCTAAAATAAATTTATGATTTTTCTCTAACATAACATTTTTACAATAAATATATGCACGAAATTTCAATTAAAATGTGTTTTTTAATAAAATAAATAATAATAAATATATAATGATATGAATCACCTTCTTTGTATTATTATACTATAATTGTACGGATAAGGGATGATGTAAAAAGGATAAGTTGCATGGAAAAATCTTGGAGGCTATTAATTTAAAAATTGTTAAAAGTTGAAAGAAATAAAAAATTCATATTATATATTGCCTTAATTAAGCTAATGAAAAAATGTTATATTATTGACACTTATTTAAATTTTAATATATAACAAACATGTTATTTTTAATTATTTAATTATTAAAATAGAAATATAAGTATTTAGCATCAAGATATTTTGATGTATTTTTTTTTTATATTGGGCATTCGAATTCTGTTGCTAGTTAATTTATATTTTATCCTTTGAAAATCCAAAAAAAGAGTCAATTTCATACAGTACATATGAATGTGCCCACTTTTTTTATTTTCAAATTTTAAAAATTATATCAATTAAAATAAATTTTTTTAATTTTTCAAACATGTATCAATAATGTAACGTAGCATTTCCCACTTCTTAAATTTAATTGGGTAAATAAATGAACTAGTAATGATGTATGTATCAACATGGAATCTACTAGTGGAATGAAATTCATATGGATGAGTTATTTAAATAAATATTGTAAATTATCATAGTTGCAAACTAGATACCAAGTACCAAAAAAGTATAAGTATTTACAAAAATTAAATATCTTCAAAATAAAGTTCAATAGTCTCTCATTCCTTATCTACTCTCTCAAGGCTTTCATCTCAAAAGATATTTCATGAAAGCTTACCCCTATAGATACACTTTCAGAATTTCCTTCATCCCCATCTTCTAAAAATTGCTTCTCATCTTTATCTAACTCCTATATATATATATATATTCAGGTGCATTCAGACTACATGCGAATTACCCTGCAGACGTCCCATCCGCAATCCGCGCCGTTTGTTCGATTGTGCGTGCATGATGAGCTGAAATGATGGTTTGGCATTTTATTAATTTAATTTGTATTATGTTTTTACAGTCTGTACCCGTCTATCTATCGGAGATGGCTCCAGCTCGCTATCGTGGTGCGCTCCATGTGCGTTTCCAACTTATGATTACCATCGGTATTCTTGCTGCTAATGTTATAAACTACGGTACAAATAAAATCAAAGGAGGCTGGCGTTATAGCTTGGGTGGTGCTAGTATTCCTGCATTAATCATTACGTTGGGTTCTCTGTTACTTCCCGACACCCCCACTTATACCATCGATCGCTTCCCCGATCAAAAGGAAAAAGCTCGTTCTTTGCTCCGCAAAATTCGCGGTACTGATGATATAGAGGAAGAGTATGAGGACCTCGTTGCTGCAAGCATTCCATCCCAGAGCGTTGGGAACCCCTGGCATAACATTCTTAAGAGAAAATATCGACCCCAGCTAGTGATGTCTATTGCCATTCCCTTTTTTCAGCAGTTGACAGGGATCAATTTGATCATCTTTTATGCTCCGCTTCTGTTTACCTCCATTGGTTTTGGTGAGAATGCCTCATTGATTTCTGCCGTTATAACTGGTTCTGTTAATGTGGTTGCCACAATTGTATCCATATATTTTGTGGATAGGCTGGGCAGAAGGTTTCTCTTCCTAGAGGGTGGAATTCAGATGTTTATTTTTCAGGTATTGACCTTTTTCTTTCTATTATGTAAAACTTGTCTTAATAATTACTAGCTAATATGTAGCATATTGAATCATCTTTCTGTTTTATAGATTGTCGTGGGTAATCTTATTGCCATTAAATTTGACACTTCAGGCATGGCCGACATATCCAAGGGTTATGCTTATGGCCTGGTTGCTTGTATCTGCATCTATGTAGCTGGCTTTGCCTGGTCCTGGGGCGCTTTGGGCTGGCTGGTACCCAGTGAGATTTTTCCTCTTGAAATTCGATCTGCAGGCCAGGGTATCAATGTTTGCATGAACATGTTCTTCCCTTTTCTTAGCGCTCAGAGCTTCCTGGCCATGCTTTGCCACATGAAGTTCAGCTTCTTCTATTTCTTTGCCGGTTGGGTGTTCATTATGACCCTTTTCATCCAGTTATTCCTCCCGGAGACTAAGAATGTGCCTGTTGAAGATATGTTCGCTGTTTGGGAGAGTCACTGGTTCTGGAAGAGGTTTGCTGCTGACGACGAAGGCGCTGCTGCTGGTGAGCAAGAGCTTGAAAGGATCCCTGGCTGATTACAAGTGGACGCGAGGAAATAACCTGCCTAATTTCTGCTGCTTGTTTGTTTTTATTTTTAGATATTTTGTTACTCTTCTTCCCTATTTTGGCAGAAAGTCCTTTTTGACAATTATTACAGGGAGCCAACCCATAGGAGGCCCTTCCTATGATTTTCTCGTTGGAAGCTTCATCTGTACCGTTCATTTTCAATCAACGGCTGAGAATAGATGGGGCAAATTCGGTAGAAATTTTTTTATAAAAGAGCTTCGGCTAGAATACTCACGGGCACCGCACTTCCCTCCTCTCTGTTAGGTCTTCGATCCTGCTCCTTCCTACCATCGTGTCCTCCACAATCTTCTCACTGCCATTTGCACCTGGAATTTTTTTTTGTGTTATCTAGGTGCAATAATCTAGTGGGTTTTGTGGCAAAGTCATGGAGGAATCAATGCAGAAGGCAGAGGACAATAGGTCAGAGACCATTAGTGCTGGGATTCCTTTATCGTCGTCGATTGGATGCAAGCTACCTGCGGATTTTACCAATCTCTGTCACCGATTCTTGATTTTAGGATTGAATTTGGGAATTTGTAATAGGAGTTGTTAGCAAGACTAGGTGACTTGGTCTAGGTCCAGATCCATCTTTTTTATTTTTTATTTGCTTTTCTTTTCTTCCGGGTGTGCTTTGGAGCATTCCATCAAACAAATGTGGTTTATATGGAATGAGAGCCATCAAGCCCAATATAGCAAAAATTGTGTGGTGGAGGTTTGCGCATGTACATTCACGGTTTGTAACGGGAGAGCCAACCCATGGGAAGCGCCTCCCCGTCTCTATCAATGTAAGCCTGCGATCCGCCGTCCATTTCGGTTTGACGGATGAGATGCAGTTGGGCATTTTCGGCAGATGAAAATTTGGTGGGTGTGCATCAAATACGGTGCTTCTACTTGCGTCCTCCCTCTCTGTCTTCGTTTTTCCTCCATTGGCTGCCATATTTTATTATTAGAAGATGGAAAAAGGGGTCGTTTTTGGGATTTTTGCTGGGATTGCAGCAGACGTCATCGATCATTTGGTTGCCGGTGAGATGGGAGAAAGGTTGGAGATTTAGTGCTGCTGTATTGCCGACTGGACATGCTGGTGTTGGTGCCCTTTGCATCGAGCTAGTGTAGGAATTTTCTGGTTGCGGCTTGGAGGAGGTACGACGGGTTGGAGAAATCTGCAATTGATTGGTTGCTGAGCATGCTACCAGTGCTTGGATGGAATTGCCGCTGGTAATAGGGAAGATGGAGGTTCGGTAACCATGGCCATCATAAATTTCTGTCGTTGGTGGATTTCTGGACCGGGGCATCTTTACTGTCGGCCTTACCTATGTAATCGGGAGATGCACAACAGCAACCGTTCGGTCGGTTCAGATCAGCTGGGAGTTTATTGCAAGGGCCAGATTTGAAATGTAAGGGGCCGCGCGGATTTTAGAGATAAAACACCGCTGCTGGTGCTAGATTTGAGTAAGGACGGTCGGAAATTTTCTGTTACGGCAAAATACACCGACTCTTTGAACAAAGGGAAGAAAAATTGCTGGCCGTAGAAGATGGGTTCGCGCAGCCATGAAGGACATCGGGAGAGGGAAGATGGTGGAGCACTAGAGTTCAATACTCCGGCGACACACCGTTTTGGTGCACATGCAGGCCATTTTGTAAAATGAACTATTCAAATAATTTTGCAATTCTACCCCAATTATTTTATAATCCCCAATTTATTTAACTAAAATTTTATGAGAAAATTGTGTTTTTCATAAAAATACACAAAAAAAGCTTTATTAAATGCAATTTTCATAATTTTTGTGTGAAAAAATAGAAATAAATACGAAAGTTTATATACATACAAAAGTTCCCAAAAACGAATATTTTGTTTTCTAAAAATATATACGTGTCCCGCGGGCGTCCAAAAATGAAGATTTTTTTTTAAAAAATATATACGTGTTCCGCGGGCCTCCAAAAATGAATATTTTATTTTTCTAAAATATATACGTGTCCCGCGGGCCTCCAAAAAATGAATATTTTATTTTCTAAAAATATATATGTGTCCTGCGGGCCTCCAAAAATGAACGTTTTGTATTTCTAAAATATATATGTGTCCCTGCGGGCGTCCAAAAATTGAATATTTTATTTTTCTAAAATATATACATGTCCCGCGGGTGTTCAAAAATGAATATTTTGTTTTCTAAAAATATATATGTGTCCCGCGGGCCTCCAAAAATAAATGTTTTGTTTTTCTAAAATATATATGTGTCCCACGGTCCTCCAAAAATGAATGTTTTATTTTCTAAAAATATATATGTGTCCCGCGGGTCTCCAAAAATGAATGTTTTGTTTTTCTAAAATATATATGTGTCCCGCGGGCGTCCAAAAATTGAATATTTTGTTTTTCTAAAATATATACGTGTCCCGCGGGCGTCCAAAAATGAATATTTTGTTTTCTAAAAATATATATGTGTTCCGCGGGTCTCCAAAAATGAATATTTTATTTTTCTAAAATATATGTGTCCCGCGGTCCTCCAAAAATGAATATTTTATTTTTCTAAAATATATATGTGTCCCGCGGGTGTCCAAAAATGAATATTTTATTTTCTAAAATATATACATGTCCCGTGGGCCTCCAAAAAATGAATATTTTGTTTTCTAAAAAATATATATGTGTCCTGCGGGCCTCCAAAAATGAATGTTTTGTTTTTCAAAAATATATAGGTGTCCCGCGGGTGTCCAAAAAATGAATATTTTATTTTTCTAAAACATATACGTGTCCCGCGGGCCTCCAAAAATGAATATTTTGTTTTCTAAAAATATATATGTGTCTCGCGGGCCTCCGAAAATGAATATTTTATTTTCTAAAAATATATGTGTCCCGCGAGCCTCCAAAAAATGAATATTTTATTTTCTAAAAAATATATATGTGTCCCGCGGGCCTCCAAAAATGAATATTTTATTTTTCTAAAATATATACGTGTCCCGCGGGCGTCCAAAAATGAATATTTTGTTTTCTAAAAATATATATGTGTCCCGCGGGCCTCCAAAAATGAATGTTTTGTTTTTCTAAAATATATATGTCCCACGGGCGTCCAAAAAATGAATATTTTATTTTTCTAAAATATATACGTGTCCCGCGGGTGTCCAAAAATGAATATTTTATTTTCTAAAATATATATATATGTGTCCCGTGGGCCTCTAAAAATGAATATTTTATTTTCTAAAAATATATATGTCCCGCGGGCCTCCAAAAATGAATATTTTGTTTTCTAAAGTATATATATGTGTCCCGCAGGCCTGCGAAAATAAATGTTTTATTTTTCTAAAATATCTATGTGTCTCGCGGGCCTCCAAAATGAATATTATTATATTATTACTTAAAATTTATAATATAAACTATAATAATAATATTTTATAATTTCAAGAAATTTTCTTATAAATTTACAATTATATAAACTATAACAATAATATTAATAATTTAAAATTACTAAAATGCCATTAATTTTAAAAAATCTGAACAAATCTAAAAACTCCAAAAATGGTAAAAATTGATAAACATGTTAAATATACTTAAATTAACAGTTGTATAAAAAATTTAAAAAAATTAAAAAATGATTATATGCACCTAGGTCAATGGTGTCATATGATGGATAATAATTAGAAGTAGGGTGAATAAGTTAAAATAAATAAGATAGTTATATGAAAAAATGGTGAAAAAGTGATTGTAGAATTGGATAGTTGTATGAAAAATGTGTGATTTTTTACTTTTTTATTGTTGCCAAACATACCATTATTTTATCATTGTAATAAAATTTAATTTCGATCAAAGTTCCTTTTTGGCGGCATACCTACCTTAAAATGTTTATAATCATACGTAAGATATAAAAATCACTAAAATTTATTCGTAGTTTTATTAGAATCTTAGAAAAAATTTATATAATTAGTTATCTATGCAAGAGGAATGTTTTAGATAGTATAATATTAAATTAATAATTTATTACATTGATTTTATACTTTTATCACTTTTATAAAACGAGACTTACGTGATTTGGATTTCATTTGGTTTTTAGTTAAACAAAATTTAAATGTGATTAGCCCATTGGAATTTAATTTAATCATTATGTGGGCCAAAATATTGCAGAAACGTTGAAACGATAACTGCCAAGAACACAATATTAGAAACACACTATTTTTTTTTTTTGATGAAAAGGAAAACCTTATTCGCTCTCCCCTTCAACATGGAAGGGAGATTGGATAAGATGATCCGTGCAATTCATTGCCAAAAAAATATTTGTACAGATTTTTCCTTGTATTACATGAGGGGGATTGTCCCACCATACCTGTTGATCCATAACAGAAATAGACACAAAATCAGCTAATGCATGGGCTACAACATTTCCTTGCCTGAGAACATGATGCATCGATATGAAATTTGAAGATTGAAGAATAGCCTTGATTTCATCTATCACCAAACCTGCCGGGGAAGAGATGGAACCCTCCGAAGAAAGGAAGTGGACAAGGAGAAGGGAATCAAATTCAATCTGAAATTTTGTCAGGTTGAGTTGGAGACCCCATTTGACACCATAAAGACAGGCATATGCTTCCATGAGTAAAGGTTCCATCGACCCTCGTTGTTTCCAGCCTTTAGCCCCAAAAAAGGAGCCACCAGAATCCCTGATGACCGCGGCAAAACCCATTGACGAGGTCCGGCGAATACTTCGAGCATCAACATTCATTTTGAAGGATCCATCCGGAGGTTTGATCCATCTAGGAATCAGAAAATGATCAATTGCACCCCCAAGGGTGAGAAACACACTATTTTGACTTGCTCTTCAAATACATAAAAGCAATTTCACGTCATCCCGTCGATTTTTTTTCTCTTGAAAATTGATGGAAAATCTAACTTATACATTTTATTTAGCATCATTTATTTGGCTATGACACTAAGTTTTATCTAAATTAAAGATGTGTATAACCACAATTGTTTTAGAATATATATTCATGTATCAATTATGAAAAATGTTTAAAATATTTATATATATATTAAAATATAATAATACTTTATAAAATCAATTATCCTATAATAACAATATTTTATATTTTCAACATATTGAAAATACACCACAACGAAGACAACGCCATGGTAACTTGCGAGTTACCATGCAGCCATGTTACTACTAATGCAGCTTCAAGCGGCGATGACATCTTTTTCCCCGGTCTTGTGTGGGAGATGTTAGAGCGTCCATCTTGGAGTGCAAGTCGGGTCGAGTTGTACTGAGTTTAGGTAAACTTAAACCGTAAGCCTACCGAGTTTAGGTAGACCCGAACCTTAACCTAATATTAAAATCCAGGTCCGGATTGGTTTGCTATTGGTTTCAATTTTGATTTCAAGTTGAAATTTGAATTATTATCGAATCAATAGAAGTTGAAATTAGCGATAGAGATAATAATTTTTTTGAACATTATTGTATTCGTATGTGAATAATTTACAAATGGAAGGGTCGGGTTGGGCGGGTAGAGGATGAAAAAAATAGATTGTTGTTAAATGTTTGTAGTATATTGTACGAAAATTATTAGAATGTCTCATAGGCCTAATTATAATATAAATTTGAGATAATTGTAATATAAATAACCATAAAAAAACATATTGAAAATGAAATTTTAAAATTGCTGAAATGAAACCAGAAATTCTTCGAACATATTGATGAACTGATATGAAATCCTATGGCTAGTTTTGCTGTTTCTGCACTAGCATTACTTTTTCCTAGAAGACAGTAGGATTGCTTAGGTGTTCAGTCCTTGCGGAACCCTTTGTGGTGCAGGAGAACAGATGAACTTCTTGATGGGCCTAATGCTTCTCATATAACACCAACCACTCTCGATAGTTGGGAATCCAGGTTGACTGCTCTTTTTGAGGGATCGTCCGTATGATATGTTTGATGCAGCCCTATCAGATAGAGTTTCGAAGTTCCCAGTTGACATTCAGATTTGATTTTTCCCCCTTCTCATGAGCACAAACTCTTTACTTATGGTGTGTTTGTTTAGGGCAAAAAAGTGTTAACTAAAACTTTTCAATTTAAAACTTTTCACTCTCCATAATTATTCTATTTTTTAATTATTTTTTCACATTTTTTTATACAAACTACCCTACTTTTCAATCATTTCTACACAGCTACCCATACAACTAACCTATCTATTTTAACTTTATTCTCTTTACTCCTCATCATTACTCCTATTATATCACACCACTTTCTATTGATTTGACAACTTCTACTCCAAAAACTTTTTCATCAAAAGTTTTACCTCCAACCAAACACACCCTTATTTGGGTATATTTTTATTTTTATATTTCTTTTTAACATTCTCCTTAGTCTTTGAAGTGTTGAATATTTTAGTGGAGGGAACCAATCCATAATAAGCTTCTAATCAATGAGATTATACCTTCGACTTTTCTTATTGTTTAAGATTTTTTTGTTGAACGTTTTGGATCTCTAGCATGTTGACATTTGCAGACCCACCACATTTTTCTAGTAGAACTTTGACATGATGCAGAACTTGACATGCAGATGACAGCATGAAATTAGGTAGCGAGAACTCATTTGGATATTGCCTATCGGTGGGCTGGCTAGCCCATTGGATTAGCCTCACTTTCGAGCCCTTTGTAGGGTCCAAAACCGTTTGGAACTCATTTGGAAGGTAAAGCTAATGAAATTACAGTTCTGACTCATTGCAGTCGTTAATTACTTAATTTAACTGGTAGAGCGGTGATTTTGTTTATTCATGTCTCAAATCTTTACTTGGTTTCCTCCTCAAGGAAGAGGAAGAACCCAGGCACAGCAAAAATGATCCAATTAGCAGCTGATAAGATCTTCCCTATAGTAGATGACCCCCAAAGCAAACTTCTTAGATAACAAAATTGCTTTGCAGAGGTGCTATTTTGCCTGTTTGTCAGAGGGGATTTAATGACAGGACTTCTTTCGTACTAGGTACTACCTTGTCATCCAATCAAATCGGCAACTGATTAAAACCCACTAAAAGAGTTCTGTTTCATCGTTGATGGAGACCAATTATTTTTGAATCAAGGTGACATTTGAAGGAATTTTTGTTGCTCAGACTACACGCTTTTCTGTTAGTTCTGAGAGTGATTTTGGATTTCTCGTTTGAACTGGATGACCAGTTTTATCTCCATTTATCTCCCAGCCGTTCAAAAACATGATTAAAGGAATGAGAATGGACCTTGTTAGATAAAGATACAAGAACTTCAATGAACTATGTTTCTATTGTTATAATGTTGCTGGTACAGTTGGATTGATAAGTGTACCTTAATTGGTATCAACCCAGATTCTCTAGCAACAACAGAGAGTGTGGATAATGCTGCATTGGCAATGAAATTGCAAATCAGATCACAAACATACACCGGGATGTTGGAGAAAAGTTAAGTGAATAGCCATAATGTTTTCATATCATGTTCAAGATCTCTTAAGTTCAATTAGTGAGCTGCTGAATTCATCATTCAATTGGGGTTAATTCGGTCCGTTATGAAGGACATGTTTGGGCTTTCAATTTGGATCGAATCCTTACCTATTCATAATCTAATCATAATCTTCTTCATCATTTGGTTTGAAGTGATATCAATCTCAAAGCCGTGCAAGTGGTTCCACCATGTTACTCATTGTATGCAATGCTTAATTTACTTTTGGAATTTCGTTTGCCCTGGTCTATAACGCAATCTGGTCTAAATGAAGGCATTTTTCTCACTATTTGATAACGTTGTTTAACAACACATAGAAAAGTAGAATTTAGTACTTTGGTTAATCAGAAAAAAGATAAGATTAGGAATAAAATCATAAAAATAAATTATTATGATTAAAAAAGCAGAAAAAGAGCAGTGTAATATAGTAAAAGCCTGTTGCAAGTTTTTCAATTGAGTTGGAGGACTAACTAACCCACCGTGTAAAACTATGAAAAAGGGGACCTTGACTTTTGCAACTCTGCCATAAGGAAATTGATTAGCACAGTAATATTAATCCTAAACTAAATCAGAAATCAACATATTTAAAAAAGTAGTGGTATGAAATTTTAAAAATTTATAGGAGTCTTCAATTCCTAAGAGTCATGGAATGTATGTGATTTTTTATTTTTGAATGCTATTCACTTTTGTCTCTCTCTTCTATCCAGGCATCTAGCAAAATATTTGTTTATACTACACTGTTTTTTCAAATCTAAACTACTTATCATGTTTGTTCACATGCATAGTAACTTACATGATGTGGGTAGGTGTTGGCTTGCTAGATGCGACTTATAAAGAGTGTAGCTCAGATTGTTTTCTGGCATTACATTCCATTTAGTTCCAGCAGCTTGTGTCACAAATTCAGGTGGTGTCTCCTTTAGCATTCATCATTTTCATTTACTTTAGACATCCTAAACCCTGCCTTCATTATACTTCCAGAAAGCTTGTGGCACACCATAACAGAATAGGGGAAACAGTTAAATAAGCTGCCAAGTAATGAAAGAGAAAAACATTAGGCCAAACATTGTGGAAAGTTTTGCCCAGACATGCATCTGTTCCAAATTGTAGATGATCAGAAATAGTTGTCAGTTCTCTCAGCAAAGAAGTTTCATAATAGAAAAAACATATATGCAGATAAATCATGCTGGGTTCCTAGCTAAAGACAGAGCACACTCAATGACCAGAAAAAGCAACTTAGCACCCAAGCAAATACCACCATAAAAGAAGAAATAGAAAAATGCTATGAAAAATAGTTGTCACTGTCTTCTAACTTTCTTTGTAGTATTTTACTGGAGAATTCTTGAAATTAATACCTACGGTGTAAAACAGTTTGAGCTACCTGGAGAGTAAGTTGTAGTTGAGCAAGCAACATGTTTTTCCCCCTTTTCACAACCTGTTTAAGCATTATATGCCCTGTTCTGTGGATTTTGCTCATTGTTACTGATATTAGTTATTTTTCCCAGATTCAATCTAGTGAACTTGAAGTGCTTTTCAACTCACTTTGAAACAAGTATTTTTAGATCTATTGGTTTGAAAAATCAATTCACATTTGATCTCATTAGGACAGTTCTTATTTTTCTACTTAATTAAAGTGACTTCCTTATTTGATTGGACTTTTCTACTTGAAGTTATATCAGATTTGATAGATAGGAACTTTCTTGAAAAATAAATTCTCTATTAACTGAGGATGTTTCTACTTACATTTTTGGTGATTTATTTAGACAGATATGTCATATTTGCAAGGGCTATTCTTTTTCCCAGAAGTTGCTTCACTAGTTCTTCATAGTTCCTGCATATATTATATTGCTGTTGAGAAATAGTTAACTTGATATCACTAAGTTATAAATAATAACACGTTAATATTTTTCATCTTAATGGGTTGTTTCTTGTGCAGGTCTTACTGAGTGATTCGTTTTGATTTCTGTGAGGCTCGTATCACTGAGCTTGTAATAAATACTACAAAAGTAAGTTTAGAAGGGTCTCATGAATGGATCACTTGTTCTTTTCATATCTAAATGTTTGCTAAAATTTTCTTCTTAGTCACCTTAGTATGTGTTTTTTCCTTGGATGATGGGCAAATTTTTTTCTATTGGTTGGACTTCTTAGTCACCTTAGTATTATAGGAAGTCTTTATCATTGGGAGCTTCAAGATTCATCAAATTTATCATAAGTTCTAATGATTCATCTTTTTTCCTACAGAATGTCAGACGATGGATTATTAAAAGGTCTATGGTCAGTTCCAGATGAGAGTGCGGTTCAGTTCTTTGCCCAAACCGAGTCAACTCTTGCAGCTTTATAAAAAATAGCGCAATGAAACTCAGGGTAATTTCAAATTCTTTCTTTATATGCATTTTCATGAGTTTTGTGCTTGTGTTAGCTTCTAATAGTCTGCAATCAATGCGAATCTTTTGATGCAGTTAACAATTATTTGAATTTTTTGGTGGAAGCAACCCCGAGTACAATTACGACATCGATAGATTGACAGATGATCTTAAGCATAAGCCTAAATTATAGTGCATTTTTAAAATCTATTGTTCTTTCATGAATAATAGGTAGCCTTTGTTGTATTTGTGTGAAACTAATTATTTTTATTGAATCAATAAAATCTGTTTGCTTTTGGAGTATTTATTTGATTGTTTGGATTTTGTTATATTTGGTTTGTTTGAGTGAAATTCTTGTTAAACTTCTTTTTTCAATTTGTTAATTTATGGATTTATTAAATAAAAAATTGAAAGAGAGCTGAAGCATTGTATTTTGCGCAAAACAGAATTGTTGCTAAAATATTAAAAATATGATTTAAGGCACCTTCAGCAACGATATTTGTAAGTCATCGCTAATACCATTTAGCAACGATATTTTATATCATTGCTAATTCTCTTTAGCAACGGGCCTATAGCAACGAATTGGCAATGATTTTCTTATCGTTGAAAAGTTTAGCAACGATAAGTCGATAAAGACGCATGATCTTTTCAGACCGGTCGGAAATCTGGTGATTTCCGACCGGTCCAAAAATTTATTTTTTTTATTTTTTTTTTGAAAAATAATTTTATAAACTTGTTAATCTAGTTATATTTATTTTATAAACCAAGTTTTATCATTTTTGGATATATCTATATATTTATTTTGGATTTTTAAAAACAGGGGTATTTAAGTCATTTTAAATATTCTTAAAATGACTTAAATACCCCTGTTTTTAAAAATCCAAAATAAATATATATACATATCCAAAAATGATAAAACTTGGTTTATAAATTAAATATAACTAGATTAACAAGTTTATAAAATTATTTTTCAAAAAAAAAATAAAAAAAATAAATTTTTGGACCGGTCGGAAATCACCGGATTTCCGACCGGTCTGAAAAGATCGGTCCTCGTCGATAAATAGACTTTTAGCACCGAACTCAGTTCGCTGCTGAAGAGCTAATTTCTTGCGGTGAGAAGATAATGGCATTACTTGTTGCACATGAAAGATCCTTTGTAAGACCTTCTATGATGTGTGAATACATAGTTTAGTTGTCTGAGTTTTAGGATTGTATATCTTAGTTGAGTGAGTTTAAGATTCTATATAATTTTACGCAAGTATCCGTTGGAGACTTATATATAGGTAGTAAAACCTTAGGAGGCATCTCATTGGGACGTGAGAGAGAGAGAGAGTTATCAAAGCATTTTTATTTAAAGTGTGTATGAAGTATCTAGAGAAAATATGTGAGGTATACTGTGTGTATCTCTGTAACTTGTTTTTTTTAACGGATTATTGTTTCTTTCGTAGTTTTTCCCTTCTTGGTTTAAAAAGTTATCCATGTTAATCTTAATGTCTTCTCATGTCTAATATTACAGATTTTTCTTTGATTCTATTTTATTTTTAGTGTGCTTCCATTGTGATTCTTATTGTCCCGAATCAACTTTCCTAGCACCTTCCGTAACACTATCACATTTGAAAATTCATGACGGAGTATGATAAAAGCAGTCATTTATGATATCTCCAAGGGCCCGTTAAAGAAAATCAGAAGGTATTATATTTATATATTGGGACCAGCATTCAGAAAATGATACCCCCATCATCGATGCTAATGTTTTTCATGTATACGCATTTGACTCTTACTTTGGAAAGCGTGGCGAAATTCTTGTTTTTGATAAAGTGGTATTTTTCTTAGATATGTGATGTAATACGTTGTCGCAGTTACAGACAATGGAAGTTTCCATTCCAGAGGCACATTTTATGACTTACCAGCCATATCTAGAAGAGCTGTGTTTGCTGAAATCATCGCATGGAAAATGGGCATGCTGTGCATGTATTTGCTAAAAAATATATGAAATTTTCAACCGTCAGACTCTCTGGAGAAGGCCTGCTCAAATGTTACCTGTAGACTAGAATATTTTTTTGGTCGGCACGGAGACTAATCCCACAGTCCCCGAACCCCCGAACTTCTTACACAAACGCAGACGCTCTCATATTCATGTCAGCTACTTAATCATCTAGATGCTGATAATTACACGTAGATTATCCAAGGGGAGGTTTATAATAATTTTTCGGTCCATTTACATTTACCTGCTTTTTTGGAATTTTTCTTAGTCCATAACTATTTATTTTGCAAAGACATAGCCTTTTTTTTTTTTTTTTTTTGGTGAAAATGCTCCTGCCAGCATTTAGAGTTTGTAGCGGAAGCTAAAGTTGGATTCATCGAATTTTGCTACCTGCCATCGAGATCAAGTGAAGCCTAGTAAATATTATTATCAATCCAATACTTACTGCTTACCCTTGTTTTTTAATTTTGAAAATTATAATTGAAAATCTAAACCATTTATAATGTTTAGCGCATTTGTTTTATCATTCTACTAAAGAATTATCTTATAAAAAATAACATTTTTTATCATGATTATGTAACTATCAAATTTTTTTTAAAATGTATGGTATAATATATAAAAATTTGTGATAAATGTAATTTTTTGATATGTTTGAGGAGTTATAAAACTTTTGAATAACAAAACTTTTTGTATAAAAGTTTTTGAAATGGTATAAATTATGTGGTATAATAAGGATAATGATAAGGAATAAAGATAATAAAGATAAAATAAATTGATTATTTATGTGGGTAGTTATGTAAAAATGATAAAAAAAAAGTAGGTTATTTATATAGGAAAATGTGAAAAATAATTTAAAAATATGATAGTTATGAAGTGTAAAAAGTTTTAAATTAAAAAATTGTAAAGTTAAATAAAACACCCCTAAGAATTATAAATGAATACACATGAATAAATATGATAAGTGGTTTATATTTAAAATATATTTTTTTAAAATTTGAAAACTAATGGCTGAGTACGAAGCGTTCATGTACGGTAAATATTTAAACATTAGGTCTTCTTGGGAAAAGATGCTACCACATGTTCTAAACTTCTGAGAAGTACAAAATTCACTTAAAGTGCACGATTGGGATTTTTTTAACAAAGTTATATTAGTGTAGTAATTTTGCAGAATAAATAGTCATGGGATTAAATTTGCAAAACCCCAAGAGAATTATTTTCATAAAGTGGGAGTAGGTTTGCTGTCTTTTTTATGATTAGGACCGGGTCAAAGCCCATAAAAAGAGATTTGCATTCAACCATCGTTGTCACCACGTAAGGGATTTTTGCATATAATCCCTCAAGGTTGCATATTTGTACTTTTTTATATTGGTAGAAGATAATTTCAAGTTTTAGAAATTTGCAGTTATGTTCAAGGTCTGTGAACTTTTGACATAAAACTACCAAAATAACCTTTTAATTATCCTACCTAAATTCTAAATGGATTGTATTCTATTTCCAGTTTCTTCGTAAGCCAGTTCTATTGGATATCTTTAAAAAATATGTTCGCTTTGAATTAGATTATTTAAGATAACTTTTTAAGGGGATTAGAAGGGTAATATGATAATTTCATGTCAAAAGATAATGGGCATCGGAGCTATACTTACAAAATTGTAAAGTTGCTTACGGAAAATATGATACATAGAATACGTTTAGTATTTGATAGAACTTTTAAAAATTTTAAGAATGTGTTTAGGAAGCGAAAAAAAAATTTTGATGTAAAAGTTTTTCAGGGGAAAAAATGATGTCATATAATAATGATAATGATAAAAAGTAAAGAAAATAAATTTAAAATAAATAGGTTAATTGTATAGGTATTTGTATAGAAATAATTGAAAAGTACGGAAATTATATAAAAATATATGAAAAAATAATTAAAAATAGGAAAGTTGCAGAGAGTAAGAAGTTTTGGGCTGTGATCGTATACACCTAGGCACACTTAGTTTTGGTGCACATGGGTGCAAATTCCTATTTTTTAGTTTTTAAAATTTTTTACATAACTGTTATTCTAAGTGTATTTAACATGTGTATCAATTTTTACCATTTTGGAGATTTTTAGATTTTTTGAATTTTTAAAAATCAGTAGCATAAATTACTAAAAATGCCACTGACTTTTAAAAATTTTAAAAAATCTAAAAATCTCCAAAATTAATAAAAATTGATATACGTGTTAAATACACTTAGATTAACATTTTTATAAAAATATTTAAAAATGAATTAAATGCACCCGGGTGCACCAAGTCGAATTGTATTTGAGTGCACTTAAGCATTTTCCAAAAGTTTTAGATTGAAAAGTTCTGATTTAAAATTTTTTAACTTATCCAAACACACCTTAAATGAAAATTTTTTAATATAAAACTTTTTGAAACATGAGAAGTGATGTGATATTATAGAAGTGATGATGAGGAGCAAAAAAATTAAATTAAAAAATATATACATACAAATTATATGGATAGTTGTACATCGCTTCTCACATTTCAAAAAAAAATTACATAAGATGTTAACAGATACAGGTAATGATAAGGAGCAAAAAAATTGAAATAGATGGGGTAGTTATATGATTAGTTGTGGTGAAATGATTATAATTAAGGTAGTTGTATATGAAGATGTTAAAATGATTAGAAAATAAGTGCTCGTTTTTTAATATACGACAGTAGGAAATTATGGTAATGTATTAGAGTATGTTTCCCAATGTCAATAATTACTTCATCAATATTCATATTTTTCCACTTTTACCTCAACATTTTAATCATTTTTTCTTTCAGCAATCCTAATCATTCCAACTTTACCATGTCATTTCCAATCAATCATACGATTTTCAAAATATTCTATTTTCCACTTCCTATCTCATCTCACAAAAAAATCAATTACCAAACGTCTCCTAAAATACTAGTGGAAACTAGAGAGTAAAAATGTTTTAAATGGACAAGTTAATGAAAATGCAAAAAACACACCCTTAAGTTCAACAATTGCAATTTTCTAAAATTGAGGGACCTAAACACAAAAATCGAAATGATTTGTATATGTGGAAAGTAGGGGTGGGAATCGGGGCAGGTCATACTAGATCAAGATTTATCCAACCGTAACCCTAATTTCATATAAAGTCAAGACAATATCGGTTTCATTCTCACTTTTTTTAATATGTCTTACATCAAATTTCTAGTTGGTATCGGACCAGTTATAAGACAGCAGGTCAGGTAAAAAGTACAAGTCAAATAAGAGGACTTTAAAAATTTATATACCTATCAAATATAAAGATACATCTATGCTAAATTTAAATGTTATATACTTTAATATTTTGCTAATTATTAGAAAATACATCATTAATAAAAAAATGAAAAGTATAATATAACTTTATTAAAATATGTTAATATACAATTATACGTAAAAGTTATATGTATATGTGCAAATTCGTTTTATTGATTCTTATATTATTTTATGGATAAATTGATTCTTTTATTATTTTTTTGATGACACATTCTTTTATTATTGATATACTTAATTATAACAAATGTGAGAGTTTTGAAAAAAAAAAATAAGATTTAAACATAAGCTTATATTTTTAATAAATCAATGTATGCGGGTGAGTCGGGACATAGTTGACCCACTTCAACCCTTTTTTTAAATTCGGATTAAAATTTCTTATTCACCCCTCTACAGTGTCAAAAAAGCATTACTTTTAAAACATGCCAACTTAGGGGCGGGTGACGGGTCAACCAGCTACATTCCCACCCCTAAAATGTAAAGTCCTTGTCACTGTACTGCGTCATGCATGACGTGCAGTGCCAACTCGAAATTGATCATCAGCCAAAAGCCAACCTCTCATCCATTATCCAAATCTTATTTTTAAAGTTTCGATTGAACATTAGTTTAAAATTACTAATTATTTTCAGAAACATCTTTAGGAAAAGAATACCTTGAGGAAATTTTATCTTCAACACCACTCTTGAAATAATATTGATGTCATTTAAACAGTACAGCGCCAACCGCGCAGCGTTTTAATTGGAAGCTACAATCTATAAAGCTCAGACTCTGATTAGGCTTTATTTCAGAAAATAAGCCACAAATACCAAAAGAAGTTCCATAAAATTCTTATAAAAACCTGGTTTACCCTGACTTTCAACGTAATTACGAGAAATCCGGTTGATCCTTTTTGTTTAAAATTCATGTGCATGGGGATCTCCATGGATCGGAGCTAAGGCTGAGCAATTGTCCGCATCAAACTTTGAAAAGTTATTTGCAAATGATTATTTTTAAAATTTTAAAAAAATACAAAATAATTATTTTTATATTCTATCTTACAACTTAATTATCCTATTACAAATTTTGTCCAATTTTTACCCAACAAATGTAAACCAAATAATAAATCTACGGATAATTTGCAAATATACCCATTTAGTTTGACCAAAATTGCAAATATACCTATATAGTTTCAGAAATTATAAATAAATCCCACATAATTTAAGTACAATTACAAATAACCTCCACACACTATTATAACACCGTCATTGTGTGGGTATATTTGTAAAAATATTCAAATTATATAGGTATATTTGTAGTTTTAAAAATTAAGTGATATATTTAATTTTTGCAAATAACTCTCACATAGTTTAACCAATTGCAAATAACCTCATGCCATGATGATATAATGATGATGTCATAACAGTGTGGGGATTATTTGCAATTATGATTAAACTATATGGGGTGATTTGCAATTTCTGAAACTATATTGGTATATTTGTAATTTTGATCAAACTAAGTGGAAATATTTGCAAATTACCCTAAATCTACTGAAGACACTGCTAGCTCCTGAAAATCACCCTTACAAATTCCCTTGCAAAATGATTAATTTAAAAACTTATAAATCCTCCTTAATCCTTATACAGCCAGTCGATCTCTTCCAAGGCATGGCCATGGAGGGTGTAGAGTATGACAATCAGTGACGAAGCCTCTCGCAAATACAAGAAAAAGCAATTAATTCAGTTAAAATATTTGATCCATCTAATTAAAAAACAGTTGTATATGCATAGAGACAGCTGCATATGAGTTGTGGCATATCATCGGTCTCCGACTAAAACTATTATAAATTTAGTTGTACAGAATACGTTTATGCAGCAAAACCTCAGTTGTTGCCTTTAACTACCATATGCAAAACATATTCTTGCTTATACTATTTTATGAAACTTTACACATTTTTCTTAGAACTTGTTGCATAAAATAATTTCTGTAATAAGGTCAACAAGGACCTCCTTGTTGGTCCTGAGTTTGTGATAAAACCGAAGAGGAGATGAGTGAATTGGGTTCTTGAAAAATTCTTTGGCAAATTAAAACTTAAACTCTTATGAGTTTAATCCCCTCGATGAAACATGTTAAGAGATAGAATGAGATGGTGCAAATGGAATATAAAATGCAAGCAATCAACCCACATAAGAGATAATAATATATAATAGTTCAGGCAACCTTTCCTACTCCACCCTTTCAAGCACACACTCATTGTGTCTTGGGTTCCACTATTGTATATTTAATTAGGGGTGTTAATGATCATGGTCAACCCGTCAACTAGCTCGTCCAACCCGTTAATAAATGAGTTTGGGTTGAGATTTTTGAATAAATGGGTTATGATCCGTCAACCCGTTCAACAATTTAATTAAATAAACGGATTAGGGTTGAGGCTTCGCAACCCGCATATCCGTCCAACCCGTTTATTTAACCCGTCCAACCCATTCAACCCGTATAACCCATTTATATATTATATAATATATATAGACATATATATGTAATATTTGAAAATTTTCAGCCCCTACCCTTCCAGCCTTCCCGCTCCCTTATCCTGCCCATGTACATGGGCCCTGTACTGTCATAACACAACCTATCACGCACAACTGCCACGCAGATCCAACGGTGGTCATTGCACCGCTCGGCTGAACGGATGGATGACATTGCAGACTTACAGTGGACGATTACCCAAATGCGCTGCTGTCTCGCAGGCTCTCTCGCTGGCCGCTCTCTCGCTCTCAGGTTTCCACCCCCTTCTCTCTCTCTACGCTCGGCAGCAAAAGCTGGGAACAAGTGGAGCCTCGGCGTCCGCCTCTTCTTCCCTTCTGGTGGCGAAGGAAGAGCAAAACCCTAGACAATTTCGAGAGCTCGAATCTGCAACCTGGTATCCTCTTCCAATCTCCTCCTGCATTCCTTCCACTTCCCTCTGATTCCCTTTTCATTCCAAAATCAACGCGGTTCCTAACGCAGCACGTGCCATTTCTCTTCTCTCGCGCTCCGTCACTTCCAAAGGTATTTTTTTATCAAGATTCCAAAGGTAACTTTAAGCTCTATTCATTAGATACTCTTGTTCATGCTCTCTACTAGTTCTCTCATTATGCAATTAAGCTTTCGGAAGTTGGATATCGGTGGAAATGTCGTGTGAGAAAATGTGAATACGGCCAGCAGCATACTCGTGTTTCTTCTTGTTTGCCAGCCAGAAACACGTGATGCGGAAGAAAATCAATAGCTTGTCCCATCATACAACTAAGATCAAAGAAAAAGAAATCCAAATTAGATTTCTGTGCGGTCTTATTCTTTTAATCTGCTAAATGATGATAACTAATTAATTATTAGATACCTGGAAATAGAGATATGTGTCCTTGCATCTCACTTGAGGCTGAGTGCCGGACACATAGCATGATGTGATACTACGATCCGTCTGTAATGTTTACTCCGGAGCCCACAACTCCTGCCATTTTTTTAATTCGAGCATTTGAATAATGATGGCCTAACAATGATCTAATATAGATCAGCTAGCTCCATCATATATCCCATAAAGTAATCAGACAGCTTTACACATCAAATATCATTATGAGGAGAGTACAAGAGGTATTAGCATAATAAAGTCTGTAATTTTGTATAAATTAAACTCTATTTTTTATATTCATAAATAACCCCTCATTAAGTTTTAGAGGTTGTAAATTTGACCCAATCAAACGTCGACTAATGGAGTTTGGGTACGTTTGTAGTTACTCATTGTTATGTGTTTTAAGACAATAATGTGTAACAATATGTGATATTTGAACTTTTGAAATGTGATTGTTTGAGTTTATTATAATGAAAGTCTTACTTTCTTAATGGAAGTCTTACTTGATTCTTCTCAAATATATGTTTATGAGTTCCGTATTTATAGCGTTGATTGAATTGTTTGATAGAGATAAAATATGTTATATTTTGAAACAAAAATTGACACTAAAGAGATGACTTGATATTAGAGCTTATGTTTTCAAGCCAAAATAAATTAAATTCAGGTATGTTAACTTCGAGTTATTTAATTTATTTAATTTTACAAACTTCATTGAATATTTTTAGCATTAAAATTTAGTAACAAACACAACCCGTTAACAACCCGTTAACCCGTTTATTAAATGGGTTATAAATGGGTTAGGGTTGAAGTTTTTAAAATGGGTTAATAAACGGATTAGGGTTGAGATATATTAAATAGGTTAGGATTAGGATTAGACTCCAACTCATTCAACCCGATCTGTTAACACCCCTATATTTAATACAGTCTAGAGCACCAACTCTCTTTTAAATTCTAACTCTATGGGGCATATATAATAATCACTTGTTGGTGAGACCAACTCCAACTAATCAAGTCTAATCCATTGGTGAGACAAACTCAAACCCATCAAGCAAAACTTGTTAGTAAGACAAACTCTAACTAACCCCTTGTTTTGTTTCTTCTTGAATTCAGTCTCCAACATCGGTCCAAGGTAACAACACAAAATAAAATAAACAAAAGAGAATTTTCACTTTACAACGTGTAATCAATCAACTCCGGAAGCTCCTTGTTGTGTAAAGAAGATAACCTTGTAAACTCACTTGAAGTAGTAGCACTTAAAGCTTTAATATTTGTTCAAATGATGTCAACAATCTTGAATATAAGAAGGTGTAAGCTCATCTTGTGTTTCTCTCTTTCCTTCACATTCATACTTCAATAATATTTATAGAGGAAAAGAAGATCTAGCTGTTGGAGTAGACGTTGGAGTGCGTTTAATGTTCCAACATTTGAATTTTCGACTGTTATAAGGTGAAGTCGCAAGTGGAGTCGACATGGGATGAGTAGAGTCGATTTGGGATAAGCGAAGTTGACTTAGGTTGCGACTTCGCTTTGGCTATAACTCGTTGTCCACTTGCTATCTAAAATTTTGCCTTTGAAGTTGCAAGTGGAGTCGACTTGGCTGTGGGACTTCACTCAAGTCGAAAGTGAAGTCGACCTGGGCTGAGACTTCACTTTTTTGAACTTGCTATATATGAATTTGAGCTCTTGAAACTTAAATTATTTCACATTTTCATTTTCATACATACAATTAGAGATAAAATCCTTGAACGCACTTACACATATTCATTAAATCCTTTTCAGTGATATTTCAATTGTTTGTTAATTTTCAAAATCAAATTAATCTTTCTTAAAGAAAGCATACGATCAACACTCCTATCTCCTATCTAGAGATCTCCTATTAAGTGCATGTTAGAGAGACACTAGTATTGAGCTCTTCCTTATGTGGCTTTTCTTTATATTATTTGATGTACTGAGAGCAATCGAAACATGGACCTCAGGCGTATGTGCCCAGACTTGGAGCCAACTAGCCAAGGCCATGTTCACTTGGAGCCCCAGCCCATGGGAAGGGCTTTCCATGAGAAAAAAAGGAAGTAGGGGTGTCATGGTAAATTTATAGTGTGAGTATATTTATTAAAAAGTGTGAGTATATTTGGTTTTTCGATAAATTTTGAATTATATGCTTACAAAATCTCAATGTATCCCATTCATTTTGTTGATCAACAACTAAAACATGTGTAGACAAAAATTTTCATTATTTGATATTTTTAAAAAATATTTGTATAGAAAATATTATTTTTTAATAAGATTTCATTATAATTGGTAAAGTTCAGAAATATTTTTATATAAGAAATTAGATTATATTATTTAAAGTTCATATAAAAAGAGACTCTCGACAATAACTTTTTCAATATTTATTTTTGAATTTTGAAAATTTTAATATTATTTTTTTATTTTTTGAAAATAATAGAATCTAACTGGATCTAACCGGATATAACAGTATCTAACCAGATCTAACAGCATTTAACTGCATCTAACTTTTGATATTAATAAATTAATCATAATTTAACACTTATAATATGATTCTAGGCCCCTTATGAGGTCATTTATACCTTAATTACAGAAATTAAAACTCAAATAATACGATTTAATAAAATTATCTAAATGTAATGGTATCTAACTGAATCTAACAGGATCTAACCGGATCTAACAACATCTAACTACATCTAATTTTTATATTAATAAATTAATCATAATTTAACACTTGTAATATGATTCTAGGCCCCTTATCGTGTCATTTATACCGTAATTACATAAATTAAAACTCAAATAATACAATTTAATGAAATCATATGAATCTAATGACATCTAACTGGATCTAACAATATCTAACAACATATAACTACATCTAACTAGATCTAACTAGATCTAACTGGATCTATTTTTTAATATTAATAAATTAATTATAATTTAACACCTGTAATATGAACCTAGGCCCCTTATAAGGTCATTTATACCTTAATTACAAAAATAAAACTTGAATAATATGATTTAATAAAATCATCTAAATTTAATGACATCTAACTGGATGTAACAGCATCTAACTACATCTAACTGCATCTAACTAGATCTAATCAAATCCAATTTTTTATATTAATAAGTTAATTATAATTTAACACCTGTAATATGACTCTAGGCCCCTTATAAGGTCATTTATACTTTAATTATAAAAATTAAAACTTAGATAATATAATTTAATGAAATCCACCTAAATATAACGACATCTAACCGGATCTAACAGCATCTAACCAAATCTAACTGCATCTAACTAGATTTAACCGGATCTAATTTTTATATTAATAAGTTAATCATAGTTTAACACTTGTAATATGATCCTAGCCCCCTTATAAAGTCATTTATACCTTAATTACAGAAATTAAAACTCAGATAATATGATTTAATGAAGTTCGTATAAATCTAATAACATCTAACTAAATCTAACACGGTCTGATAACATCTAATCGGATCTAACTGGATTTAACTGCATCTAACAACATCTAATTAATATTTTTAAAAATATTTTACATTAATTTATATATTTTGCAAAAAATGTATACTTAATAATTCATTTTAGAACTACACAAACCTTGATTTTGAATTAAATAATTTTAAAACTAAATAAATATATAAACTATAATTAAGATAATAATTAATTTAAATAAAATAAAATTTTAAATAAATATATAAATGAATTTAGATTTAATAATATAAACATATATAAATTATTTTTAATTACATTTAAATAAAAATATCTAAATTATTTAATAATAAAAATTAAAATTTATAAACATTCTCCCAAAAAAGTATTTTATGTAAATCTCTCTTCTACCAAATCTTTTAGTCCCACTTCTACGAAACCTTTCTATAAAATCAAAATTATTTCTTACATCCTATCAAATGAAATTTAATAAAAGAGAAGTGATTAAAGTCTTAAAAGGATGTTATCTACTCAATTTAAATTTGAAAATGATACTTTTGTTTAATCAACACCATTTACCATTTCATCTATATGTAAATGTGTTCTTAATATTTTCAAAAATATTTTAAATAAATTTGTTTATTTTACAAAAGATATAGACTTAATAATTTATTTTAGAACTATGCAAAACTTGATTTTGTATTAAATAATTTTAAAGCTAAATAAATATATAAATCTATAATTAAAATAATAATTAATTTACATTGAATAAAATAAAATTTTAAATAAATATATAAAAGTATAATATTTATTATATATGAATTTTTAAAATTAAAATTGTAATAATTATATTTATTTAAATTATATATAATTATAATTTAGATTTAATAATATAAATATATATGAATTTTGGGACTGGTTTAATAATTAAGTATTTTTAGATGTTTAATTAACAAAATAATGGTTTAAATTAACTAAATATATATATGACTTTTTATGACTGGTTTAATTAGATGTTCCAAAACTGTAATTTAAATTGTCCCAAAACTTAGATTGGTAGAAAATACTTAATTTAAATGATTATTTAATTATGTCCCAAAATCAATAATTAAGTATCATAATGGTTTAATTACATGTCCCAAAACTGTTATTTATATTTAAATAAACTAAATTAATATAAATGATTAGCAAGATAAACATGAGTATTTTCAATTTAATTTATGTCAAAAATAATTATATTATTTTTATTTACATTTAAATAAAAAATATCTATACTATTTTAATCATCCACATGATTATTTCTATTTATAATTTAATAAGCTAAATTTGTCCAATTTAAACTATTTATATGATTCCGAACATTTCAAAATATAGAAAATGACTCTTGAATCACTCACATTGGACACCAGGATCATAAGATTTGAATAAAACAAAATTTTCCCAAATTTAAGTCGAATTTCTATCTGTCACAACAGATGACGCAGAGTGCATCACCTTCTACAAAATCCAACCGAACCCTAGCCAACAACTGCCACACCAGCCTCAAAACCCACCGGCTGCCGAATGTTGGATTGCAGTTCAGAACTGGCCGATGACTCGCTGATGACTTCCTAACTTCGATGACCAACTTGCGCTGACTAGATTTATTCTCCAATCGCCTAAATCTAAAATAAATTGATGCTGCGAGTTTTCTTCTTTGTTGTCAATCAACGCCGCCAATCACTACTCAAACTCATCGGATTTATTGCTGCAATGGAACATCATCGACAATAGCAATAAATCATCGGTGGCAACAGCAATTCATCAGTAACAATAGCTCATCAGCAACAACAACTTGTCAGTAACAACAACTTGTTGGAGGAGAAAATGAAAAGAAGATACGTTCTGGGAAAGAGGATGGGTTCTTTTGTCCGTGCATGTGTAAATTTGAGAGGAGCATACCCAGACCCATTGCAAAGATTTTAGAACTACCAACACTACCCCTTTGAATCCAAACCGTTAAACGAAAATCAACGGTGGAGATTAGACTTCCCATGAGAGAATCATGGAAGCCCTTCCCATGTGTTGGGGCTCATGTTCCCTTCCTCCATGTGGCGTTGAAGGTAAACCTAGATGCACACGTGGGACCTTTTGGTAGCCATGTTGGATGGTCACTTGATACTACATGGTCTCTCAATCTTTAGGGCCCATTCAGCCAAGCGTCCATGTGCAGCAAGATTTCATCATCATCATCACTCTGAAAAAAAGCATCAACCACCAACTTCTCATGATTATACTAATTTTTATTAAAATTAGACTATTTTCTAAGAGTTGCAGCACTTCTTGATGAGGAATGATCTTATTAGCCCGAACTAAACAAATGTCTCCTTTAGGCTATCTTAAAAAATTCATTTATAATATTTTCTAATTTTTTCTTCGTACACTTGTCTATCTAAGTGTATTTAAAATATAAACCAAGTTTTATCATTTTTGCCAGCGTCCTTCATGTTGCCACTAATGCTACGGACAAGAGTTGGAATGGTGTCTCCCCTATTTGGTGTAGGAATAGATATTATATGTTTCCCCGGTAATGGAGATATTTATAGTTGTCCCCTCCGAGTGTGGGTATTTTACAATATGTCTCTTTATAGGGTGAGAGTTGCGAAAGAGTTTGATTTATAATATCAAAAGTCACAATGTGTATAATACTAATCAGAAAAAAGTTTTACTATTTTTGAACATATGTATATTTTTTGAGATTTTTAAACATTTTTATATATAAATCTTAAAAAAACATATACACATATCCAAAAATGGTAAAACTTAGTTTATAAGTTAAATACACTTAGATCAACAAGTAGGATAATTTGCATATATACCCGCATAGTTTGACCTAATTGCATATATGCCCCTGTAGTTTCACAAATTGCATATTACCCTCACATAATTTCACCAAAATTACATATTACTCTCATAAGCTCACTTTGTCATTAGCCACCATTAATACCTTACCTAATATTTTAAAAAATGACAAAAATGTGGTCGTTGGTAATTTGCATATATACCCACATAGTTTGACACTAATTGCAGATATACCTATATAGTTTTACGAATTGCATATACCCCACATAGTTTTACCAAAATTGTATATTACCCTCACATAGTTCCATCGAAATTACATATTACCTCCTCGTAGTTCCACTAAATTTGCATATTATCCTAATGAAACTATATGGGGTAATATACAATTTCAGTGAAACTATATGGGAGTAATATGTAATTTGTGAAACTATATGATGTTGGAAACAATACTTCAAAACAAAGTAAAATTGACCAAAGATTAAGTTTTGATGATTAACAACAACTAACTTGAGTATATTTAAAGGACTAATGAGTTTGCCATTTGTTTTAAGGAACTTAAGTTGCCAAGTCGATCCCCAAGTCGACTTGGACTTCGACTTAGGGTAAAGTCGATCCCAAAGTCGACTTAACTATCGACTTGAGAAAGAACCTCAAAGGCAAAATCAACTTGCAGGTGAAGTCGCATCCCAAGTCGACTCCACATGCGACTTGGGAAGCCAAGTCGCAAACGAAGTCGACCTCGCTATCGACTTCAAACATAAAAAACTGTCCAGAGCTGAATTTTGGGGCACGAAGCTGCCCAAGTCGACTCCAGGTGCGACTTGGGTGAAGTCGCAGACAAAGTCGACTTCATCCGCGACTTGAGAAGTTCAGACTTCAAAGATGCAGTTTCAAAGCCTATTCAAGGAATCTCTCACTCAAGTTCAAAGCAAAGATTCAAAATGGAGATCAAATCAAGTCTATCAAGTCTTAAAGACCAACTGAGTCAAATGCAAAGCAAGGCGCATGATTCAAAACTCAGGCTCTCCTAAGAATCATCAAGGAAACAAGCCAAGCAAGATAGAGGAAGATCAAATGAAGAACAAAGCGTATTTTGCAAAGACCAAGTCAAGTCGCAACCCAAGTCGACTCCATGATCGACTTGAGTTGAAGTCGGAAGCCAAAGTCAACTCAAGACTCAGACTTAGAAACTGACAAGGTGAAGTCGCACCCGAAGTCGACTTCACATGCGACTTGGGTCAAGTTGATACCCAAGTCGACCCTGACTGAAACTTGAAGTTGCGACGGAGAAGCGAAGTCGCACCCGAAGTCGACTCCATCTGCGACTTGGGCGAAGTCGCATCCGAAGTCGACTCCACATGCGACTTGGGTCGCAACGGTCGGAATTTATTCGAACGTTGGCGCATTAAATGCGCGCCACCTACCCTCTAACGTTCAGATTCCCTCCAAAATTATAAAAGGCATTCATGGTAGACGGGGGAGGTAGCTGGAAAATCATTAAGAGTGCATAACTACCATCTACAAGAGCTTTAAAGAGATCAAGCTAACCAAAGAGGAAGAACTTTGCTTCAAACTGCAAGAGCTCAACTACTGATCATACAAAGCCACTTCAACAAGTTCTTCTCTGCGCCAAACTGCTTCTACACATCTGTAAAGTGTAGTTTTCTTATTGTTTCTGTTGTATGTGTTAAACTTGATTTAGTTTGAGGAACTAAGATCAAGTGTAGGCAAAGTAGTGTGTGATTGGAGTGTGACTCATCACCACTTGTGCTATATTTTGTTGATGCCACCTAGAGCTGGAATCTAGAGGAGAGCAGTGGCTCTAATTGTATTGAGAGAATACAATAGTGGAACCCAAGTCACAGGGAGTGTGAGCTTGGAAGAGTGGAGTAGGGAGGTTGCCCGAACCACTATAAAAATCCTGTGTGCTTGATTTATACTTCTGCTATTTACATTGCTTTCCATTTCGTTTCTTCATTAAGGGGACTGGATTAATCCGGGGATAAGCTTCTGTTTAAGATATAATTTTTAAATACCCAATTCACCCCTCTCCTCTTGGGTTTTGCCATCAACTCGGGACCAACAAGTGGTATCAGAGCAGTTCTTTGAGTTTACCAAAGAGATCTTATTAATATGGCATCCCAATCTACTTCCGTTCCCGCATTTGCTGAAGGCCAATCCTTTACAAGGCCACCGTTGTTTGATGGGAATAATTTTGGATATTGGAAGCTTCGTATGAAGCAACTCATCATGGCTACCGACATGGATTCTTGGATTGCTATCCAAGATGGAGTAACCTTGCCTATCGATGAAAGAGCTTCCAAATGGACCGATGAGGAAGTAAGAATTGTTAAGAGCAACGCCAAAGCTATGAACTCTTTATTTTGTGCTCTTACTGCTTCTGAATATGATAGGGTATCCTCTTGCTTAACCGCCAAAGAGATATGGGATACGCTAACCTCTATCTATGAAGGAACTTCTCAAGTCCAAGGGACGAGAAGAAATATTTTGATTGGAGAACTGGAAAACTTTAGAATGTTAGAAAGAGAAAATATCTCTGAAATGTTTGCTAGATTCTCTAAAATTACTAATGCTCTAAAAGGTCTTGGAAAGTCTATATCTGAATCTGAGCAGGTCATGAAGATTTTAAGAGCTCTACCCGAATCATGGACTCCAAAGATCACTGCAATAGAAGAAGCCAAGGACCTTAACACGCTAAAACTTGAAGACTTAATTAGCTCACTCATGTCACATGAGCTAATTAAGAAAAGAAATGAGGATCAACACAGAGGCAAAAGAGCAATTGCTTTGAAAGCCGCACAAGACACAGATGACTCCTCTTCTTCTCAAAACGACGACGAAATCGCCCTACTCACAAAACGTTTCAGAAAATTTGTGAGGAAAGGCAAAAATTTCAGAAGCTTCAAGAATAGAACTCCCAGAGAGAAAAAGAAAGAATCAACCAAGTGCTATCGATGCGGCGGTACGGGACATATGCAAGCTCAATGTCCAACTCCCGAAGAAAGCAAAGTAAAAGAACAAAGAAAAGATCGATGGGACAATAAAAGATTCCAAAGATACAAAGGAAGAGGCATGTACGTGAATGACGAGGAATCTACAATGAGTAACTCCTCAACCGATGAAATCGAAGTAGAAGAATGTGCAAGAATTTGCTGCATGCCACAAATCGAGCAAGAAGAACAAACTACCTCAACAAAATGCACAAGTAATGAAGAGGTAAGTTCCAAACTCTCCCATTCTAAATCAAGTTATTCTTCTTTTCAAGATTGCCTCAAATGTACTGAATTAGAAAAACTACAAACTGCATATGATTCATTGTATGAAGAAATGAAGAAATTAGGAAGCAAGTTTACAATTAAGAAGAAACAATGTGATGCAGTAATAATTGCAAATGGTAAACTTGTAGAGAAATTAGACAAAATAAAAGAAGAAAATGATATGCTGAAAAAGGAGAATGAATCATTAAATGAATCATTAGCTAAGTTCTCTAATCCAGGAGAAAGTGTTAAAATGTTTCTGAATATGACCTCCCAAACACATAAAAGAGGTCTTGGATATCATACATTTGAGCAAGGAGAAAGTAGCAAATCAAATGTGCAAATACTTGAGAAATATCAAACTAAAACTGCATCTATATACAAGCCACAAAAGAAAAATTTTAAGTGGATTAGAAGACCAACTATTGAACCATTGCATACTTGGAGGCCTACTCCAAGATTACCTATGGCTTGTAATTTCTGCAATAGATTGGGTCATAAAACTTACAAATGTAATTTTAAGAAATTATATGACCATGGTGCAAAATTAGTTTGGGTTCCAAGGAACACAAGATTTGGGCTTTCCAAGTTAGAACAACAAAGATTAATTTATATTACTAACCCAAATGGACCCATAAAATGGGTACCAAGGAGATAAGATTTACTTGCTTATTTTTTCAGACATGTTTTAAGGAAAAGGCAAATAATGAATGGTTCATGGATAGCGGTTGCTCAAGGCATATGACCGGTGAAAGAAGCTTATTTCATAAACTTAAGCCTTGCAACGATGGAATGGTTGCCTTTGGTAATAATGAAAAAGGTAAAATTAAAGGTAAAGGAAATATACATAGTATTTCAAATGCATGCATGGAAGATGTTTTGTTTGTTGAAGGACTCAAACACAATTTAATGAGCATTAGCCAATTATGTGATAAAGGATACAAAGTTGTGTTTGAATCATTTATATGTAATGTATTTGATGGAGAACATATCATGTTTAGTGGTAAAAGATATGGAAATGTATATTTGGTTTCACTTGATGAATTAAATGGTCAATGTCTAATGGCCATTGATAATGATCCATGGGTTTGGCATAAAAGGCTTGGACATATAAACATGGGAAACATAAAGACTCTATGGAAAAAGAGTTTGGTAGAAGGATTACCAAGATTGAAATATGACAAGGAAAAGATTTGTAAGGCATGTCAATTATCAAAACAACCCAAGATGCCTTTCTCTACCAAAAATGAAATTTCCACCACTAAGCCACTTGAATTGCTACACATGGATCTATACGGGCCATCCGACATTCTAACCATTGGTGGAAAGAAATATGTATTTGTCATAGTTGATGATTTTTCAAGATTCACATGGATAATTCTCTTAGCTAGTAAAGACGAAGCCTTCTCTATGTTTGCAACTTTTGTAAATTTGGTGCAAAATGAAAAACAAAGTACTATTGTGACCATAAGAAGCGATCATGGTGGCGAATTCGAAAACAAACGATTCATGGAATTTTGCAATGAAAAAGGAATTCACCACACATTTTCTGCACCAAGAACTCCACAACAAAATGGAGTAGTAGAAAGGAAAAATAAAACTATACAAGAGATGGCTAGAACTATGCTAAATGAGAGCAATCTATCCAAGAAATTTTGGGGTGAAGCTGTAAGTACAGCTTGTCATGTATTGAACCGTGTCACCATTCGAGCAATCTTGAAAAAGACCCCATATGAACTATGGAAAGGAAGAAAACCAAATATTTCTTATTTTCATGCTTTTGGATGTACATGTTATGTTTTGAACAATGAAAAAACTAACTTGGGAAAGTTAGATGCTAAAAGCGATGAGGCTATATTCCTTAGATATTCATCAAATAGCAAAGCATATAGAGTTTTCAATAAACGAAACCAAGTTGTTGAAGAATTCATACACGTTGTATTTGATGAAATTAACCAAACTCCGAGAAAGGAGGATGAACTAAGTGATGCAGATGAGACAAAAGGCAAAGAACAACCAAAGGAACTCGAGCTCAAGCCAGAAAATCTCATGGGGGAAGAGGTAAGTGAAGGTAATGATTCTTAAAAACTTCCAACTGATTTAAAGTTCAAAAATGTCCATCCAATTGAGCAAGTTATTGGAAATGTATATGAAGGAGTGAAAACTAGAAGATCAAAACAAAACGTTTATGGTCAATATGCTTTTGTATCTAAAATTGAACCAAATATCATTGAACAAGCTCTCAATGATGAAAATTGGGTTATTGCAATGCAAGAAGAGCTAAACCAATTCGAAAGAAACAATGTATGGCATTTAGTTCCTAGACCAAATAATCACACTATCATTGGTACCAAATGGGTATTTAGGAACAAATTAGATGAAAGCGGACTTGTAATTAGAAACAAGGCCAGATTAGTAGCCAAAGGGTATTCCCAAGAAGAAGGAATTGATTTTGAAGAATCATATGCACCCGTGGCTAGACTAGAAGCCATACGTATTTTACTAGCATTTGCTTCTCATATGAATTTCAAACTGTTCCAAATGGATGTAAAAAGTGCATTTTTGAATGGCTATTTGAATGAAGAAGTATATGTTGAACAACCCCCTGGTTTTGAAGAAAAGAATCAATCAAAGTATGTTTATAAATTGACCAAAGCATTATATGGACTAAAACAAGCTCCAAGAGCTTGGTATGAAAGGTTGAACAAATTTCTGATTGATCATGAGTTTCTAAGAGGGAAAGTAGATACTACTTTGTTCATCAAATACAAAAATAAAAATATTTTAATTGTACAGATTTATGTAGATGACATAATTTTCGGTGCTATTGACGAAAATCTTTGTCAAGAATTTTCTAAGATTATGCAGAGCGAATTCGAAATAAGCATGATGGGAGAACTAAATTTCTTCCTTGGACTGCAAATCAAGCAACAGAATGAAGGGATATTCTTGAACCAATCCAAGTACGTCAAAGAGGTGCTCAAGAAATTTGGAATGCAAAATAGCAAAGGAGCAAATACTCCAATGAGCTCTACAATCAAAATCGACACAGATGAAAACGGTAAATGTATCGATCAAAAGCTTTATAGAAGCATGATAGGATCTTTGCTATACTTAACTGCTTCTAGACTTGATATTTTATTCAGTGTTTGTATGTGTTCGAGATTTCAAGCATGTCCTAAAGAATCACATTTACTTGCTGTAAAAAGGATTTTTAAATATTTGATAAAAATTACCAATCTTGGACTATGGTATCCAAAGGGTAAACCTTTGATTTAATCGGCTATTCGGATGCAGATTTTTCCGGCTATAAAGTAGATAGAAAGAGTACTAGTGAAACTTGTCAGTTTCTTTGACATATGTTAGTTTCATGGTACTCAAGAAAACAAACAAGTGTTGCTCTATCTACTGCGGAAGCCGAATACATAGCCGCCGGTAGTTGTTGTGCCCAATTGCTTTGGATGAAACAGCAATTGAAAGATTATGGTATTGATTATGTTAATATTCCTATTAGATGTGATAATACAAGTGCAATTTGTCTGACTAAAAATCCTGTACTGCATTCAAGAACCAAGCATATTGATGTGAGACATCATTTTATTCGTGAACATGTTGAAAATCATGATGTATGCTTAGAATATGTGAAAACTGAGGACCAAATTGCTGATATCTTTACCAAACCATTAGCCAAAGAATCATTCTATAAAATTAGGAATGATATGGGGATGATAGAGCTAAATTAAGAAAAATTAAACAAGAAACTGAAATTTGAAAAAGGCAAGTCAATGGGTCAAGTCGACTCCATGGGAGCCAAGTCGACTTGGGAAAGTGAAGTCGACTCCGCTTCAACAGCGAAGTCGACTCCACAGGGTCGAAGTCGACTCCGCTCGAAGGCGAAGTCGACTCCGAGGGACCGAAGTCGACTTCGCCTAGGGCAAGTCGACTCCGCGAGCGCGCGACCGTCCGGATTCCTCTCTCTATTCTTTTTCTTTCCTTTCCTTTTCTTCTTTCTCATTTTCCCGCTTTTTCTCTCTTTCCTACTTTCGGCAACCCTGTTTTCCTTCTCGGCTCCGGCGATTTCTTCTCCGGCCAACTCTTTCCATTTCCGAAAATCTCCTCCTCCGGCAAGCCATTTCCGGCAGCTCCTCATCTCTCTCTTTCTTTTCCAAACCCCAACTTTCTCAACTTCTCTCACATATCTCTCTCCCTCAACTACTCTCTCCGTCTCTAAAACTCCCAAATCCCAAATCCTATCTCTCAGTTTCCAACTCCAAACCAAATCAATGGCCCCAAAACCAAGACTTCCAAAGCTAGCAGTCAAAAAGCCAACCCAAAGGCCTGTGCCCAGACCTTCCCAATCTACCACTGAAGAAGATGTCCCTAGAAGACAGAGGACATCGGCAAAAAGGGCTAGAGAAGAACCCTCTACATCGACGGGTAGACGAGTTCGCTTCCAAACCACCACTCAATCAACCGATCGAGCTCCAAGGTCTGAAAGCCAACCTGAAAGCTCATACTCCTCAAGAATTCCAATCAAGAAGGTGCAAGTCTTGAAAATGCCCACAAACTACTTCAAGACCGAGCTGCAACATAACCGCTTCTACAAACACTTCTATGAGCGAAAGGTATTCATTCCTAAGATCATAGACTTCAAATTTCTGAGCGACTATGAGTTCGATATAGAAGAGCTGCTAGACTTCCAAGGTTAGACACAACTGTTCAAATCCGACGAAAGGATCTATCCTGATCTCACAAGACTCTTCTACTATCTATGGGATGACACCAAGTTTTGCTCCTACGTCAAAGGCAGCGAGATGTATCTGGGTTCTATAGATAACCCAGATCAAGATGTAGCTTTAATGAGAATAGGGAGCATTCTTCAAGTACCCTATGAAGAAGAAGAACTTCTTAATGACCTAACGATGGACAAAATCTACAATGAGCTGACAAAGAGCAACAAGTACCATGCGGGCACCAAATTCCTGCATTACATGGATCTTCCTCCCAGACTTAGGGTCATCCGTCTGCTAATCGCCCATTGTATCTTGCCAAAAGGAGGCGGAAGAAATCAACTCAATCCACAGGAAGCAATGATCTTATGGAAATCGGTTAATAAGGTAAAGATCAGTCTTCCTAGACTCTTTCTCGAAGCCTTGGCAAGTAAAAAGGATAACCCACGAGGCGTGCTACCCTACGGTTCCTGGATCACTAAGATCCTTGAACGATTTGAGGTTGATATAGATGGGGAACTATTTGAAGTTCCCAAGACGACAAACGCCATCAACAAGGCTTTGCTCCAATGTATGAAGATCAATCTGGAGCAGTTCAGGGATAATCGAATAAGGGAGAAGCTAGGCGAGCCAGTCCGAGAACCAGAGGACGAAGCACAAGCTGAGGGGGAGCAACCTCCAGAGGCATCGCCTGCACGACACACATCTCCTGCATCTCACGGATCCGTTGCACCCGATAGAGCGCCTCCTACTTCATCACAAGAGGCGACGCTCCAGAGCATAAAGGCAGAAATCTCGGCTCTACGGGAAGAAATGGGTTACCAAGAAGATCGAATGACGAGTCTTGTGACCGAGGTGTTGACGGCGATCAACGACATGCATTCCCGACAGGATCGAATCGATCGGGAATTGCGTACCATCCGATATCATCTCGCCTCAGGCCGTCACAAGAAGCGACCCATGCCTGAACTTGATCCCTTCGAATCGGGTTCAGTTCATCGCGAGCCTTCTCCCGCACCCGTTTCCTCCTTCTACTCATCAGCTCATGTCCGTCCCATCAAACAAACTCAATCTGTCTATCCCATTTTCTAATTTCAATTCACCAAGTCTTTAGTAATTGAATCATTTTTGATAGATTGACAAAAAGGGGGAGATAGAATAGAAATTGAGTAGAATTTTTTGTTATTTTGGGTTGGGTAGTTTGTATTTAGGAGTTTCATTCCTTTTGCTTTACATCGTAAATTGAAAACATGAATGATATGAAACTTGCTTATGATTGAAATGTGCTTATATGAATTGAATGATTGCTAAAAATCTGTTTTGAAAGTTATGGAATGATTGCTTATACTCTGTTTTCGAAGACTATTTAAATGCATCCATCTTGAAAGGTATAAGCTCAATTTAGTTTTGTCAATCATCAAAAAGGGGGAGATTGTTGGAAACAATACTTCAACACAAAGTAAAATTGACCAAAGATTAAGTTTTGATGATTAACAACAACTAACTTGAGTATATTTAAAGGACTAATGAGTTTGCCATTTATTTTAAGGAACTTAAGTTGCCAAGTCGATCCCCAAGTCGACTTGGACTTCGACTTAGGGTAAAGTCGATCCCAAAGTCGACTTAACTATCGACTTGAGAAAGAACCTTAAAGGTAAAATCAACTTGCAGGTGAAGTCGCATCCCAAGTCGACTCCACATGCGACTTGGGAAGCCAAGTCGCAAACGAAGTCGACCTCGCTATCGACTTCAAACATAAAAAACTGTCCAGAGCTGAATTTTGGGGCACGAAGCTGCCCAAGTCGACTCCAGGTGCGACTTGGGTGAAGTCGCAGACAAAGTCGACTTCATCCGCGACTTGAGAAGTTCAGACTTCAAAGATGCAGTTTCAAAGCCTATTCAAGGAATCTCTCACTCAAGTTCAAAGCAAAGATTCAAGATGGAGATCAAATCAAGTCTATCAAGTCTTAAAGACCAACTGAGTCAAATGCAAAGCAAGGCGCATGATTCAAAACTCAGGCTCTCCTAAGAATCATCAAGGAAACAAGCCAAGCAAGATAGAGGAAGATCAAATGAAGAACAAAGCGTATTTTGCAAAGACCAAGTCAAGTCGCAACCCAAGTCGACTCCATGATCGACTTGAGTTGAAGTCGGAAGCCAAAGTCGACTCAAGACTCAGACTTAGAAACTGACAAGGTGAAGTCGCACCCGAAGTCGACTTCACATGCGACTTGGGTCAAGTTGATACCCAAGTCGACCCTGACTGAAACTTGAAGTTGCGACGGAAAAGCGAAGTCGCACCCGAAGTCGACTCCATCTGCGACTTAGGCGAAGTCGCATCCGAAGTCGACTCCACATGCGACTGGGTCGCAACGGTCGGAATTTATTCGAACGTTGGCGCATTAAATGCGCGCCACCTACCCTCTAACGTTCGGATTCCCTCCAAAATTATAAAAAGCATTCATGGTAGACGGGGGAGGTAGCTGGAAAATCATTAAGAGTGCATAACTACCATCTACAAGAGCTTTAAAGAGATCAAGCTAACCAAAGAGGAAGAACTTTGCTTCAAACTGCAAGAGCTCAACTACTGATCATACAAAGCCACTTCAACAAGTTCTTCTCTGCGCCAAACTGCTTCTACACATCTGTAAAGTGTAGTTTTCTTATTGTTTCTGTTGTATGTGTTAAACTTGATTTAGTTTGAGGAACTAAGATCAAGTGTAAGCAAAGTAGTGTGTGATTGGAGTGTGACTCATCACCTACTTGTGCTGTGTTTTGTTGATGCCACCTAGAGCTGGAATCTAGAAGAGAGCAGTGGCTCTAATTGTATTGAGAGAATACAATAGTGGAACCCAAGTCACAGGGAGTGTGAGCTTGGAAGAGTGGAGTAGAGAGGTTGCCCGAACCACTATAAAAATCCTGTGTGCTTGATTTATACTTCTGCTATTTACATTGCTTTCCATTTCGTTTCTTCATTAAGGGGACTGGATTAATCCGGGGATAAGCTTCTGTTTAAGATATAATTTTTAAATACCCAATTCACCCCTCCCCTCTTGGGTTTTGCCATCAACTCGGGACCAACATATGAGTATAGTTGCACTTAGCGTCAAACTATGTGGGTATATATGCAAATCACTAACGAGGAGATTTTTGTCATTTTCCAAGATATTAGGCAAGGTATTAACGACAAGTAACGGTGTGGGGGTAATATGCAATTTTGGTGAAACTATGTAGGGGTAATTTGCAATTCGTGAAACTACAAGAGTATATCTACAATTAACATCAAACTATATATATATAGGGCTTCGCTTCTATGTAACCAGGTTACATGGAAGCGATCCCATGTAACCTCTTAAATTTCAAAATATTGATCATTGATGAAAAATTCAATCCATTCATTGTATCTAACACCATTTGTTTTTCTAGGAGACTAAGTTTCATATAAATCATGTTCATGGGCCACATTTGCTCAAAAATATATATATTCATGTGTAAATTATGAAAAATGCTTAGATCCATTCGTACATGTATTAGAATGTAACAATACTTTATATGATCATTTATCCGCATATTATTGACATTTTATATGGTTTAGATGTTAAAAAAACTACTTTAAAGTTGATATTTTAATATTGAACCATTTTACTACGTCGATTTTACACTTTTATAGATGGGACCCATACACAATGAAATTAAAAAAAATAAAAGGGTTTTTAAGATACTAGAAATGATGTTAAACACAATAAATAGAGTAGATTTTTTATCAACCATCAAAATTTTAAAAATAGAAAGGGTTACATAAAAAGGTAGTTTCATAGAAGCAGGACTGATATATAGCTAGATAGATAGATAAAAGTATATATAACCGAGTTATATAAAAGTGGACTCATGTAACTCCTTCAAAATCTAAGATTTTGATTTTTAATGAAAAATTCAATCCATTCATTGTATTTAATATCATTCGTTTATCTATGAGACCAAGTTTCATCTCAATCAAGTGTGTTTATGGGTCACATTTGTTCAAATATATATATATATATATATATATATATATTCATGTGTAAATTATGAAAAATGCTTGATCTATTTACACATGTATTAGAATGTGATAATACTTCATATAAAAATAATATTTTGGACGGTTTAGATGTCGAAAATACTACTTTAAAATTGATATTTTTGTATTTTTCATAATTTATACATGAATATATACATTTTCTAACAAATGTAGCCAATAAATGTAATTGATTGGGATAAAACTTGATCTTTTATATAAACAAATGATATTAAATATAATGAATAAATTAGATTTTCCATCAAAAATCTGGGTTAATGAGTCCGCTTGAAGCTTACCCAAACAGGTATACGAAGAAAAAATAAAAAAAATTTGTAAATAAATTTTTTAAAATAAGCTAAGAAAGATATTTGCATAGCCAGCTTAACAAGCTCACTGCATAAAAAAAAAAAAAAACACGTGGCTAAACTTGCCCATAGCCGCCTATAGGCACCTACCGGTTCAACAATCAACGCCTTACAGTTACATCATCTTTTGTCTAAAGCCGCCTGGTTTTGAAAAAGCATGGAGAATTCGATCCTACGGAGGTGATAACGTCAGCAAAGGCGTCCATTGGATGCCCAGCACGGAGGCTAGATAAAGCACTAGCTACACAGTGAAAGGGCTTGCTTGATTGTAAAATGGGTCCCAGGAACATTGAACTCGGCACTTCTTTTGTTCTGCTCTCTCCTTGTCTAAGAGACCTATAATCACTTTTTTCAGGTCTCCTTTTATTCATACCGTAACTTTCTTTCCCTCGCGTTCTTTCGGAAAGCCGTGACCTACAAGGTAAAATAGGATTGGTTCAGCTCGTGATTTTTCCTGTTCACTTTCACTTTTACAAAGGGTCGGGACAAAGATTCTGACTACGTGAAATAAGACAGGTAAAAATTTTAGACTCATGTTTCAATTACGAGACAAGTTGGCTATGTCCTAAACCCGCATGTCTAGCCTTCAGGGTGTAAACTATTTTTATGAATTATATAACTTACTTATGTAAATGTTAATTTGTTGAATAAATATGTTTAACTTTATAACTTATTAATATAAATATTTTATATTGGTGTATGTTTAACTTTATAGATTGTTTACATGTATAAATTTTTATTTCTTAATTGAATATACGTTATTTAAGATATGTCCTTTGAAATAAAATATATTATCTATGTTATTTATATTTTATGAGAATAAATATTATTATTTTGGAGGCGTGATCATTTCAGACCGATTTAAAATGGCCTCGTTTCATCTAAAACACATAATTTTTTTTTCTTTCTAATTTTTTTATAAAATTGTTATTCTACTTATGTTTAATTTATAAACTAATTTTTACCCATTTCGAATTTGTGTATATGTTTACTTTGAATTTTAAACGTGGGGTATTTTAGTCATTTTAAATTGTTGAAACATGACTAAAATACCCTTATGTTTAAAATTTTAAAATAAATATATGCATTTTCAAAATTGATAAATTTTGGTTTATAGATTAAACATAACTAGATTAACCGTTTTGCTAAAAATTTGAAAAAACAAAAAAAAATAATTTTTGGACCAATCTGAAATGATCATGTTGCATTATTTTTCAATTTGGCAGTTTTAATTGTTCTTTAAAATTTACATCAACATCTTTTTTAAAAGTTGATACACATTTATCAAGGTCAAGTTATAAACGAAATTATTAAAAAAAGTTACTATGCTTTCTTATGATAATTGTGTTTTACTTGCTAGATAGCAAATTATTGAATCATTTAACCTTTAAAATTATCATAAATATGAGTTTAAATTGATGTGTATATAAATTTTTAAACTTTGACCCGCTTTTTCAACCGGACCCGTTGTCTCGATTCGACGAAAAACCAACCTTAAATTTTTCCAGACTCCCGAGACCTATTAAAAAATCTAATGGTTAAACCGACAAGCGATATTCACACCGTAGACTTTCTTTCCCTCACATTCTTTTGTAAGGCCTTGATTTACAAGTGAAAATAGGTTTAGGTTAACCTGTGATTCATCCCACCTAGTCCAATTGTTACATAGGGTTGAGATAGAGATTTCGATTAGTGAGATAAGGCAGGTAAGGATTTTAGATCCATGTTTGAATTATAGGGCAGGTCGACCATGTCCCGACCCGCCTTTACCCGCATCGCCCTTCAAAGTGTAAATTATTTTTATAAATTAAATAGCTTACTTATGTGAATGTTGTATTTTTGGATAAATATATTTAACTTTTTGACTTGTAAATATAATTTATATTGATATACGTTTAACTTTATAACTTTTATATATATATAAATATTTCTTGATTGAATATATGTTATTTAAGTTATGTCCTTCATATGATTTATCAATGAAATAAGATATATTATCTATATTATTTATATTTTATAAGAATAAATATTATTATTTTGCAATTCAACAATTTTAATAGTGATTTAAAATTTGCATCAATCTCTTTGTTAAAAGTTGATACACATTTATCAAGGTCAAGTTATAAATGAAATTATAATGCTTTATTATGACAATCGTGTTTTATTTATTAAATAGTAAAGTATTGAAGCATTTGACCTTTAAATTTATAGTAAATATGAGTTTATATTAATACCTATATAAATTTTTAAACTTTAACCCACTTTTTCAACTTGAGCCATTGTCTCGATTCAACCCAAAACTAACCCCAAGTTTGTCGCGAGACTTATTAAAAAAACATGAGGGATAGGTCGACCTTTTCTCGCCTAGTACAAAAAGTAGGATAAAACAAGATTTTTTAAATGTATGGTTAGGATTAAGTACACCTTAAACCGCCCTGATATTTTCCCCTACCTTGATTTCGAAACTTCCTTTTTTCACATAAATATTTATCTTAATTCTCTTACTTCTAGCACATGCTTATCTTATGCACTAACCTTCGCTGTTCTCTCATGTAAAGCTACTGTCCTACTAATGAGTAAGTGGATAGACAATTACGTACAAAATAAAATAACCATAACGATTCAATACATATGTATGCAGGTTTTGAGGCTTTTTTGCAACTTTTTTTTGTTTATCTTATCATTTTTACATGTTCTCATATGTATTTAGTTCATATGCAAATTTTTTTTGATATTTTTATAATTTCAAAAATCAATAGTTTTCTCCTTATAAATTTTCAAAATTAGATTGATAAATTTTGGTATATATAAAAATTACATGTTAGCTCACATGAATATGAAAAAATAATAAAATCATAATAAAATCTCAAACAATAAGTATGCATTGAAATTTTTGATGAAATGTATATTTGAAATTTGAATACACATGAATGTATTGAATCATTATCCATAAAACGAATTAAACAATTATTTAAATAAAATTTGAGTTAGAATATAATATAAGCAATTAAATAAAATATTGAGATTAATAAGGTCAATTTGCAAATATACTTACATAATTTAACTATAATTGTAAATATACCTACTTAGTTTTCAAAATTATATATTGTCCTACATAGTTTGTATTTATTTGTAAATATACTCATGTCATACAGTACACTACAGCTTGAGTATATTTACAAATATATATATATAAACTATATATGGGTTACACACAATTGTCGAGATATATTTAACAAATTACCTTTTTTATATTTTTAGATATATTTTTTAATTTCAAATATTGAAATTTTTTAAAGTTATTTAAGTAATTTTAAGGCTATAACTTGGGTAAAGTACCATAAATATCCATCCAATTGATCCTAATTTGTACAGGATAGATTCTATATTACACCCGTACCAGTGTGGGTATCTTGAATTCAATTTTGAATATTTAAATTATTATTTTAGTGATTTAATTTTTTATGACATTTATTTCTAATAAAAATATATAGTAATGTGCAAATAGGATAATTTTCATACTTTACCCTACTCAGGTCATGGTCACTTTGGTAAATACCCACATGTACTCTACCCGAGTTGTACTTCTAAAAATTATTTAAATAATTCTCAAACCTGTGGTTTTTTTAAATTCAAAAAGACATATACAAGAAAAGGGATTTTTGTAAATATACCTACAAGGTTTGACCAATCTTACAATTGTGTTCTAAGTTTGCCAAAACTGCGAATATATCCATAAAGTTTACGTTAGATTGTAAGCATGTCACTTCGGTTAAATGTCATCAGAATTTTCTATAAAATGAAGAAAATATTCTTTTTAAGCCAAGAGATATACTTGCAATTTTTTAAGGGTATTTTCATCAATTTACAAAAAACTCTAACAACAGCATGAAGGAAGGGACATGTTTGAAATGTTATGCAAATCTTATAAGCATTTCGCAATTTTAGTAAAATTAGAGACACAAATGTAATATTAGTTAAACTTTGTAGCATATCTACAAAAATCATATCCAAAATTATAAAAAGATAATTTGCAAATATACCTCCATAGTTTAATCTATTGCAAATATACCAATTTAGTTTTCGAAATTGCATATTACTCCACATCATTACATATATTTGCAAGTATACTCATACTATCACGATGTCATAATGAAGTGCAAATATATACACATTATGTAAGGGTAATATACATTTTTAAAAATAAATGGTTATATTTATAATTAGAGTCAACTTAAGCGAGGATCTTTGCAAATTACCCTATTAATTATTGAGAGCTGCATGCATTAATGATGAAATTTCCGCTTCAACACAGAATTGGTTGATGTTCCTTTCTTGGATGAATTTTCTTCCGTGCTATCTTTCAGAAAAACAAAAATAGAAGAAAAAAACAAAAGCAAAATAGCGGTCAGGATCTACCCACCTCATACGCCTTCTTCAAAAGAAAAGAAAGGCTACATGTGAAATGAAATAAATACCAAAGTCTTCAGCCGAAATAATTGAAGGGTTTTGCTTCAAAAAGCGAACTATTTGGAATCATCGCCCTAATCGAAAAGTATAACACCAAAACTTCGAAATGTTTCATATTTCTTACTCGTGTGACGGTGGAAATATGGAAGATTATGTGGCGTTGCTACGAAGGGCATGCACTGATTTTATTGCTAAAATAATAGGCATAATTCTCTTAAAAATAGCTATAATTAGAGAATTACAATTAATCACTGAGTTACAATATGTAACCTCGTTTTTTCAATTTTAATTGATGGTAAATACTCTTCATTCATTATATTTAGTATTATTATTGTCTAATACCATTACACATAGACCTTATTATAAATATGTAAAATCAACATGATAAATAGTTTGCTGTTAAATATCAATTTCGAGATTGTATTTTCAATATTTAAACTATTAAAATATCATTATTATGTAGGCCCTAATTATCAAGTCCTAATCTAGTGCACCGGCTGTATAATTCTTTTTTTAAAATTTTTAATCTTTTGAAACTCATTTATGGACCCAAGTATAAATGTCTTGTATATATAGTTTTTTATATTTTTGATTTTTAATATTTTATTTTTAATTTTAAGCATCAATAAAAAAGTCGTTTCTCATTTTTTATTTTTAAAATTCAAAATAAAATATTAAAAATAATTAAAATTTTACATGTATTTATAAATATATAAAAAATGTGTAAAAAATAAAAATAAAGGGTAATACCCTGTGTGCACTATAGCTAAATGCAACCAGGAGCATAGGTTGGATTCGGTTTCCTAATTACCAGGCTCACTAAACCGACAGTCAATATTTAAATCGTCAAAACCAGTGGGCCACGTTGCTTGATTAATTTTCGGCCTATCGTGTTGTTATTTTTTAGTAAGATCTGAACCAGCGGGCCATTTTCTTTAATTAAGGAATATTAAAGTCAGCAAAATCCAGTAGGCCATTTTCATTAATTACTTTCCAGTCTATCACGGTTACGATTTAAGTCGGCAACATCGGGGGCTGGGTTTCGCATCCTATAATTTTTTGAAAATTTTGCATCCGTACCGACAAACTTTGCTTTAAATTGCAGGCATATTAATTACCTAAGGTAAATAAAATTGTAAAATGAAAAAATACCCTTATAAACGAATGAAATTATAAAATTCCAGAAACTACCTTTAAAATAAAAAATTATTTGTAAAATATTTCTCACATTAAATGGATCTATAATATAAATTTTTAATTTGGATTTTTGCAAACATGCCTAAAAAATTTGACCAATATTATATCCATGTCTCTAAGTTTGCCGATATTGTAAATACGCCCACAAAATTTGCGTAAAATTACAAAAGTGTCCCTTCCGTTAGGATGCCATTAGAATTTTGTATAAAATGACAATAATGTCCTCTAAGCCAAGTGATAAACTTGCAATTTTTAAAATATTGTAAATATATTTTCTATTTCATTATTTAATATATTTTTACGTATATTATTATTTTAGATTTTTTTGTAAATATGTTGATAATATTTGCAAAAATTGTAAGTGTACCACTTGACTTAAAAGGTATTATCACAATTTTACAAAGCATTTTGACGTCTTTATAGCGGAAGTGACGCAATTGCAATTTCATACAAATTTTATGGGTATATTTGCCATATTGGCAAATTTAGGGACACAGATGCAATGTTGGTCAAATGTTGTAGGCATATTTGCAAAAATTCCTTTTATTTTATTAAAAAATTCCCCATATTAAATGGATTTTTAATGTAATGAATATTTGCAATTTACAATTTTTTGTATTTTAAAGATATTCTTTTTGCACTTTATAATTTTATTCGTTTGCACTTTACGAGTGTATTTTCATCATTAATTTTTTTTTTTATCCTAACTGATATGCTTGCAATGTAAAGTGAATCTTATAGGGGCAAATTTTGTAGAAGTCATGACATGCTTGCAATTTGTATCAAACCTTATAGATACGGATGCAAAAAATTTTAAATTTCTGGGCTACCTTGATGTTAATTTTTCAGTACCATCTGAAACCACCTTCACAACTTCATGTGACATCTGCTTTCATTACTTCAAAAAAAAAAAAAAAATGGCTCAAGGCCTGAACTTACCTAGCCTAATGCGGGCTATTGCTAGCAATGCTAGTTGCGTGCTTGCAATTGAGAAAATACTCTTATGGTGCTTATACTAATACCGATGAGTCTTCAATGTAACTGCTCCACTTTTGTATACTTCTATGATTAAATCAAAATCTAATTTTTTTTTATTAAAATCATTTATTAATTTTATCATTATACTAAAAATTATGTTGATCAACGTTTTGGGTGGGCATACTCAAAAATATCTGTAATCATCATATATAAGATGCAAAAAACCACTAAGATCCGTTCATAGTTTTATTGGAATTTTATAAAAGAAATTTAAATAATTAATTATCTGTGCAAGAAGAATGTTTTAGATAGTATAAATATTGAATTAATAGTTTTGGATAAAGTACATAAATCAAATAATTTTATTACAATGTCGTCGTGGTAACTTGGTTTATCAGACATGCTAGGTACCAAGTTCAAATCATAACATGTGCAAATTACGCAAAGGGAAGTAGGTGGCATCAATCTCCCCCAGGTATGTTAGCTGTGTTAAAATACTGTAAGAAATTTGTAAGAAAGTTTTAGAATTTAGTTGGAAAAATACCAGTTAAGATAATTGTAAATATTCATAGAAAAATTATTTTATTATATAGATTTTATACTTTTATCACTCTTATAAAATAAAACTTATGAAAATATAAGATTTGGATGAAATTTAGCTTTCAGTTAAATAAATAATTTCAAATATGATTAGCCTAATGAATTTTGATTTAATCATCAAAGTACACAAAATAAGGCAGAGACAGAAACTTCAATGATATGAACACACACTAGAAATACGGCTCGGATTTGACGTTTAGTCATATTATCCAAAAGTGTCTTGTAGTCAACCAACCTTATCCATTTTACTTTGGCATTATTTATTTGGCTGTCAGCAAGTTTCATTCACATCATAATATATGTTCCGGTACAGCACCACCGCACCAGAACAGTATATTTGCCCGAAAATGGGCTCCATATATATTAAAATATAATGAAATTTTATATAATTATTTATCTATATATAAATTTTATAGCGAATGGTTTACATATTGAAAAAACCACTTTAAAGTTATTATTTATATTAAACTATTTTATTACGTTGAATTTGTACCATTTTTAGATGAGATCCATACACATATCCAATTGTGATGAAAATTAGTATGATAATAGAATACATGATTCTAAATATAACGGGTAGAGTAAATTATAATTTGATCATCATGTGGGACTCATTTCAGCGGCGCTACACATGAATATTTTTTATATATATCTATGTGTACATATATATATCTCGGTTCATATTCTTGTGCAAATTATAAGACACGCTTAGATATATTGATATAGGCAATAAAGTATAAGAAGACTTTAAACCATTATTTATCATATATTAGTGATATTTTAGATGATTTAGATATTAAAAATGCAACTTTAAAATTGATATTTAGCTTTAAACTATTTTATTATATTTATTATATATATTTTTAGATAGGTCATCTACAATGATATTAGACAAATATAGTTTTTTATGATAATATAAATATTGTTAAATATAAATGACTAAGTGAATTTTCTATAAATCATCAAAGTAAAAAAAAATGAAAGGGGTTATATAGAAGTACTGAGTTCTATAGAAGACAAAATATTTTAATTAAGCATGTTGTGATCTTAATTAATATAAATTTGGACCGATTTGTCTTAAAATATAGTAATAGTTATGATCATAAAAATTTCATTAAAGATCATATTTTCATTTGTATTTAGATTCGGCACAACTTCTATGGAACGCAGATTAGAAAAGTGCGTACATTGTTCTTGAATAACAGTTGTGTATGTTAAGTGGCAGGCAACACTCTCATCATGACATATAAGAAAAGCATTTTTTAAGATGTTAATTAGTATAACCTACTACTTAATACACACGACTATCGCACAAGGACAGTGTATAAACTATTCTAATCTACATATGCTTCTACAAAACCTCTTTGCTTTATATTAGCCTATCTTGATGATGACCTATGACTTACTTCCTCTTTTAAGTTTATTGTGTATGAGATACATCTAAAAATGTGTAAAATGAATTTAATGAAATGATTTAACTTATTTATAAATTTCATAGATGTTTTTTGAATATTTAAACTCTTTTGAACATCATTATTACCTGAATGAATGATTTTATAAATTATTATAGTAACATATTGTAGGATTAAAAATTTTTTTTGTTATTTACGCAAGATATATGTTTTTAAGCAAACATTGGTCTTGAATTTACAAATCTTTTTAAGGTGATTTTTGAACAAATCATAAAGCAAATGATTTTTAATAATGTGAACAATTAGTTTGTAGTTAATTTTTATCCCAACGTCAAAATAATTGTAACCATGGTTTCACCAAAGACCTGTTAAAATGTTTTTTTGCTCTTAACTATGAGAAGTGATATTTCTCAATAGACGTTTGCGTGGATGACGTATGCAAATGCTTTTTTAAAGATTTATTTTGCATTTAATCATAAAAATTATGTTAATGGGTATATGTTTATAATGCCCAATATTACTTGGAATTAATTGTAAACTCATACTTTTCATAAAAAAATTATAAACTCATACGTTATGAATATGGAACGTATATACTTTTATGTCCACTTGACTATATAAATCTTCTATGGTTAAGTATAATTTTAATCCACCTTGAAGATGTATGAAATCCAAGTTAACCATCATTTTTATTCTTCACCCAATTAGTCAAAATATTAAATGTTATCTTGATTAAAGATTCGTGTGGGCTATACTATTAGATAATTTAAGATTGAATCAATCATAAATTTTGAAACCTATTTTATTAATTAAAGAAACTTGGATACTTTTGTCTCGGCATCTCATCCCTCTAAAGTGTTCATTTTGTCTAAAAGAATGATTAGTTGACTACAGGTGTATTTGGAAAATGATAAAACTTTTAGATAAAAAGTTTTTGATATAAAAGATTTAAAAAAGGAGAAAATGATATGATATGATAAGGATAATGATAATGAATAAAGAGAATAAAATTAACAAATAAATAGGTTGTTATATATAGTTGTGTAAAAATAATTGAAAAGTAGGATAGTTATACTGAAAAATGCAAAAAATTAATTAAAAAATATGATATATGTGGAGAATGAAAAAGTTTAAATTTGAATCTTTTTTTAGGCAAACAAAAACACCCTAGATGAAATTTTATAACATTTTAATATCTATAGAAATGGTTTAACCTACATAAAAAAATTTATGCATGCATGTTGTCATATGATTGGTTAATTTGTGAAAATTTCACCGTAGTTACAAATATATCTATATAGTTTAAGAAATTACAAATAACTCCACATACTTGACCACAATTACAAATATACTCACGTTGTCACTGTTCTATCGTGACACTATTATAAGGGTATATTTGCAAATATTTGTAAAATATGTAGGTATATTTACAAAGATATAATATATTTACGTAGTTTCTATAATTACAAATATACTTCCATATTTTGCATATATTTAAAGTATACGTACATTTTGACGATATATTTGCAACTATTGTCTAATTATGTAGAAATTATTTGTAATTTCTATAACAATATGATTGTGTTTGCAATTATAGCTAACTATATGAGTATGTATAAAGTTTTGAGCCATAGAAAATTGAGAGTAACATAAGCTTTAATATTTTAATAAAATATATTATGTTAAACATAATAAATAACTAAGAGTCCAGCTTCTATAAATCTAGATGTACTAAATTCACTTCGTTACTATTGTCTAGTTTAGTCTATATTTTGATGATTTTGTTAAATCCAATTCATTCATTGTATTTAAAACTATTTGTTTTATTTAGATATCAAAAATTATTTCAATCCATTTGTATTATTCTTAGAATTAACAATCACTTAAGAGTAAGTTTAAATCCATTAAAAATGATTTGTTTATTATAAGAACTCATGAGATCTCAATTTAATATCTAAAATATCTACAATGTTCATCCTACTTAGATTAATGATTCTATAGAATTTTATAATATTTAAAAACCTTAATATATAGATTCACTTGATATATGGATTCAAGTGATTTTCTAAATTTGTATATAATTTTATACATTTTTAGAAAATGTGACATACACATACATCCAATTGATATTATTTTTAGTATTTAATTAAAAAAATAGTTATAAATAAAATGAATAGATTGGATTTAACAAAATCATCAAGATAAAGCTTAAACTAGACGGAAGTACCGAAGTAAATAGGTATATCCGAAAATATAGAAGTCGGACTCAATAACTAATTAAATTTTTTATGAACATCAAGGTAACTCCAAAATGGGACGAGACCACCATAAAAATATCCTTATGGATACTTATTATCATTTGCGGGTGAGTAATCAGCTGTTAAAATTCGAGAATATATATTAAAATGTTGTTAGGCATCTTAATCAAAAAAATTAAACATGATTTGAGTAGATGAATGTATAATTTTGAAAAAGAAAAAGAAAATATAAAATGATCGAACTATTATCCTCGAAGTATATAATTTGAAAATAAATTGTAAACTTTATGTAAAAAAAAATAGGGTATTGGTTTATGTTCAGGAATAGCTCGGTTGGTGGCTGTCGGTGGCGCAAAGATGTGCGCGGCAGCTGGTAGAGTTTCGAATCTCCAATCGCGCTCAAGATTTCGGGCGGCAAAAAAAAAAATTTACGTGGGAGCAAAAAAAAGTGGTCTCCCGGATGGATGGAGTGTGGGAGCAGGTGGTCTCCCAGGTGATTGTTGGAAGCTGTGTCTTCCTTATTCTTTCGTGGAGCTGTGTCTCCAGATTTCTTTGGGAATGTGTGTCCCTTATATTTGTAAGAATGTCTCAGATCTTCAAGTATAATATGTGTTGAGATATATGTAACTGTACCAATCAAAAAAAAAAAAAAAAAGGAATACATTTTATATTGAACTTACAGGAAAATGATCAACTTAGGTCAGCCTAAAATATATATTTTTTAGTTTTTCTTTACAAACATGTTAAGCTACATATATTGAATTTATAAACTGCGTTTTACCATTTTTGGATATTAGTGGCATTATTGTAATTTTCAAATGATGGAAAATTATGACAATGCTGCTGTGTCTAAAATCTTTAAAAAATACTTAAAAATATCTAAAAGTAGTACAACTTGATTTATAAATTCAATACACCCAACTTCACAAGTTTGTAAAAAAAATGAAAAAATCCTAAAAATATATTTTTTGGAAATTTTCAAATGTAATGGGTATATTTGTAATTAAGGTAAATGAAGTGGGTATGTTTGAAATTAACCCTACTTATTTTTATGCCGATAATTAACATGAAATTTAAATAAAAGTGCTGTAATGAAAATTTTAAATATATGCGAATTCATTGAATTGGTTTTGTAACTTTTTCACAAAATAATAATATTCTATGACAGTAGTTTATTTTATTTTGTACAATATAAAGATTTTAGTGTTGATAAATGGCTTAGATTCTAATTTTTAAAAATCATTTTACTTTGAAACATAAGGCAGCATTCATGTTTCTATGCCTATCGGCAACAATTTTTTTTTTTTTTTCCCTTTTCTTTTACTACAGCCTACCATCAACATTAAACCGCCCGTTTGTCGGATAAAGTCGCATTGCTCTGAGTCTATCCATCTTCCCGCTTTCCATCGATTATGTAATAGTTAATTATCCGAAGGCAGTTGGACTGACATGCGCTCCTTGCTTTTTTGGCTTCCACCTATATGTGTATCAATTTTTATAATTTTAGATATTTTATTTTAATTTTTTAAAATCAGTAGCATTTAAAATTTTTTTTTTCATACAACTATTAATTTATATATATTTAACATGTGTATTAATTTTTAACATTTAGACACTTTTAAATATTTTATTTTGATTTTTTAAAATCAAGAGCATTTTTGTAATTCATAAATTAGTTAACTGTAGCTTCTTTAAAAAAATAAAATAAAATATCTAAAAATGTCCAAAAATGATAAAAATTGATATACATACTAAATACACATAGATTAACATTCATATAAAAAATTTCAAAAAATATATATAAATAAGTTTTTCCACCTAGATGCACTGGATTGGGACTTTTTTTGTTGTATTTATCTCTATGTGGATGTTTAATTTTATAAATAAAATCCCAAGGAGCCATATCGACTACTGAGTTCACATGGCACAGGGAGCATGACATGTGCAGCGACATGGAACCTGTGCTTTGGTTACTGATATGATGACAAGGGATTTTTGCATTTATCTCCCCATATCTTTTCAGTTTAATAAATTATTTTAAAAATAAATGTTGCAAAATTCTCTCATTTAAGCAGTTTGTTTCTAAAATTAGCTCCACCAAAGACGTTTTTTACATCTTTGTAGACTTAGAAAGATTACTTTTTTTAAAAGGCAGTGCTTCAGTAGTACAGTTTAAAATGCAATCCACTCATTATATTTGAAATGCCTTGTTTAACTAGGAACCTAAACTTCATGTAGATTAAGTATGTACACTGACCTTATGCAATAAAGGGTTGTAAAACAATATAATAAAATTATTTGATTTATATATTAATTTTAAAGTAGTCAATTTAGTATCTAAACTATCAAAAACATCATATAACATGTGTAAATGAATTGATTTTATAAGTAACATAACATTCTAATAGATATATAAATGGAACTACTTATTTTTTTAATAATTTACGTATGATTATATATTCTTAAGAAAACGCAACTTATTTAACAGTCTGATTGAAATGATTTTTCGGTATTATGATAAAATAAATGATGTTAAACAAAATGAATAGCCTAGATGTTTATATGCTGGTGGTTATTGCAAAATTAAGTTTTAAGAATTAAATTGGAAAAGTAAAAGACTATGAGGAGGCAAATACAAAATTTCCTTCTTATAAAAACACCCTTTTAGTTTTCCTCCATCGCGTTCCCTGCTCACGGCCGAACCTCATAGACTAGCGAATCCCAGTCTTGCCTTTAGATATCCCTTCCGATGATGTTCCTCCCACGTGCGTTATACGGTTCCAATCTCAAAGATCGTGCTACCAAAATTTCTTCAATGATGTCCATGAGTGTCTTACCCAAATTACACACTTAAAAATTACTTAATTAATTTTAAAAATGGTTGATTTTGGAAAGTTAGAAAAACATATAAATAGTCCAAAAATAATTAATAATTAATAATTTGCAAATAAACCCATAGTTTAATTTGTTGCACGTATACCGGCTTAGTTTTTAAAATTGTATATTAACTCAAATAGTTTGCATGTATTTGCAGTTATACCTATGCCGTTATAGAGAGTACTGTACAATTTCCGAAACTAAGTGAATATGCTTATTATTACGGTAAAATTATGTGAGAATATTTGCAAATTAGCAAATTAATAATAACGAGCTGCAAGCATTGGCGATGACTTTTCAGCTTCAACGCAGGATTAGTTGATTTTCTTTTCTGGGATGAATTTTCTTCCATGCTATCTTTAAAGAAATTTTAAAAGAAGAGGGCATAGTCTTCTCACTACATTTGAAATGGAACAGATATCAAGGCATTCAGCTGAAATAATTGAAGGGTTTTGATTTTAAAAAAGTGCTGCTTGGAAACGTAACCCATAATTGGAATGTAAAACTTCAACATGTGCGCCGTAAACATGGAAGATTATGTCCCGTTGGTAAGATGAGCTTCAGATCTTATTGCTGAATAAAAAAGAGGGCGAATTTCTTGCATACCCACGTCCCTGCTAGCAAATACCAATCAATACCATAGTTTAATTGTAAATATCAATTTAGAAGGTAGACTCTTGATTGACTGTGTAACTGAACCTACAGTCGCGATTTAAGTCGGCAAAATCGGATGCCGCCTCAGTGTACCCAGGTGCATTGAGCCTCAATGCACCTGGGTGTACTTTATCTATTTATTTTTATTTTTTTGAAACTCTTTTTTATAAAAATGTTAATCTAAATATATTTAACATGCATATAAATTTTTACTATTTTTGAAGATTTTTAGATATTTTTTTCGAATTTTTTAAAATAAGTGGGAATTTTAGTAATTTTAAATTACTAAATTACTAAAAATGCCACTGATTTTAAAAAATTCAAAAAAAAATCTAAAAATCTCCAAAAATGATAAAAATTCATACGCTTGTTAAATACACTTAGATTAATAGTCGTGTAAAAAAAGTTTCAAAAAAAATTTAAAAAAATGGGTGAAGTACACCGGGGTGCATTGAACCAACATCCGGCAAATCAGGGTGCCATGTTGCTTTCATTAATTTCCGGCCTATCCTCATATTATCTTTTAGTAAGATCCGAAACTAGCGGGTCAAGTTCCTTAATTAAGGAACATTAAAGTTGGCAACATCAGCGGGCCATGTTCATTAATTAATTTCCAGCCTATCACGGTTACAATTTAAGTGGGCAGCACCAGTCTTGAAATTGTGGTCATGTAAAAACTTTTATAAAACTTTCATTGTACCCATAAAGTTCGCCTGAAATTGCATGCTTCCTATAATTAAATCAAAATTTAATTTTTTATTTTGGTTTAAGTATTTTATTTTATCATTGCACTAAAATTTAATCTCGATCGAAGCTATTTTTTGGGTGGCATACCTACTTAAAAATATTTATAATCATATGGAAGATATAAAAATCACTAAAATCCATTCTGTAGTTTTATTAGAATTTTATAAAATCATTATATAATCAGCTATCTACACAAGAAGAATGTCTAAGATGGTGTAAATATTGAATTAAATTGCATTGATTTTATACTTGTGTCACTTTTATAAAATGAGGCTTGTGAAAATTTATGATATGGATTTCATTTATTTTTTAGTTAAACAAATAATTTTAAATATGATTAGCCGATTGGATTTTAATTTAATCATTAAAGTGGGCGAAATATATCAAAAACATTGAAAACTTCTTCCGTATGAACACAACAGAAACAATCATGCCTTGGTCTTCTAATATATAAAAGCAATTTCACGTCATCCCAGCTATTTTTTTTATTTTAATGATTGATGAAAAATCTACCTTATTCACTATATTTAACATCATTTATTTGGCTATGACATTAAGTTCCAGCTATTTTTTTTTATTTTAATGATTGATGAAAAATCTACCTTATTCACTATATTTAACATCATTTATTTGGCTATGACATTAAGTTTCATCTAAGGTAAAAGATGTGCATGACCATATTTGCTTTTGAATGTATATTCACATACAAACTATGAAAATTTCTTAAAAATATTTATACATGTATTAGAATATAATATTATTGTTTGTCACTGGGCGTTTGCTCCGGTGGTCAGGAACTCGGGCACTGCTGCCAAATGAGCCGAGTTTAAAACCTGCTAAATGCATGTATGTAACAAGTGTCTCCGTGGTAATGGAGGTATTTATATAATTATCCATACCACGGAGGTATTTATATAATTATCCCCCTGAGTGTGGGGGTATTTATGAGATGTTCCTGCAGGGATAAGAATTGTGGAATGACCTAATTTGTAATATCAGATGTCATAGTCTGTATAATACCCAATAAAAAAAAATAATATTATGTTATAAAATCATTTGTTCATATAATAATAATATTTTATACTACCAAGATATTGTAAATACAATTTTAAAATTGATATTCAACTTTAAATCATTATATTATATTTATTTTACACATTTTTTATCGTGTCATATACTAAATAAACGATAGAATTTACATGAAAATATAAAATAAGACTAAATACAATGTCCTATAAATTATTAATGCCAAAAAGAATGGGGTTGAGATTTCATGGAAGCCTAGCTTTTTAAATTAACATAGTATAAGGCTAGTTCACCATAAAAAAAAAAAAATTTAAAACGTAGCAAAGTTATTAGCTTCAAATAGTAAAAAATTTGCTACATATGCTTTCAAGTTGCTGCAAATATGTAAATGTAGCTAAATTATGGGTCCTTGTTTTGCTGCTATTGCTTTATGGCATTAAAAGAAATGCACATTTTTTTAAGACTGTAATGAATAATTTTGGGTAATTTGCTAAAATACTCATTTATTTTGGTGCTAATTGCTAATATACTCAAATTATTTCATAAATTGCATATTACCCTTGTAAAGTTTCACTAAAATTGCTTGTGTACTTATGTTAATGGCTAACATTTAATAGAAGTACATAGGTGGTTAAATAAAAAAAGGTAATTTGTTAATTTACCTACTTAGTTTGATGCTAATTGTTAATATATCATATTCTTTCACAAATCACATAATACTCTCATAAAGTCTTACTAAAATTGCTTGCATACCTATATTAACTGTTGATACGCTAACCCCCTTCCACTCGTAGAATTGGGTATTTTTATAAACCGTGAAATTCTTACATAACTTTAAATAAGGTCATTTTTGTCATTATTCTTAATAATTTTTTATAATAAATAGGTATCATGAGTATACATGCAATTTTGATGAAACTTTATGAGGATAATATACAATTCGTGAAACAATATGGACATATCAGTAATTAGCATCAAATTATGAGAATATATCAACAAATTATTCATTTTTATTTAATGACTCTTGTACTTCCATTAAATGTCTACGGTTAACATGAGTACATAAGCAATTTTAGTGAAACTTTTGTGGGGATGATATATAATTCGTAAAGTAATGTTGGTATACTATGTATTAGCGTCAAACTAAGTGGGATATCGGTGAATTACCCTATAATTTTAACTACATATAACATTATCTGCAGCAACACCAGTTTTATTGCAAATGTTGTGAAAGGTTGTTGAATAAGTCGCCGTCTTTATTTTTTATGCAGCAAACTTTTGTTTGGATAAAAAAAAATGTTCCATATGTCAACTTTTCTTTTCTTTTATTTTTTTTCCCGTTGTGATTTAGTCTTAAAATATGACATGTTCATGCTCAGAAAAATATCATTAACGGGTGACGACCAAGAACCCAGATATTTTTATTTGCATTAAACTTTGCAAGCTTTTGTGGAACACCATTGATTTAGCCCACCTTGAAGATGACATGAAATTGACTCCACTTACTAACATTCAGAAGCATTTGTTTGGCTATGACATTTATTAAAGTGACTCCACTTGATGTCCTCATCACCATATAATCCAAGAACTTAGTATTATCGCAATGGACTTTTGCGTTTATCTCCCTGTAGCTTTTCTGTTATATAAATTATTTAAAAAATAAATGCTGCAAATAATCTCTCATTTAAGCAGTTTGTTTGTAAAATTTGATCGACAAACGATGTTTTTTAAACTCCAAAAAATTACTTTTTATTTTTAAAAGCCAGTGCTTCAACAGCACCGTTCAGAATTCAATTTACTCATTGAAATTCTTGGTTTAACTAGAAAACTAAATTTCGTGTACATAACTATATAGATTGACCTTATCTAATAAAACTGTGAATCAACATAATAAAATTATTTTACTTATTCATTGATTTAAAATTTGTTAATTCAATGCCTAAAGCAAGTGAGACTTTATTCATATATAAATTAATTATTTTAATTTTATTAAATATTGTCTCAATATTCTAAGACACATATAAACAAGTCTAATTAACATTTTCATTTCATAATTTTCACATGAATATATATTTCCAAGAAAGCATGAGTTGCCCAAGAGTTTGATTGAAATGATATCTTTTAGTATTATGATAAAATAAATAATATTAAACAAAATTAATAAACTGGAAGCTGAATTAACCATCAAAGTGGGCCAAAAGGGAGGATAATAGCAACATTGAAGCATTGCCCCTGTCAAAATAAATCTAAATTCGAAAATAGTGCCTTCGCGTAACACAATCTTCCATTTTACATAGTTTTAGCATTTAAAAACAACCCAAAAAAGTAGTTTAAGAATTTAAGCATTAATAAACGGCTCCAAAAAATAATTTAAGAATTTAAGCATTAATAAATGGCTTAGGTCTAAAAAAACATTTTTCTTTAAAAGATACGACATCATTCATGTTTTAGTTTTAGGGTGGGAATCGGGGCGGGTCGAGACGAGTCAAGGTGTGCTAGAACCTGACCCCACATTCTAAATGTGACCTTTATTTTAATACCGCGTTGAGACAAGACCAATTTGACTATTACTTTTTTTAGTAGATTCAGGACAAACTTCGAGTCGTTATCAGGACAGTGGATGAGACAAAAAAATACTGGTTAAGTAGGATAATTTTAAGAATTTATGAACCTATTAAGTAGAAAAATGTATAAATGCTAAAGTTAAATATTGTATGCTTCAACCTATTAATAATTAGTCAAAGTAAAATATCATTATTTAAATAAAATATGAATATTAGAACAAGTTAATGAAACGTATTTCATTCCCGATTCCTCCCCCCCCCCCCCCCCCCCCCCCCCCCCCCCCACACACCCACACACACACACCCTCTTATTGTTTCTATGCCTGAAGTCAACCCCCCCCACACCCTCTTATTGTTTCTATGCCTGAAGTCAACCCCCCCCCACACCCTCTTATTGTTTCTATGCCTGAAGTCAACCCCCCCCACACCCTCTTATTGTTTCTATGCCTGAAGTCAACCCCCCCCCACACCCTCTTATTGTTTCTATGCCTGAAGTCAACCCCCCCCCCCCCACACCCTCTTATTGTTTCTATGCCTGAAGTCAACATTTAAAGAGTGTTTCAAGTCATATAAGATTTTTGAATTGAATTCGTATTACCATTTCCAAGATAGTTTTTATTCCTAAGATAGTTTTTTTTTTAATTTCTAATACAATTTTACTCATTTCCAATATAATTTTACTTATTTTCAATACACATTATTATATTTCATACTAATACAAATTCAATTCAAGAATATTCTTCCATCTTGGAACAGTCCCTAAGTCTCTCCGTCTTCCCGCTTTCCATGCATCGATTACATAATAATAATCCGAAGGCTGGTGGGAGCACTCCGTGCTTTGCTCGGTCGTGTCTCGCGTGTATTACCAAAATTGCACATTTATCTCCCTGTAAATGTTAAATTTTACAAATTAACCCGGAAGGCGCCGTATTGAGTTCCCATGCGATGACATGACACGCATCACGGATACAACGGTTCATGCCTTCCACCGCTGGGACATGCAAGCACACATTTCATTGTTTGGTTTTTATTAAGTGTGCAATGGGTAGGGTACTCATGTGTACCCACCAATCTAACCTTAATTTAGGTAAGATAGGGTACAAAAAAAAATTATTCATGAGTATGGATAGGGTCCAAAATATTACCCACTTCCTTAAATAAGGTACAAGTATGATAATATATGTTGGTCATCAGGAATCGACGTATAAGTATAATTATATATATATGTATATGATATATATGGGACCTGTTCCAGTGTAGCGTCACTGCACCGGAACAGCCGTGCAGTGGCCCCAAAACGGGGCCCATATAATCATGAAATCATGATCTACTCCACCCATTGTATTTAGAATAATGTATTCTATTACCATACTAATTTTCATCCCAATCAGATATGTATATGGGCCCCATCTGAAAATGGTACAAATCCAACGTAATAAAATAGTCTAATGTAAATAACAACTTTAAAGTATCTGATTGGGATGAAAATTGGTATGGTTATAGAATACATTATTCTAAATACAATGGGTGGAGTAGATCATGATTTCATAATCATGTGGGCCCATTTTGGGGCCACTGCATGGCTGTTCCGGTGCAGTGATGCTGCACCGGAACAGAATCCGATATATATTATATAGTATGTATTATGTTTGTTAGTGATGTCTTATGTGCATACTTATTTTAATCAACCTTATGCCTTTTGGAATTGTATATTATAAAGTAAGAAATTAGTTAGGTTTTTATGTAATTGACTTCCAAAATCTTTTTATAAATAAACTTGTAAATTATTATTGTAATATATTAATAGTTTCACTGATTGGGTTGTAACAGTTTATCTTTTATATTTTTATATAATAATGTAAATGGTAACATATGCATTTATGATTTTAAAATATAAATGAGTATTGCTTTATAATATAGAAATATTTTTTAAGAAAATATTATATTTGAGAACCGACTCTATGGGTAATGGGTAGAGTAGGGTAGGGTAAGGTATACTAGGAACCAAACCGACAAATGAGTAAGGTACGAAAGACTTTTTGCAAATAAGGTATGAGTATGGTAGACCACTATCGGAACCGGCCCGACCCGAGTTGCACCTCTAGTTTTTATCGAAAGGAATTTTTTCATTTTTTCCCGTAACTTTTCAGTTTTATAAATTGTTTTAAAAATAAACGTTGCAAATAATCTCTCATTTAATTAGGTTGTTTATAAAATTAACTCCACAAATGACTTTTTTTACAATTTTGAAAACTCAGAAAAATTATTTTTTTTAAAGGCAGCGCTTCAATAGTATCTTTTTTTTGGGAGCAAAATAGTATCGTTTAAAACCCAATCCATCTACTCATTACATTAAATTTCTTGTTTAATCAGGGAAATAAATTTTATCTAAATTAAATATGTATATCGATCTTATCTATTAAAATTTAAATTACCACAATAAATTTATTTGATTAATTTTAAAGTTGGTAATTCGATGTCAAAATCATTATATATAAATAACTGATTTTAGAAAGTATCATAACATTCTAAAACATACATGAATGGATTTAAGTGTTTTTTATAACTTCTATGTAATTATATATTATAAATTATTTGTAATTATATAATTTTAAGAAAGTAGGACTCATCTAAGAGCTTGATTGAAATGATTTTTCAGTGTTATAATAAAAGTAAATAATATTAAATAAAAATGAATAAACTAGAGGAGAATATTTGGCAACAAGCGTAAGTAAAATAACTACTTTCTCACCTTTTTTTGTTGAAACATATTTTAAAAAATAATTTCATATCTTAACTACTAAAGTATTGTCACCTGCGGCTAGCGCAGGTGGCAGGGGCGTTGGGCCCCTCAGAGCAGGTCGTGGGTTCGAATCCCACATGGGGATTTCGGCCCCGAAAAAATGGTGTGGGAGCTGTGGTCTCCCTTTGAGGTAGAGTGAGAGCTGTTGTCTCCCTTGAGCTGGGTGGAAGCTGTTCTTCCTAATTCTTTAGTGGAGCTGTGTCTCCAGATTTCTTTGGAGGAGTTATGTATCTCCTTGTTTGTAAGAATGTCTCAAAATTACAATGTAATATGTGTTGAGATGTATGTAAATATAAACCATTAAAAAAAAAAAACTACTAAAGTATTAGAAGTAAATATTTAATAGCAAGCATAACTGAAAAATTACTTTCTCAACTTTTTTTTGACTCATTTGTTAAAAATAATTTAATATTTTAACTAGTTAACTATTAGATTTTTTAATTTTTATCTTTATATTTCAATATTTTCTCACACAATTGCACGATTTATTTCCATTTTAGTTTTATTATATCATATCACTCTCCTACATTTCAAAAATATTTCCATAATTTCATATCTTAACAAATAAAGTACTAGAAGTAAATATTTAATAACAAGCATAAGATAGAAATTACTTTCACAACTATCTCTCACACATTTGTTAAAAATAATTCAATATTTTAACCAGTTAATTATTAGATTTTTTAATTTTTATCTTTATATTCCAATATTTTCTCCCACAATTGAACATTTTATTCTCATTTAGTTCTATTATATCATATTACTTTCATAGATTTCAAAATATTTACATAATTTTGGCATTTAAAATAATCGAAAAAGTAGTTTTGTAAGATTGCCCAAGGTTGTACTTGGCCTTAGGTTATGCCCGTTGAAAGAGCTGTGCAAATCTGCTTATTTGAGGTGCTTTTGAATTCGGCGCTTTCTACAGAACACCCGGCCATGCGTTATTTATTCGGTTCGGACTAGTGGTGTTAATGGTCATGGTCAACCCATTAACCCGCTCGTTCAATCCATTAATAAATGGGTTTAGGTTAGGATTTTTGAATAAATGGGTTATAATCCGTCAACCCGTTCAACCATTTAATTAAATAAACGGATTAGGGTTAAGGCTTCGCAACCCGTCAACCCGTCCAACCCGTATAACTCATTTAATATAATATATTATAGTATATATATAATATTTATAACAGGAATTGGCATTAAAGAGATGACTTGAGATTGAAGCTGATGTTTTCAAGCCAAAATAACTTAAATTCAGGTATGTTAGCTTCGAATTATTTAATTTATTTAAATTTACATACTTTATTGAAGATTTTTAACATGAAAATTAGTAACAAACACAACCCGTTAACAACCCGTTAGTCCGTTTATTAAATGGGTTGTAAATGGGTTAGGGTTGAAGTTTTTTAAATGGGTTAATAAACGGATTAGGGTTGAGATATATTAAATGGATTAGGATTAGGATTATGCTTCAACCCGTTCAACCCGATCCGTTAACACCCCTAGTTCGGACAAACAAGCTCTAAATGACGAAAAAGTTGTTCGCGGGAGTTATTTTGCGTACAATCTCCTAAGTCCTAACTAGGCTCGTTTGCAAAATTAAGTTTTGGGGGTTAAATTGGAAAGTTAAAAGATTATGGGGAGGCAAGTACAATAAGCCCATTTAATTAATTTTTCTCTATCGCTTTCCACGATTACGCCAAATCTCAAAAACCACCGAATCCGAGTCTCACCTTGGATATCCTTCGGTGACGTTCCTCGCATGTGCGTCCTCCGGGTCGCCGATTAGACACGCGTGAGGCTGAGCTGGCGCCTCTTCGTCTTCCTTCGTCCTTCCGAGTTTCTGTTACTCGCCCGAGCGCAGCCTCTCCGCCACACACACTCTCTCTCTATAAAAGCCCTAGCAGGGCTCGATTCTTCTTCGAATGAGGAGAGCAGTTCGCTTATCTGCCCGACGCCAGATCTACTCTCCCATGCCGGCGAGCATCGACTCCCTGTCAGCTTCCGGCGACCTTCGCCGGCTCCTCCTGACGCTGCTGCTTTTCTTCGCAGCCGTCGCTTTCCCTTGCGCCGTCATCTACCGTTCCACGCGCCCGTCCGGCACCGTTCCCCGCTTCGGCAGCGTTTTGCCTGAAGGACGGGAGCCTCCGATCGTTGTTGATGATTTCGCCGTCCGCGTCAGCGATAACGAGTCGGTGAGCTCCATTTTCGAGAACATTGCTTCCGTTTCTTTGTTTCGAGTTTTCTGATTGCTGTAGTTCCGCGGCCCTGAGTGAGTAAGCATTTTGCTGGCTGGTAGGAGCTGGTTGAGGTTTTACGATTTTCATTTCGGAGCTGAGAGACGTAATAGAAAACAGAGCAGGGTGCTACCAATCGTCAACCGTCATATTGCGTGCATGATATTCTTGTTCACCGAAGTAATTTTTTGGATTTGAATGAGTTATGTGGTAGGATTTGGGCGTTCGTTTCGTCAATTTGCCAACGAGGAAATATTGCACTGTATATATGGCGTTTGTGAACACAAATCACGAATACGAGTGGCCGCGCAAGCTCATCATCTGAGAATGTCTTGATTAGAAAGTGTTCTCACCTATGCAGACTATTATAGAAGGGCGCTGCTTTGCAACGTTTTGTTTTCGATTTTATTATTATTTTTTTTCAAAAGCAATTTCGGTAATCTGTAACAGGCGGGATTTGGTTGGTGCCTTGCTCTTAATCTTGTCACTGATTTTTAAGTGCCGCCCGTTTTACGTTTGAACTTTCAGTGACGACAACTTTTTGTCCTTTCCCTTGTTGGCTTCTGATAAATGTTAATCAGAGATGTTTCTCTGCACATAACTGGATTGATTTCTGTAGTACTAATTATGGAGATTTGGGGCGTAATCGGCACCTTCGAATCTTTTGAAAAATATCTCTTTGGTGCACGTACGAAGTACGAAAACATTGCTTTATATAGATGCATGTGTTGTTGCTGAAATCTAACTTTTAAATCTCAGACTACAATTCCTGAAGTTACAAATTTAAATTGCAGGCTAGCAGTTAGATAATTTTATTCTGTACAGTTTTTACTCCTTCAATGCTTTGATTGAGATTCCTTTATTTTGTAATTTTTTGTGTACCTGGAATCAAACTTAGAATGGGAACAATCAGTACATACATGGAAAATAGGGTTCTAGAACGGCATCGTCATACGCATGCATATATGCTATAATTTTCCTTTGATGCTGTTTGTCTAGCTTTATGACCACATGATTTGACCATTGCAGCCATCTAGATGATGGCCATTAGTAAGCGTTTGTACCGGGATCGATCAATTGCCTTGTTTTTTGGCATCTCTTCGCACTACCGAAATAGACTTCTATTGCCATTAAAAGTCCTACTTGCACTGCCATAAAAAGTTCTGTCATTGCAGAAAACAACTGATCAAGCGATGGAGTTGGAGCAATTACTAGTTCTGATATCTGAGTGCTAGAATGATATCTGAATGTGGTATTACGTAGTGGTGGGTTTGCTCCGTGCGTAATAACTTTAAATCCTTACCGAATGAAATGAAAAGGCTGTTGCATGAAAGCGTATCCACTGCGCATGGTAAATGTTAATGATTAGACCAGATGGTTAAGATATTCTACTAGGGAAGATTATGGATCTCTCTCTCTCTCTCTCTCACAGTGCAAATGTGGGTGACATTGCTTTTTTTTTTTTTTTTTGCCTGGTTTTCATGAGTATCCTCTGCATAAATTGCAATAACTGGTTGAAGTTTACTTTAGTTGGCATTGTAATTCTAGTGTTTCTAAAGCACGCTTTCATGTGAGAAATTGTGTGCTATGATCAACCACACTTTTTTATTTTACTTATTTTTTGGTAATTAAATATGCAACTTCTGTAGGATAGTGAGGATGTCAGGCTGCAGAGGATCTTGAAGGAAGCAGCCATGGAGGATGGAACAGTTATATTAACTACTTTGAACGAAGCATGGGCAGCACCTAATTCAATTCTTGACCTTTTTCTACAAAGTTTCCACATTGGGTATCACACACGTAGACTATTGGACTACTTGGTAATCATTGCTTTGGACCGCAAGGCATATACTCGATGCTTATCTGTACATACCCATTGTTTTTCTCTTACCACCGAAGGTGTTGATTTCTCGGGAGAGAAGTACTTTATGACTCCTGATTACTTGAAAATGATGTGGAGAAGAATAGATTTTCTACGCTCTGTTCTTGAAATGGGATTCAATTTTATTTTCACTGTAAGTACCTTTTTAATTTATTGTCTTGAATGGTCTATAAAAATTTGGAGTTTTAAAGCCTATGCTCATGCTTAATGTTTTCCGTCAACACTGTTGCGTCAAATATTTCATTGTCAGATTGTATTATTGTCAGATTGTATTGGTTATAATTCTCTATGGTTGGTGAAGCCTGCATTCTAAGAATATGATATTTCTTTTCTTGCCTAAAATAATGTTTTCTGTTCATAACTATTTCCAGTATTGTCTGATAATATGGTAGAATGTTTGATGGTGACTGGCAAAATATTGCAGCACACCATAGCAATATGTTATTAAACATCTTAAGCAAAAAAGACTGGTGTATTAATTTTGGTATGAGACTGGGTATGCAGATTTTTGGAGGTTATGTGGAATCACCTATTTTTTTCTCTTAATCCACCATTCTGGAAGAACAGGTGTTTCAAAGGCCAGAAATAAATGACTAGAATTGGATCATGCCCATGAGCTAAGATACAGCGTACTGAAGTAAACAAATTAAAGCATAGTGAAGTATCCTCAGAAAGAGTGCTGGCTAGTGCTGTGGAAGTGTGAGGTGATTACCTCATTTTATGAAATAGAAATTCCCATCATTGTTGTTAGGAGTGTCATTAAATATTCTCAAGAAACAAAATTTTTATCATTATTTTGCCTTATTAATGTGATTGTTTCTCACATAACACACACCTACCTACAGTATGCTTGTCTTATCTGGCACAGTCCAATTATGTGGCTTTGATCCATCATCCATGCATTCTCTTCCTTTCACTTTCCATGACAGACTTTGTAAAGGAAGCAAGATGAGATTATGACTTTCTGACATCAATTGCGCATCTAGTGAAACTGTCATCAACAGCGCCTACCTCGCACTTCAATTTTCGGGCAGGCTTGCCTTTTTCCTAATTCATTGCTCTTATTTTTCCTACCTACTTCTGTCATGAACAGTTTAAGGCAAATCATTTAAGTTTGTCTCTTGATTGTGTTTTTTCATCAAACCTTAGTTCTTCTGCTAGTGTCTCCTTGTTGATATTTCTGACCATTCCTCTAACTGAAGTGGTTGAAAGATCACCCTGATCAATACTAATACACTTTAAGCTAGCTTCTGCTTAATTTGCGTTAAGTATCATTTCAGTTTGTTTTTCCTTTTCCATGTAGGATGCTGATATAATGTGGTTCCGGGATCCATTTCCTCGTTTTCATCATGATGCTGATTTCCAGATAGCATGTGATCGGTTTTCAGGTGATCCAAATGATCAAGATAATATACCCAATGGAGGATTTAACTATGTCAAGTCTAACAATCGAACAATTGAGTTCTACAAGTTCTGGTATTCTTCAAGAGAGGCACATCCTGGGTTGCATGATCAGGATGTGCTGAATGTAATAAAACTTGATCCATTTGTTGCTGACATTGCATTGCAAATGAAATATCTGGACACAGCTTTCTTTGGTGGATTTTGCGAACCCAGTAGAGATTTCAATAAAGTCTGTACAATGCATGCAAATTGTTGTTATGGTCTAGCTAGCAAACTTCATGACTTAAGAATTATGCTTGGAGACTGGAGAAGGTATATGGCATCATCACCAAGTTGGAAAGCATCTTGGCTTTTGTCCTGGAGGGTGCCACAGAATTGCAGGTAAGCTGTGAGGAATCTAAACAAGGTTATTCCAAGTCTTGCTTCACTTTGCGTATGAAAAATGATGTGATATTCAGAAAAATCATCTTTGTCCTGCTTCGCATCAAAATGTGGATGCGCATAGCTTCACACAAGGCTTTCATTGCTGCCCTATCAGATGATGACATCATTTTGTTTCTGCCTATTGTCACACCCTGTAACTTCCCTTTTTCTCCGCCCAAATGCCTGTCCTAGGATGGCTGTAAGAAGAGTTATTAAGATATATGTTTAATTGTCATGTGGGCAAAGATGTGGATTATCTAAATTTTAAATCAACCTTATTTTTATGAAGCATGATTGATGCTCTTTAAAGGATGGTTCCATTGGAAGTTGCATATCATTTGGCTCTCGTATTTGGACTTTGATACATTGCACCCGGGTGCTTTAACTCTTTTTTTTTTTTTTTTGAAATTTTTTATATAAAACTGTTAATCTAAGTGTATTTAACATGTGTATCAATTTTTATTATTTTTGGAGATTTTTATTTTTTTTTGAAAATCAGTAACATTTTTAGTAATTTAAATAAATATCTAAAAATAAAAAATGCCACTGATTTTTAAAAAAAAAAAAAAATCTAAAATTTTTCAAAATTGGTAAAAATTGATACACATGTTAAATACATTTAGATTAACAATTGTATAAAAAAAGTTTTAAAAAAAAATTAAAAAAATGGGTTAAGCGCACCCGGTTGCACCGAGGCGAAGTGCATCGAGTGTAATGAATCATTCCTGCTCATATTTCTATTATCATTTTGTATTCAGTTTGGATGCACTGCGCCCGTAGCGATCTATTGAGACTGAGGTTGCATGCGGGAGACCCAGCTCAGCCCAGTGCAGCTGTACATACCTAGCTTGTTCCAGTTCCTTGTTTTATTGGATGGTATGTCCCGAACTCTTGAAAATTTTATGTTGTTTTTCATACATTGGACAGTGGATCGTGTGGCGATCAGTCAATCTGTTCTCCAACGGATCATTTTCATCATATTCAATGGATTTGCTGCAGTAAAACCATCACCTGCATGGTTTGAAACTAGTGTCCATTTGATGAAGTATACTGCTAGGTCTCCCACCCTCCATGGCCCCACTCAGAGGTTCGCATTTGTGAACCGATAATGTCCAGCTCTAAATATATATTTTTTATTATATCACCCACATTGGATGACTAGGCAACTGATGGAGATGCACTCTAGGGGAGAGGTAAATGAGACAAATGCCTCAACCCAACTTCAAACCTTGGACCTCCAACCCACATGCGTCCTATATAGTATATACACACATGTTAATCACTTGGTCATCCAAGTGGTAACAGCTGTAAATATACTTGATGTTACTTTTCGTTTCAAATGGTCCATTTTACCAATAAGCAATTCATTAAATGGTTCCTAAGCATGACTTGTTGGCAAACAGCCTGATTATGTCCAGGGATGTTGCTCATTGCCAAACTATAAATGTACTTGATGTTAGTTTTCATTTCAAATGGTCCATTTCACCAATAATCAACTTCATTAGGTGGTTCCTAAACTTGACTTTCTGGCAGACAACCATAATACCTGCACTCTCTTAGAAATTAGGATGCACCAAATGTTTCAAACTGGAGTAAGTTTAGCATCCATCCTGAGACTGCCCTTAAAAGTTGTCATATAACTCTTTCAGCCTGCGATTTCTTTAGTCATCTCTGTTCTGGCCTGATATGTAGACATGCCTGATGTGGAATGTTGAACTTGTCTGCAGGATTCTTAGTAGTGGTTAATGATGCATGTATTTGATTCTGAGGAGGATTTGTATTTAAAAGGGTTAATTCCAAATAGGACTACAAATTATGCCCTTATTTATGAATATGACCTAACATCGAGAAAATGGCACAGATGACCTCAGATTCAATCTGTAGTTCCAAATATGACTGCTCATTAGCTTTTGTCAGTTAGGGGGAGGGAAGATTTTTATAAAACGACCAAATTGCTCTTAACATTTCTTATAAAAGGGTATTCTGTTAAATAAAGCATGGTTTTGAAGCAAACAATATTTAGTCATTTGTGCCATTTGGTATCGATGCACACGTGATGCCCCTTTATAAAAAAAATTGTGAAGGGTGATTTGGTATCAATTTAATGAGTATAAATAGAAGCTAACAACATTGGTATATTTGGAATTGTGTAAAATCTTTGGTTATCTATGCCATTTTTCGAAACATGTAGTTGTATACATAATTGGAGCATAATTTTTAGTCGCAAATTTAAAATAATAAGAAGATGGTAACTTCTTGCATTTTCATTTACCTGCATGTCTCTTTACCATTTCAAATGGAACCATTAACACACATTATGGATATTATACTTGCAGGTTCAAGACAATTTGTCTTTGTAGAGGCTGAGTAGAAATTAGAGAAGCTCAAGAGGGCCGTTGGCCTTGTGTGTTTCCAGAGATGTAAATGTCCATATTCATGAACACCAGATGAAAGCAATAGATCCCACACCAATCCTGTGTGGGTTTCCTTTTCCGTGCACATTTTTGGAAGGTAATTTTGTGAGCACTTTGGTGTTCTAAACTTGTTGAATAATTTTGCCATATGAAACGACGTCCGAAGGGAACATAGGTAGGAATTGTAAGGAAACCATTAGATTTCTGTGGTAGTGCATTATAGAGTTATTCTGCCATACATTTGGTGAGAGGTCTCCCCTACAATACTTTAAACACTTGGTCGTGTCAACCCAAAGGAAGTCAGTTGCACATTGTGATAAGAATTATACAGATAACTTGATTTTTTCCTGTTAAATGGTGTCATGGTGTCAAAGATCAGAATCCTTAGGTCACAAGTTTTACCTCCGAGGGGTGACTTAAAAGCTAAGTAAAATAGATGAATGAGTTCTATATAAAAAAAAAATCAATAAATAAATAAAAGGGGAATGAGTTGACTAGAGATCAAATTCAAATCAGAAAATTGCCTTATTCTTCTTTTTTATATGCTTATCCATGTGTGTAGAAGTCATGAAGATGGGATTCCAATTGATGGGCAAAAATTTTCGGTTCTCATTGAAATGTTTCCCAGTATACAGGTTTTCGCTTCTAAGCAATGCATTTTTTACTTCACTAACGAATAGTGGGGGCAAAAAAAGAAAAAAAAAAAAAAATTAAGAACCTGTCCCATACCAAGCCCGATACCAGGTGAGGTGTTAAGGACCGCAAATGCCAAGGTTATAAGCTGAAGTGATGACTCTGCAGAGTCGCTTGCAGCGACAAAGAGCGGCCGACCCCTTGCAGGCATGAAAAATCCCAGGCCGGCCTACATGATAATTACGAAACTAGGCTGAGGGCCTTCAAGGAAAAGAGTAGGAACTGCAATATTTGTTTTAACTAAAATTATATATATACATGAATGATTCTAGGAAACCACTCTCTTATATAAGTCTTGATAAAAAAAAATTTTACTCTATTGGTTGTCTTTGGTGTTATTTATATTATTATGGAAATTTATTTATCTATTTAGTGGGATTGTGAATTGCTTTCATTTATAATTTTGTAAAATCAATGTAATAAAATGATCTAATGCTAAATATCATTTTTAAAGTAGTATTTGAACATCTAAACTATTTTAAAATGTCATTGCCTTGAAGTGATTTTATGTAATCCACTTCAATTTTAAGATCTTGATGATTGATGTAAAACTCTATTAATTTATTATATTTAATGTCATTTGTTTAGCTTGAGGACTAAATTTCATCAAAATTAAATATATGTATGGGCCACATTTGATTAAAAATAGATATATCTGTGTAAAGTAGAAAAATGCTTAGATTCATTTGCATATGTATTAGAATATAATAATACTTTATAAAGCATTTATTCACATAATAATAATATTTTAGATAGTTTAAATTAGGAGTGCAACTTGGGTAGGGTACTCATGACTACCCATCGATCCAATCCTAATTTGGATAGGATAGGGTATGAAATATTATCCATGGATATGGATAGGGTACAGATTATTACCTGTCTCCTCAAATAGGGCATGTGTAGGATAGATATATTGGGTACTTGGAACCAATCCGCATAGGTATAATTATATACATATATATATGTATATGATATATATTATACAGTATTTGTTGTGTTTTGCCTTTGACGTCTTGTGTGCATATCAATTTTAATCAATTTTATACCTTGCTATGGATTATGAAGTAAGAAACTAGTGAGGTTTTTATCTTATTGACTTCTGAAAGCTTTTTATAAATAACCTCGTGAATTGTAATTGTAATATATTAATGATTTTAATGATTGGATTGTGATAGTCTATACTTTATATTTTTTATATAATAATGTAAAGTACTAGTGATTTTAAAATATAAATGAGTATTGCTTTATATTATTTAAAATAATATAGAAATATTTGTTAAGAAAACATTATATTGGAGTATTAAAAAAACTGATTTGGAACTAAAATCAGAACCCATTTTATGGGTAATGGGTAGGGCTGGGTACACTAGTAACTAAACTAATAAATGGGTAGGGTAGGGTAAGGTTTTTGCAAATTGGGTATGGGTAGGGTAGACTATTTTTTGAATCGAACCAATCCGAGTTGCACTCCTAGTTTAGATGTTCAAAAATTATTTTAAAATTGATATTTACCATTAAGTTATTTTATTATATTGATTTTACGTATTTATAGATGAAGGTTATAAACGACAAATTTAAACAAATGAAAATATTTCCATGATAACAGAAATGATGTTAACTTTAATAGATGGAGGCTATACACGAGGAATTTGAACAAATGAAAATATTTTCATGATAAATAGAAATGATGTTAACTCTAATAGATGGAGTGAATTTTCTGTACGTATTCAAAAATGGTTAAACTTAATTTATAGATTAAATAATTTAGATTAATAGTTTTATAAAAAAAATTGAGAAAAATTTTTAAAAATAGATTTTTGTACTCAGGTCCACTGAAATTTCAATACATGTGGATGAATTAAAACATTATTCTAGTAAAAATGTCCTATTTTCTATCATGTTGATATCTGCATATTAAATGAAAGGGTTTTTTTCAAAAAACACACTATGTTTAACCCTAATCTTTAATATATTCATTACGTTTTAAAAATTTTAAACATATCTATTATGTTTGCACCTAATCTTAACAATGCTCATTATATTAGAAACATTAGTAAACACTATTAGCTTATATGTGAAATTGTTAATATGCTCATTAAATTTAGAGTTTGATTGAAAATTTTGAATGTCATAATTCACCACTGTCCTAATTATACAATTGCTATGAATATGTAGTCCTAATTTTGTTCTTCTTCAATTTCATTTATCTTTTATTATTTTATACTAGAGGTATTTTAGATATTTATGGAAATATAATTACAATTTAAACAAATATCCTTAAATATCAATTAATTTACCTAATAGACTTTAATGGAATAGATATTTTGGGGATTAAATGCAAATGTAATTGGTATATTAGGGTTTTTAAAATGTCATGTGTGCATTTAGGATTAACGTCAAACATAGTGAGTATATTTAGTAAAAACCTTAATAGAGAAGTACAATGAACATATGGCCTTGGATACGTGAGGACGGTAAACAATTGTGAGATGAATAGCTTGGCATCCCACTCCCATCACCAGGCCCCTGTTTCTCATCTATATTGATGTCCTTTCCATTTCCTTATTAGCTCTTTCTTTTGCCGATTTGGACGTGGAAGGGAATGGAAAAGGATATACTGCTTCCGGGGCATTATCGTGGAGCAGTCAACCTATCCGTCAGAATTTTTAAGTGTCAGATGCAATTTTTAAGCTTTAGCTCCATTTTTCATCCACGGAGGATATGCATCTTCTGATTAATGGCCGGGGATTAACAAACCAGAAACCGCAGCCATGAAAGAAGTCTGAATCGGATGGAGTACTAAAATTGGTGCTCTGCGGGGTAAGGGCATACGTCGAGGTCTATATAGACATTGCACACAATCAGCACTGTATAAGCTGATAGTCTAAAATGCAAAGAAATCAAACTTCTCAATATTAAAAATGCCAATAGTCAAATTCAAGGTTTAATATACAAATATGTATAGTTAAAGAGTTTAAAATACAAATCACCATGTAAACACTCCATGTAACGGGCTCTAATTGACTTCGAAGTAACTGAGATCTAGTTTTATAGTCATATTCTGTCAATATGAATGCAATAAACCAACCGTTTGTAACTTAGAAGTTAATGCTTTAAGCCATTAAGGCAGTCTCTTTGACGTCCTTTAGATCAGTTCCAGTAAATGAAAATGATCAATGATTGGAGGTGGTGATAGACATGAATAAAAATTAGATATATTTTTCCACAAAAAAATGGATTTATTGCAGATATCTCAATTAAAGGGAGGAAGAAAGGAAGGAAAAAAGATTCCACTTCTCCTTGTTAATTCCTTCCAATGTCACTCATCCTACGATACAGTTACTTGGGACTTCCCTTAGATGTCCACCGGTTCGACACCTGTGACAAACTCGTGTTGTTTCCCAAGGTCGAACCTTGGACGTGGGCAAGGGTGTGCCCAAGATGCATGCCACCTGCGCCGAAGCGTGGATGCGTACTGGAGACTTGCTATAATTATATTAATCCATTTTAAGCTCCTTAATTACAGACAGATTATTGCACGATCGATTTCTTCCAAGGCATGGGATTATCGATCGCATAAGAATCCCCTACAAATTTCTGAGATGCTTTGGGCATATTCAGATCAATCTGCCTCCAATAGAAATTTGCAAGTGCTCGTTCTCGTATGACTTAAATGACAAAAGCCTACCATGACATGTCAGAAAAAAAGCCTAAGATGACTGCAGACTTTTGGTAAGATTATATGCTTTTATGAAATAACATATTTTGATTGCATCAATGCTCATTGTTCAGGATTATAATCTTAGGAAACAGGAGAAAAACTACATTGCGGTCATGTGTAGTGTTGCATAGGATGCAAAGTAGCTAGATGCCGTTGATTACGGAATCAACATGAGATGGATGGTTGAAATATGATCAGGCAAGATCCTCATTTCCATGCTCAACACCGTAAGTCCGATACAGTCTGTCGAGCTTGGTTAAACCTAGAATCAATAATTTGGCAAGCTTATTCAAGCCAGTATAACTAAATTCAATGATATTATCGAAGTACGGTCAAGCCCATAGGATTAAATTTAATAATGTTGTCAAATTATTTTAAGAACCGTCAACGCTTCTATTTAAACAAAGCTTGTTAATGTGTCCAGTTGGCAATAGCAATATTAACGAAATTGACAATAAAAAGATATATATATATATATATATATATATATATATATATATATATATATATATATTAATGAATTTGAAGAGTCACAATTCAATGCATCGGACTGATGGAATTTTTTTGGTTGTTCGGCAGATATGTGGGACGGTGGGAGCCCAAGAACATCTTACTGATAGAATTTTTCTTAGGACTTTAAAAATAAAAAATCAAGCCGTTTCTTGTTACGTGCTTTTTTTATTTTTTGAAATTTAAAATATTAAAAAATAAAAAAGCTGTACATATGAAAGTTCATGCTTGGCCCACTCGAATTTCAAAAAAAAAAAAAAAAACAAAACAAAAAAAAAAAGTACGAAGGGTCATGTAACCACATGACTAAAGCTCAAGGCACACAGGTAGAGCGGATCTAGTTCTTAATTTGAAATCTACTAAGCATAATAAGTACTATAAAATTTGATCAAGCTTGATCAAATCTATAAAAATTATTGATACGTGTCAACATGACTGGTGCTCTCAGAACTCTAGAAGCAAAATTCTCATTCCACGTCCACCAAACTGCAAATTCCAATTTTACCCATATTTGTGTAAAATGGCTTATCCCACGACTCGAGAAATAGAGATAGCTATGCTTGGTTGATAAAAAGTCCTGCTTGTGTCCACGCGATTGGTGCTTTGATCCCCGAAGCATTGTCTTCCATTTGAGAAACGTTCATGTTATAGGCACGGACAGAAGCGACCGAGACGGGCCAGAGCAGAGGTATGGGCTTAGCCAGATCAGATTAGGCCCAAGACAGGTTGGAGCCCATAAGTAGGGCATGTCGATTAAGAAGAGGCACGTGGGTGGGAGCCATGCACACTGGAGGAGCATCCTGCGCGACGCCATGTAAATATGCAGAGGCAGCACGAGTACGGCGGGAAAGATTTGATGCTATTTTCCAGTTTCTTCTGACTCTTGTAGAAAACATTCCTTCTCTTGCAATTAATAAATCAGTGTTTTCCATTACCCAAACAATGATAACATGGAACTTCTCTACCGATACATACATTGGGCCGAGTAAACAGCTTAGTTGCTGGAATACAGGAGCTTAGTGGGTAAAACGTAGCCAAGATACCCAAAGCGCATTTCAGCAGAAAACCACCCTAAAGGTGTTGCCGTAATAGCTCAATGACACAGATATACTAACGAATTCATACGTATTCAAATGCCGATTCAGTTAAGCCCGAGATCTAGTAAAACGGGTAACGGCATCTCACGATATAATACAGAGGTTCGAACGGATGAAAAACCCGCAGCTGCGAGAAATGATTAAAATAGCATCCGATTCTGGATTCCAAAAATTCTGTCTTCCTTACGTTTCGCAATCCGTTTTTTCAATTTCATCTTCGCTAAATTGAATGCTTGTATCGTTTATTTATCGAGGAGTGATCCTGTTAGCCCGGGCTAAGTAAATGCCCCACTTAGCCCACCTTAAAAAACCTATTTATAACAATTTTTTTTACTTTTTTCTTCGTGCATTTGTTTATCTAAGTGTATTTAACATATTAACATATAGACCAAGTTTTACTATTTTTGGATATATGTATATATTTTTTTTAGATTTTTAAAAATAAGGATATTTTAAATACACATATACATATAAATGTTTAAAAATCTAAAAAAAATAGATAAACATATTCAAAAATGGTAAAACTTGATTTATATATTAAATACACTTAGAAAAACAAATGTATGAAGAAAAAACCAAAAAAAAAGTTGTTTTAAATAGGATTTTTGAGGTGGGCTAAGTGAGGCTTTTACTTAGCCCAAGTTAACAGTATCGTTCCTCTTATTTATTTTCTTGGGCTTTGCTGCTATGAAACGGGGTGCAACTTGTACCCTTTTAGTTTTCTCTTTTTCCGAATTTTTCTTACCCGAACTATACGTCATATTCTTCTATATCGAAAAAATATTTTAATCATATCAGTATGCAAGAGTAAATATATGAGGTCCTCTTGACATTATATCTTTAATATTATAGACTTAAAAAGCTTCCAACGTAGTTTTTTCCATATTTAGACTAAAGAAATAATTTTGAATACAGCGTATGACCTTTTCTCAAAATAAACAAAGGAAACCCAAGGGCTAAAGTTGCGGTCGGTTTTAGAAGAGATAGTCCATTTTTTCTTTAACGCTATTATTTGTACTCAAATAATATTAGATATTATTCCAATCGAATCATTGCAAAAATAATAGTGGCAACATTAAGCATAGACTGCTCGCAGTGTTGTCGTGAGAATGCTATGAGACATGCATATATGGGATCTCCTAAGGTGCACCGTGGTTAAATGGGGTTAATTTTGATAATGAAATCAAAACGCACACAACCCATTACATTTAATATAATTTATTTAACTAGAATACGAAAATCAAATATACGACGACCCCAAAAGGCATAAAAGTAACGTGATACAATTGTTTGATTTATATCAATTTTAAAGTTATTAATACATCTAAATCATCTTTTTTCCTATGTGGATGAAATTTTTTGTAAAATACTATTATATTCAAATACATACGTAATCTTCATCTCCATCCCCCATCTGATGGGAGAGATGAACTGATAAAACAAGCCGAGAAGTCAGTAAACAGACTTTTGGAGGATGAGAAGACTATTTGGGGACAGCGAGCAAAGACTCATTGGACGCTTTTGGGCAACAGGAACACGGCATTCTTCCATCGGGCAGTATCGAATAGATGCAGAAAGAACATTATTGATGGGCTGCAAGACAGGAATGGGGCCTGGTTTTTTTTATCAGAAAGAGGAGGAGGTAGCTGTCGACTACTTCAAATAGCTTTTCACTAGCTCTAATCCAAATCGAATTGAGCAGATCATTGACATTGGTGGACAGATGCTATCAACCGAGGAAAGAGACAGGTTAGTTAAACCTCCAAAGCTGGACGAAGTCCTGATGGCCCTTAAATGTATGAAGAATACAAAGGCCCAGTGGGTTCTACCAAAAACATTAGGAAACAGCGGACCCTGACATTTTCGAGATGTGCAGAGAGGTGATGGAGTGTGGAAACCCAGATCAGAGGAGGGATCAACTTCGGAAAATCAACAAGACTACAATTATTCTCATCCCGAAGAAAAAAGATGCTAGTAAGATTACTGACTTCCTACCAATCAGCCTATGCAATGTTTTACATAAGATCTTCTCTAAGATATTGGCAAACCGACTAAAACAGTGCCTACACATTATCATTTCGGAGCATCAGAGCGCTTTTATTCCCGGGAGGCTCATTACGGACAACATGATTATCGCGTATGAAGAAATTCACCATAAGGAAAAGAAGAGTGGGAAAAAGGAAATAAAGCGATTAAGAGTGTGTTTGGCAATTGATAGAAAATATAAGTTAAAACTTTTCACTCTCCTCAATTATCATATTTTTTAATCAAATTTTCACATTTTCCTATACAATTACCCTAATTTTCAATCATTTTCGACACAACTATCCATACAACTAACCTATCTGTTTTAACTTTATCCTCTTTACTTTTCATCATTACTCATATTATATCACATCATTTGACAACTTCTATTCTTCAGAACTTTTCATCAAAAGTTTTATTTATTCCAAGCACACCCTAATTTGGACATGTCTAAAGCCTATGATAGGGTTGAATGGAAGTTTTTGCTGGCAATGATGAGGAAGATGAACTTTAATGAAACATGGATTGGATGGATTCAGAGTTGTCTGAGCTCGGTTAGCTACAAGATTAATATCAATGGCTTCCTGTCTGATGAAGTCATTCCGCAAAGGGGAGACCCGTTACTTGTTTATCATCTGTGCAGAAGGACTGTCCTGGTCAATTCAAGACCTACAGAAGAAGAAATCTTTGATGGGGGTGAAGATCTCTAGAGGGGTTCAACCATTACCCACCTAATTTTCACGGATGATGCCTTGCTCTTCACAAGAGCTACATGCTTAGATCTATCAAGTGTGAGAGAACTGCTTATGACGTATGGGAATTGCTCGGGGCAAGAGATGAATATTGATAAAACGGCTCTCTTCTTCAGCGCCAACATCAAAGCCCATAGAAGAAAAGAAATTATCAAGCTGATGGGGGGCCTGCAGAAGGGAGATCAATACGTATCTAGGACTGCCAGCGTGGTTGGGGAAGTCGAAGAAGATGGTATTCAGTTGTATAAAAGAGTGATTATGGAGCAAGTTGAATGGATGGAAAGAGAGGGTGCTGCTGGCTAGGGGAAAGGAAATACTCATTAAGGCGGTGGCCCCAGCTATCCCTTGCAACACAATGAGTCTCTTCCTCTTGCCAAAAACTTTTTGTAATGTAATGAACTAAATGGCATGATGAGTAAATTTTGTGGGGCGAGAAGGGAAACAAGAGGAAGATCAGCTGGGTATCCTGGAAGAAATGTGTAAAGTGAAGGCAAAAGTGGGTATGGGATTCAGGGACATTGGTGTGTTCAATTTGGCACTCTTGGCAAAACAGTTCTAGAGGTTGACCCAGAACACGAGATCATTATGTTACAATGTCCTGAAAGGCAAATACTTCCCGAGTGGGAACCTGTGGGATGACTGTGTGAGAGGCACTGATTCTTTCATATGGAAGAGCATTCAGAAGGCCAAGGGTATTATCTTGAAGGGGGGCATGTGGCGTGTGGGGGACGGAGATTTGGTTCGGTTTTTTCAGGATAGGTGGAAGGATACAATGATAACGAAGTTGGGGCCTCTTCCTTGGAACATCTCAGACAATGAAAAGGTGGGGAGCTTTATAATGACTAAGACGGGGTCATGGGACAAGGAAGAAATCATATTAGTAGCAAGGGAGGCTGGTTGGAGTAGGATCAGCTTGGTCCTGATCCCATTGACACCGCAGAGGGATACCTGGTTTTGGGAACCGGAGGTTGATGGTAGATTCAGCATGTGATCTGCCTACCGCTTATTAAATTCTAGCAGTTTTTCTGACGCAGATCAGTGCCCAAACAGAATGAGAAACCAAGATGCACTCGAAAAGAGAATTTTTAAAGACATCTGGAGGGCAAATATTCCAGCAAAAGTCAGAATTTTTGGGTGGAGATTGTTCAAAATGCCCTCCCAACAAGGTGGAATCTTCACAACTGGGCTTAACTGTTAATATGGAATGCCTTTTCTGCACGGGCGCGAGGGAGGATGCAAACCATCTCTTTGTGTATTGTAACTAGGGGGACGTTTGGGAATATGTAAAATTGTGGAATTGTGGGAAATTGTGGGAAATGAAAAAGAGAATATTTTGATAAATGTGTGATTGATAGGAAATGGTAGATGTATAGTTGAAATAAACAGGTTTGTTGTATGTAGTTAATAGGAAAAATGATTGGAATGTAGGAGTAAAAATGAAAAAAATAATTTGATTGATAGAGTAATGATTGGTATTAGGAAACCAAATAGCATGAAAAAGCCATAGTTCCCATAATCACATGTCAACAAATTTGGATCCCAAGGAAAGCTATAAACTGTACGTTTCGATAGCTGACAGAAAACAGGTATGGTGACAAGTTGGCTTTATTTATTCTATTCTACTCGTGTATATGGCGCTTGCGGAATCGACTTAGAGAAGGAGGGGAGTGGCTGGAGTTTGGGAAGGTCATTGATTGGTGTATGGATTACCGAGATAGCTATACACAAGCCCAACGGCTCGGTGGTTCCCATTTACTGGACTGAGCTCTCAATCTGAGAAAGGTGAAACCAAGATGTGGTGGCCTCAAGATGAATTTGGATAGCAAAAGGTATCAATGGCAGAATTGCATTGGATTGGGGGCCGTGTTAAGGGATTCATCAGAGAATTTCCTGGCGGCAAGATGCTGGAAACGGGAGGGTGATTTCCATGGAAGCAATGGCAATGAAGATGGGGATTGTGTGGTGTGCCGAGATGAATTTGCAAATGTTAGAAATGGAAAGCGATTCAGCACCTTCCTAAATGGCGATTGGGAATTGCTCTCAACGGTTGGCACAATCATCCAGGAAACAAAAGAGCTAGCGTATGGTATAAGAAATGGCACTTTTGGTCATGTACGCAGGACAGGTAATGAAGCAGCTCATCTGTTAGCAAAATTTGCCGCAAATAAGGCAAATGGTAGTTTACTGTGGTGGGGAAACCCACCCGGCTTTCTTGTTAACATTTTGTACGTAGACTGTTATTATCAGCAATGATATACACCGTGTTTTATCTCGCAAAAAAAATACACCCATAAATGAATCTAAGTATTTTTCACAATTTGCATATCATCATCATCATCATCATAATAAGCCCCACGTGTATGGTCTCGCAAGAATTTTGAATTTGCTATTATTGACAAGTATAAACTAAATTAAAGTCAACTTTAACATTTTTATATCTTGTTTAATTATTTTAATCCATGTGTTGCTAAATTTTCCTCTCATTATCTTATTGCTTTCTATTTGAATGAATTCAAATTTCCTAACCAATGTCATTTCAGACCTCTGTTTAATATATTCGAACCACCTTAATCTATTTTTTTCATTTTATTATCTATTGAACTTCACCTTTTGATTATCTTGGTCTAATTCCTTTCTTATAAAAAATTTTTAGGATGTATTTGGAATGAGATAATATTTTTGGATAAAAAAAATTTGGTGTAGAAGTTTTTAAATTAGTGTAAAATAATATGATATAATTAGAATAATGATAATGAGTAAACAGAATAAAATTTAAATAAATAGATTAGCTATATGGATAATTATATAAAAATAATTAAAAAGTAGAATAGATGTACAATAAAATATGAAGAAATAATTAAAAAATAAAATAATTGTAAAAAGTGAAAAGTTATAAATTTAAAAAATTTAGTTTAATTAAACACGCTCTTAATTTAATTAAAATTTGAGGATCACATAAAATTTCCAAAGTACTTATCCATTTCACTTATCATGCTTCACGTTTTCAGCATATTCCTGTTGTTAGTCTAAGCCTAGGTAAAAAGTGAAAGTTGGCATGATAGGCTTGCAGCCTATCTTATAGAAATTTCGGGTAACAATTATATAGAGCTAGGTGCACATAGCTCGATACACAGGTGCATTTAACCCATTTTAAAAAAAATTTCATAAAACTATTATTTAAGTGTATTTAACATATATATCAATTTTTACCATTTTTAGAGATTTGTATATATTTTTCATAAAATTGTTAAATTACTAAAAACATCATTGATTTTTAAAAATTCAAAAATATCCATAAATTTCCAAAAATGAAATAATTGATACATGTGTTAAATACACTTAGATTAACAGTGTTGTAAAAAATTACAAAAAATAAAAAAATGAGTATTTACACCTGAGTGCATTGAAGTTAAGAGCACCCGAGTGGATACAATCAAACCCCATAAATTTCCACCACATCTTTCTTCCTTATTTAACCTTTGCCAGTAAGAGTTTCTATCTTATTGTCAGTCCCAAGCCCGGAAAAAAGCGAGGGTTGACATGTCAGGCTGGCAGCCGATGCTATTAAAAATTACCGCCGCATCTCTTATGGATTCTGAAAATATACTAAAAGTTGTTAATGCTAGGACATTCCCTGTAAGCGACATGCTGCAGTGGAGCCTGACTGTAGTGAGAAATGAGCGAGGATTGCTAGGGCGTTTCTCCATAAGCAACGCACTATATCGAAGCTCGGATGTAGTGAGAAATGGGCAAAGGTTGCTAGGGCGTCTCCCCGAAAGCGATGCGCCATGATAACATCCGATTGTGGTGAGAAGTTGGCAAAAATTCTCATGCCTTTATGGATGTGGTTTAAGGAAGAAAGTGGTACCAAAACATAAGGTCCATTTTACCTCATGAAATGTTAGGACTTTTTCCGGAAAAAGTATGGAAGTAGTAGATATTACGAGAAGAAAAAAAATTGACATAGCATTCATTCAAGAGACTAGGTGGAAAGGAGAGAAGATTAAAAAAATTAATGGATTCAAATTATGGTATATAGGAAAGGATAGTAGTAGAAATGGTGTAGGGATAATAGTAGATAACAAATTCATAAATAAAATTATAGATGTCAATAGAGTAAATGATAGAATTATTCAAATGAAACTTGTATTAAGTGTAGAGGTCATAAATGTAATTAACGCTTATGCACCACAAGTAGGATTAGATGATAGAATCAAGAAATAATTTTGAGATGACTTAGTGTAATGCAAAAGATACCTAACCAGGAAAAGGTTGTGATCAGTGGAGATTTAAATGGACATGTAAGAAAGGAAAATATAGGATATGAGAGAAGTCATAGAGGTTTAGGCTTTGAAATAAGGAATGAAATGGGGAATTCCATTTTGAACTTTGCTATAACATATGATTTGGTTATAGCAAATATCTTATTTCAAAAACGAGATGAACACTCAATAACTTTCAAGAATGGAACCAATTCTAGCCACATAGATTTATTCCTTATAAGAAAATTGGATAGATCCCTTTATATTAATTGTAAGGTTATCCTAGGTGAGAGCTTAGTTATGCAACATAGATAATTAGTGATGGATATATATATACACAAAAAGAGTCAACAAAAATTAAAGGTAATATAATTCCAAAAATTAAATGGTGAAATTTAAAGGGAAATAAGATGGAACTTTTTAGTAAAAGAATGATAGAAGAAGAAAAATGGGAGACACAAAAAAATGAAGTAGAATCAATGTGGGATAAAATAACAACGAATATAAAAGAAGTAGGACAAAGTATTGTAGGTATATATAAAAATCATAGATCCTCACACAGGGAAACTTGGTGGTGGAATAAGGATGTTCAAAAAGCTATAAATGCTAAACAAAAAAAGTTTAAAACATGGCAGAGAAATAAAAATGATATAAACTTACAACAATACAAACTATCAAAAAAAGTTACTAAAATGATTATTCGCGATGCTAAACACAAAGCTTATGACAACTTATATGATAGATTAGGAACTAGACAAGGGGGAAAAAGATATTTTTAAGTTGGCTAAATTAAGAGAAAATAAAGACAAAGATTTAACACATATTAGATGTATTAAAAGTAAGTATCAAAGAGTTCTAGTCAAAGATGATGATATTAAAGAAAGATGGAAAACTTATTTTTATAGTTTACTAATTGATACCCTACACGAACATTTAACATCAGACGTTAGCTTAAATAGAGAAAAAAAATAAAAATATCAGTGATTTCCTAAAAATTCGAAGATCTAAAGTAAAGAAAGCTCTAAGGAAAATGAAAACAAGAAAAGCCTTAGGCCCAGATAATATACCAATTGAGGCATTGAAGTGCATGGGAGATGTAGGTGCAACATGATTAATAAATTTCTTTAATAAGATTATAAAGACAAATGGCGTGTTTAGTTAAGAGTAAAACTTTTGATGAAAAGTTTTTGGGGCAGAAGTTGTCAAATTGATAGAAAATGATGTGATATAATAAGGATAATGATGAGGAATAAAGAGAATAAAGTTAAAATAGATAGGTTAGTTTTATGGGTAGTTGTGTAAAAATGATTGAAAAGTAGGATAATTCGCATCGAAAAATGCAAAAAAATAATTAAAAAATAAAATAGTTATGGAGAGTAAAAAGTTTTGGATTGAAAAGTTTTGGTTGACATTTTTTTGCCCCAAACAAACACACCTAAAGTTAATACTAAGTGAATTGAGGAAAAACATTATAGTTCCAATCTATAAAAATAATGAAGATATTCAAAATTGTGCAAATTATCATGGAATAAAATTAATGAGTCATACTATGAAATTATGGGAAAGAGTAATTGAACATAGACCAAGACGAGAAACTAATGTATTTGAAAATCGATTTGGTTTTATGTCAGGAAGATCAACCACTGAAGCTAGTTTCTTACTTAGAGAACTATTTGAAAAATATAGGGCGAAGAAAAAAAACTCATACATGATTTTTATTAATTTAGAAAAAGCATATGATCGAGTACCAAGAAAGTTAATATGGAAAATGATGAAAAAGAAAGAAATTAATAACAGATACATTGATATTATTAAAGATATGTACGAGGGGGCTGTTACAAATGTGAGGACCATTAGTGGAGATACTAATATTTTCCCAGTTAAAATAGGTTTATATCAAGGTTCAACCTTGAGTCCTTACCTTTTACCTTAGTAATAGATAAAATTACTTGACATTTCCAAGAAGTACCTTGGTGTATGTTATTTGCAGATAACATTGTTCTAATAGATGAAACTAAAGATGCTTTAAAATCTAATAGTTTTAGAATTAGACACACAAAAATTGAATATATGAAATGCAATTTTAACAATAGTGAGAACCTAGATGATGAACTAATTAAGATTTTAGATCAAGTAGTAACAATAATTAATCACTTCTTGTACCTAGGATCAATAATTCAAGAGAACGGGGAAATTGAGAAAGATATAATACATAGAATTCAAGCAGGATGGAAGAAATGACGAAGTGTGTCAGGAATTTTATGTGACTGTCGAGTTCTAATCAAACTAAAAGAAAAATTTTATAAGACTGCAATAAGACCTATTATGCTTTTATGGGTAGAATGTTGGGCAGTTAAAGAACAACATATACAAAAAATGAGCGTAGCAGAAATAAGAATGTTAAGATAGATGAGTAATAAAACAAGAAAAGATAAAATTATGAATAAAATAATTTGAGAAAACTTAAAAGTGAGACCAATTTTTGATAAAATGAGAGAAAATAGATTAAGATGGTTTGGTCATATTAAAAAGAGACCTGAAGTAGTACCGGTTAGGAAAACAGAGTCTATCCAAGTAGAAGGTGGTAGAAGAATTTGAGGAAGACCCAAAAAATGGATAAAAGTAATTAAACAAGATTTAAAAATATTACAAATTATAGAAAATTTAATCTTAAATAGCCAAGAATGACACAACATAATTCATGCAGCCGACCCCACCTAGGTGGGAAATGACTTATGACGATGATAATGATAATGATAATGATGATGATGATCTTTTTTCCTTATTTGCACATGATTAAACTATATATTTTGGCTTACCTAGAAATAATTGAATCAATTCTTTCATTTCTTATTCGTGTGAGGTTAATTTCTTTTTATCTTGTTGTCATTTCCCAAATATACAAGAATTTAGTTTACATTTTTAGGTTATTTGAGTTAGGATTTTAGATGAGGCATAAGGCAGGTTCAATATGATGGCCTAGAAGCGACCTAGGTTGTATCTATGCGACAAAGGATAAATTTTCATATATAACGTTAGTCACATGAACCACGTCTCAATCTCTATCACTCAAATACATTACTTTTTTATTTTCCCTCCTTTCCAAAGGGATTTTCCTTTCCGCTCTCATCTTCTCTTGCAACCTCTAAAGTTTTCGATGCACATTTAGAAATAACTTGATTACTTCAAGGTTAGGCATCTTATATTAAAGGATTCGATTGAGAGCCAAGACCGACCTTTACATAAGTAGAGTAGGTTAATTAAGAATAAGATAATACTTCTACAAATAAGGTATATATAAGGTAGACCAAGAACCAAACCGACTCAACTCAAGCTGAAACGTAGGATATTTAGTGTGGATTCCTTGGTCGTTTGGTATACGATATTCCGACTTGGTTTTTGCTTGTTTCATGCATGTTTGTCTTTCAACCCAAACAGCCTATTAGAACAAGAAAATGAGGTTATTCGAATAACACGAATTTGGTTTAAATTCTTAGATTATTTGGGCAAACAATCTCTAGTGTGGGATAAATCCATCTTCCCTTGCGCAGTAAATCTAGAAGGCTACCACAAGGATTTAAAGTCTTAAAGCATTTTGGCTTCCCTAATTCATTTATGTCATTCACCTTTTGCCTTCGATTCTTTTACTAAAAGAGAATTAAACTATCATGTTATCATTCCAAATCATAATAAAAAAGATCAACTTGCGAATTTGTTAATGCGAGCTTATGAGTCTACACATCTGCTACTCATCTGCTCAGGCTGTGACCTTCATAGACAAAAATTATCATTATTCCATGGTACTTTACTAATGTGCTGGACTCTTAATTATTCTGTGCAAAGTGAAATTAACATAATAAAACACTATTCATCGCGACATATAAATCATGTACAACCAGCCAGCGTAAGATACAAAAAATCTACCAGCACAGATCTAATGCAACATTTGCATTGAGCTTCAATGCAGACGTTGTCATGACCCATTTGTTTGATTTGTTTTTCGTTTTTCGTTTTGTTTTTCGTTTTGTTTTTTTGTTTTTTTGGCACTAACATATGTGCCCGAGCATGTAGATATGAAATTTTATAACTTTTGAATATTATTTAATATTTGTTTTTGAATATTGAAAAATAAAAAATCACATTTTTCAAGTGTTTCCAGCACCTGAGATTTTTTATTTTCAATATTTAAAAATATTAAACAATATTCAAATATTATAAAGTTTTATATCATAGTACTACGTGCTTATGTTCAAAAAAGTTTACATGCTTGAGCTCACACATTAGTGCCAAAAAATCAAAAAAATAGAAAATAAAAAAAGGGTCATGCAACCATTTGCATTGAAGCTAAATGCAAATCAGTACCCAAGAATCTATACAACAAATTTATGTAAATCCATCTTCTCAAAAAGTAGGTCAGAGTTCTGAAAGGTGATTGGTTAGTGTGATACCTAAGAAGAGCTTTATTGGACTTCTGATTCGTCATCCAACATCTCTCGGTTCACAAGCACACCCTCGCTCCAAATTTCGGACCACCTGTAAAAAGAAAATTTTGAGCATGTTCCAAAAAAATCCAATAAAGCTCAAATTGCCTGATCAGTTTGGTTAGTTCAACCTGCTTGAAAAGTTCCAACTTGTTATACAATGGGCTTAGGGGAACTCTGATTAGCCATTGAGGAATTGGAAATCGTACACTATTTATACCCACCAAACTGGACATTGGTTCCTATCAGGTGGTCCGTTTTCAAAAACTAGGGAAATCGACGTGTCAGTTGTTCACAAAATTAAGGGTGAAATCAAATAGTGCATTATACATTTGGTGCAATTTCTTGATGCCAATCAAATTAAAAGGGAAACTCTCTTACTGCTGCAGTCCAACATGCTTTTCCAGTGGTTGGGCAGTCAACGAATAACATACCCATAGCATCAGCTTCACTAAAATGAGAAAATTAGGCCAGATGGGAGGGAAAAGTAAAATTGAAATATATATAGGTCTGCGTCTATGTAACCGGGTTACGTAAATCGAGAGCATCAAAAGTAGCCCAGTTAAGTGAAAAGACAAGTATGCTCCTAGGTGCCAACTGTCAACTAGGGGTGAAATTGCATTGTGTTCAACCCAAAACCAGGCCAATGCAATCTAATACTTGTTCTGGGTGAATTGGGACTTTTTTTTTTTTAATTAAAAGAATCAGGAAAAGCAGTTGGGCTTCAACTCAACCTGATTTTAAATTAGGGTTTAGGCCTTGATTAAACCAACCCAATTTCCATAGCACTAACTCAAATATATAAGTAGATAAAGCACATATTCATTACAAGTTTTGTGTATCAATTGATTGCTTAGATTGCATTTGAGAATTTTATTAGAATAGCCACATGAAGTTGGATTTCATGGCTCTCATTCAATATTCTAAGTTGTAAGTTTCTACTTATCACTATGAGATTAAAAATTGCAGTTTCTATATTCCGGTAGTAGCTGTTAATTAATGATAAACTTAGTGGAAACTTTCCCATTACCTTTCTTTAATATCATTGTACGGTAAATATTTAATTGAGTAAGAAAAATCTAACAAAAAGCTATATAAGCTATATAACTAGTTCAGTTGAAATTAATTCAAAATTTGTCATTCCACAGTCAACTATGCATGATGAGGACCAAGAGTTGCGCCAATTTTGAGTTAATTCGAGTTGATTACTAGTAGACCAAGAATTGCGCCAATTTTGAGTCAATTCGAGTTGATTACTAGTAGAGGTTATGTGGCAGGTGAAAAGAAGATTGATGTAGGATATGAAAGACTTATTAGATGCATGAGCTAAGAAAAGACAAGCTGTGCAAACTGGAATGACACAACATGATTCATTCAGCTAACCAGTGTGTTGATAAAAGAAGCTTATGGCAATAAAATCAGCAATCTGATGCCCATAATGAAAGACCAATGATAAGACTGCAATGGCCTCGTATGAACAAGGTAAGGACTATTATGTACGATGAATAATCTTTGCGTGCATTTGGGAAGAAGTGGAGGTAAAACTGGGAAAGTAGGAATGGGAAAATTTTTGAAAGAGAGTCATGTGATGTGATAGGGGTAATAATTAAGAGCAAAGAGAACCTTAGATAAAGTAGTTGTATAGAAAAATGTGAAAAAATATTGAAATGTAGATATAATAATAGAAAAGTAGGACAGTTAATTAAGATGTTAAATCATATAAAAAGATATGTGGGAAGAAGTGGGAACATTTTTTGTTTTTACAGGTTCCCAAATGTACCCTTAGTATCACTCCATATCAGAATGAAAATGGAAAAATACACATTTTCAGCAGCAGTAATAATAATAATAATATAGTTGGATCTTTTATTTACCTTGTTCCATCCACTTCTATATATAGGCACTGGCCATGGCGCCAACCATCTTGAAAATGGCCGAAAAAGATGTCGCCAGACTTTGAGTAGAATCGCCCTTCACCATTGGCCTTTCCCTTCCAAAAGTTTGCAAACCAACGATCTCCAGTGTGAAAATAGAACCAGCCCTACATTACCATGACCATATGATGTACACGATATTTCCTTTTTTAAAAAAAAAGAAAAAAGAAAAAGAAGCATTGGGTGCCCACAGACTGAATATCTGTATTTGCAAAGCAAGAGAGTGATCACTTGCCTTGCCTGACTTCTTTTCATTCAGAAGAGCAAAGACAAGCATGCACAGTCAAAATCACATTAATTAATTCATCACTAAAAATGGACATTTCACTCCAGGGCCTATTTGAATAGAAGTAGAATAATTTTACACGAATTATGGAGAAAATGAAGGCAGCAGCGGTAGAAATAACATTAGTGATGTAATTGAATAAAAAGAAAATAGAATGATAGAATAAAGATATAACAATCATAAAAAAGGATTAGGATGAGAAAGAAAGGATCAAACTCGAAAAAAATATAAAAATGATGAAAAATTATAACCGAAGAAAAATGAGGTGACTAGGTAGTTTTTATTTTGAACAGGAATAAAAGATCACAATCAATTTGATAATGATAAAGTGATATTGCTTAATTTCTGAAACAAGGAATCCGTTCGACAAAATGGATTTTTTTGTACCATTGATTGGAAATTTCTCAATAAAAAATCAGGCTAATCAGGGTTTGTAGAAAAGGTTGAATTGGAGTTTGAAGAAGATGTCAATTCAGAGTTAGCAGAAAAGAGGAGAAAAACTCCTAAATCTGAATAGGTTAAAGGTGGTTTTAATCCATAACATAATTGGGTCTCCTTGAATATGGCACCCTGGTTTCAATCTAATACATTTTGTCGTGGTGTTTACTCTTAATTAACAAGTGATGCTAGTAAGCATATGTCCAACTTCACAGGATAACAAAGCAGAGAACGCACCAAACTGAGATCAGTAATTTTACTGAAACATCAATTCCATCCTGAATCAAAACTGGCAAACAAATTTGACTGCAAATAAATAATACCCATGGGAAGTTCATTGCTTTTGCCTTGAGCAATGCCTACAGAACAGAGATCCAACTACGAATCATCCAACATAACCACCCATAAATTTTGGTTCATGAATTCATTTCATGGACATTTGGTTGGATGGGTTTCATCCTGTAAAATATTTATGATTTAGTATATAGGTATGGCACATGATCATTTCAGACTTCGTCTAAAAAGAGGCTACTTCAGACTGGTCTAAAAACATATTTTTTAATATTTTTTGAAATTTTTTTGTAAAACCATTAATCTAAGTGTATTTAATCTATAAACCAATTTTTAGAGTTATTCCCAAATATTCCGACTATGTTTGATCTTAATTCCAAATATATCCAGTACATTTTCAAAACCCTAAATATACCCACTACGTTTGCATTTAATCCAAAAAATACTCATTCCGTCAGAAACTGTTAGTTAAATTTTTTTAAATACCCAAAATACCACTGTTGCAAAATAATAAATGATTAAATGAATAAAAAGAAAATGAAATTAAGGCGTTTTAAATTTAGAATTTATGTGCAATCAGGGTAATAGTGAGTTACAACATTCAATTTTTCCAATTGTGTCATTAATTTGAAGGGCGCATTAGTAATTTCACATATTCTCTAATGGCGTTAACTTATGAAATGAGTATTTTTTGGATTAAATGCAAACGTAGTGAGTACATTAGGGAATAATCTCAATTTTTATCATTTTAAAAAATGTGTATATGTTTATTTTGGATTTTTAAACACGGCCATTTTAGTCATTTTCAACAGTCTAAAATGACTAAAATACCCATGTGCTTAAAAATCCAAATTATATATATATATATATACATATCCAATGAAAAAAATTAATTTATAGATTAAATACACCTAGATTAAGAGTTTTATAATAAATCAAAAAAATAAAAAAAGTACATGTTTTTGGACTGGTCCAAAATGATCAGACCCCTTGGATATTGGATGTTTATTCTTTAAATGGGCCTTGTCAATAGTGTTGTTATAACACAGCCAAAAAAAAAAAAGAAAAGCGTTGTTATAAGCCTATAAATACATTTATGGCATCGAATGGGGGGGGAAAAACATAAGAAGGTGCAGCAACCATGGTTCACACAACCGACAAATGCATGAAGAAAAAGATAGTGCTGGCCGATTTGAGATTTTGGGATTTTTTTCTAATATTTTGCAGGAAAGCCCTGGAAACTGCCCGTTTTCGAAACTAGCCTTCAGAAATATTTAGAAAGGCCCTTAGCTTTTCCCCTCCCTTGTGCCTGGGCTTGGGCCTAGCTAGCAGATAAGTTGATGTTAGCTTTTGGGTCAGCAGTACTGAGCTAGGCCCAGTGGGGCCCGACAGATGGCAACAACTAGCGACGGAGGTGGGCTGAAATAAGCAGAGATGGATGCAGCACATAAGCAAAGGAGGCCCAAGGAAGGAGGCAGGTCAGCCCAGGCAGACCGGTCCATCCATCTTGATCATGATGTAAATCACAATACGAATATCTAAGTTTCATGATCCAATTGTCAATCCCAATGATTTTAGAAGTTCGGATTTATTGGAATGGTCAACCATCATAGGTCAGGATGGTAAGATGTAGGTGGGTTGCTTTATAAATGATGAAAATCATTTGATTGTGGCCCACCTAAGGAGGAAGCGATGACTTAAATGCATGAGGCTTAGTCAGTCATGGCATCTAAGCCTTAAAAAATGGGATAAGCAGTGGAGTATTCAGGGTTATCGCATTTAGATGATCAAAGTGCATGTGACACCCATATCTAGCATATTTTTCTACTTACAGAGTTTACTGATTTATGTGCATGTGCATCGTCCCACAGATACTACGACAACTCTTTCTTAATATTGCATGTACTTGGGAAGCAACGAAGCATGAAAGTTCATTTAATTGATTATTTACTTCTTTTTCTATCGCTCATATTGATGTAATAAGTTCCACATTAAGCCTTGAGGAGCAAATACTCCACTATGTATTATTGCATTTTTATTTAATGCAAATCCATTGATTGTCCTTCTTCTATGCATGTTATGTAGATAATCTTGGCCCAACACATGATAGATCTTGGAAGATAAAACCTCTAGATTCAAATCTAGTACAAAAAGTGCAATTTTTGAAGCATGGGTGTTACAATAGCATTCATTGTAATATAAAAAAGCCCCATTCCAAAAAATCAGGCTAGTGTAGTTGAGCCTAATTTTGGTATAGGTAACAAAAGAGATATCCTATAATTATAGATAAGGAAGGATATACCTTTCCGTGCATAAGGTCATCCCTCCATGACCCCTGGAACATATCCCCATTGCTGTAGTAGAAAGTACCCAATCCTGATCTCTTACCATACCGCCATATGCCGTCATAGAAACTTCCATCTGTGAGACTTAGACAACCCTGCAGCATAAAATAATCAGGTAAATTGACAATCTTCATAACATAATTGTCAACCAATGGGAGTGAAAAAAGTTCCAATTATGTCAATTGCCAAGGAGATGCTGATTCTTAACATACGAAATGTTTCTAACTGCAAGTTGTACCTTTCCTTCAGGAAGACCACCTTGGCACCGTCCCCGATATATTCCCCCTCTATATTGCATTTCCATTATTGGACTCCACTTCTTCTGTGGATCTCTTTCAGCCTCCTGTCATGGACATGCTACCATTAGAATACAAGTTCTTATAGTAATTTTTCTTGCCGATCATATATGTACATGCCAATCACAAGAATAGAGTTTCCATGCAATGTGCCGGGGTGAAGCAACCACCAAAATTTAAATTCAAACAAAAATCTGGAACAATATCCACTGCAACAATTATAACTTTACCAGCATTGATGCCGCACGGGCAGAAAGCAACCCCGGTTTCCTAGACAACTCTGAATGTTTTCTTTTCAAAAGCATTGATGCTGCATTATAAATATCCATTACTGCCTCAAAACCTGTATCAGCCAATGGAGGAACATTTGGACTACCCAAACCTGCTTCATCAATATCATTCTGTGTTTTCAATTCTGCTGGATGAGGACCAGACAACTGTAGACTGTCCATGGAATGCTCAGAGGGTTTCACACCAACTGGAAGAGAGAAAGCATTTAATTTGTGAACCTTCACAGTATCTCCAAATGCTGCTGCCCGTTCTTTGGCCCATATTTCTGCAATGCTGATCCCTGGTCCAACATTCCAGCTGTTGAGTGGCTCCCTTTGAATAGTATGCTCTCCTGGACAATGCATCAACTGAACATTACTCGTGTTTGCTTCAGCAACACTGACGGAGAGAACAAACCATAAAACAGAATGCAAAATTGATGATAAGAAATGTATCCACTGGTCAAAGCAATTGATGATAAGAAATGTATCCACTGGTCAAAGCTACCAGTATGAATAATCTGGTTAATGGAAATTTTGTATAATGACAGTAGAGGAATAGCACTGAAAATATGTACCTTCATTAGGCGGGTAATGAAGAGAAAGAGAAACAGGCTCAGGTCTGGCCACTGAAAGCCCAACTTCAGTTTTTTTACATCCACCATCAGCCCTAACACAAAGATGAAGGGTTTTATACAGACTTGCACTTTGCACTCCATTGGTAGATGATAGACACTTTCAAACAAAGAAAGGCAGGACCAAACAAACACACCTCAGAAGAGAGTTCTCTTCATGATTGTTGCTGAAATGTGTTCTGAGTTCTTCCGAGTGTGAATCATTATTTTCAGCCAATCCATCTAAAGAATTTAAACAGGCAATATCATCCCCACTCAATGAGCTAGAGGCCTCAGAAGGGCATGTATCTCCTGCTGAAATACTGTTTCTAGATTTTTGGTGATCTCTCCCAAAAACCGAGAAAAGGAAAGGAAAATGTCGAGCCAGACCGGATAAAAAACTCTTCTTCTGAGAATCATTTCTCTTGTTGCAGCTGGCAATAAAAGAAATTTAATCTAAATGACTGCATGAGAAAGTTCACAATAAACTATTAATCAACAGCATTCTTAGGTTCATACCCAAAAATCAGAAGTGTTGTAACTAGTAAATTTGGCTCAATGTTAGGTTCATGGATGCTAGAAAAAATGATATCCGTGGTGCATTGTGTTGTCTGACGAAAGGTATGAACAAAGTTGTTCATATCGTTTTTGTCCAAGACAGCAGCTGTTGCAATGTTGCATAAAACCATGCCATCCAAGTCCTGCACGTCAACATTTATCATTAACATCAGCAATCCACAAATAGACATTACATTAACATAACAAGGGCAATGGCCCAGAAACAAAGAGGGAAACAAGGAACAACAAAGAAGAAGAAGAAGAAGAAGAAGAAGAAGAAACAAAAGAGGAATGGTACACCAGTTAAAATTTCCTTTACAACTTTCCTAGAGAGGTCGTTACTTGGAAATCCCTGCCTCACACAGATAATCTACTTAGTTTATGAATTTCCAATCATTTTTGTCATCAAGAACTGTTTTATTCTCCTGCTTCTGAAGGCTCTCCCTGGTGCAGACACAGGAAGAAATTTATAGAAAAATCAACATCTCTCAACTAAACCATGATGCTTGTCAACCCATATGTCTCAGAAATGGGCTTTTTCTCCTATGTAAATAGCTACAATTCGTAACCACTTGGGGTTTGCACTTATTTTATTTTTTTAATTCAGATCTAAACCATTCATTGTATTTAAACTATTCACTTTAAATATTAAATATTAACTTACAGAAAGTTGTTATAATCTACAATCTTAAAAATGATATACATCTAAACCATTCAGTGTATTTAAACTATTCACTTTAAATATTAAAAATTAACTTACAGAAAGTTGTTATAATCTACAATCTTAAAAATGATATACATCTAAACCATTCATTGTATTTAAACTATTCACTTTAAATATTAAAAATTAACTTACAGAAAGTTGTTATAATCTACAATCTTAAAAATGATATACTTTTAAGAAGCCCCATGCACTTGCATTTGCAGTGAATTATGCATAAGTCAAATTTAAATGATTCTTCATATCATACAAATTTTTATAGAGAACAACATGATGCATGGCTTGGAACTGAACTAAAAAAATTTTAAAAATGGGTATTGCAAATGGGTACAAGGGAGAAAAGCCCCTTAGAAATTGACTTAAGATGTCTTCAAGAATGCCCAAATGCCCACATAGACATTTGAGCTCAAGAAATCAAAATAGATCTGCTCCCTCCAATATCAATACATTAGATGGACCATATCCAGAAGTATGATTTTGATGATAATAGAGCTTATTTTTGATCTCTTCTTGGGCCTAATGAGTTCTTGCCAAGTGTTTGATTGATGAGGGTCTTTCGAACAGGGAACCTTACACAGGCCCCTTTCGAACAGGGCACCTTGCACAGGACCCTTTCCAGCAATTTGGAATTCTCAAATTGGACAGATAGGTTACAACAGTGGGGTATTTGGGCCAGAAGGGAACTGACATAACCGCCAAGGCCCTGTCCAGTCTAACATTGCATAATGATCAGGTTTTTTTTTTAAAACCATTTGAAAATATTCCAAATATATAACCCCACCAAGTTAAAAATACAAGTTGCTTTCATATTATTCAAGAAGTTAATCTGGGACATAGGAGTATTTTTGTTTCTTTCAGAATGCACACGCTTGCTCAATATAGATATCTTTCATTCAAAGGAATTAATTAACCGCATATATTCTTCCTAAGCAAAGCCACACCTTTTATGCAACATCCACCCAAGGATTGCAAAAGTTTTCATAAAATTATCTAGGATGAGCAAATATAGCCCTGAAGATAACATTCAACAGTCCCAGGTATCATCAGTTCTCTTGCAGAGACCTACTACATACCGTTTCCCCATTATATCAACCACATGCAAATAAGGCATGATTACTCAACTGCAAATGTGAAAATGGATGGAATCATTGAAGACAATCAGCTGCAGGAATATTACCCAGCCAATTAATCCAACCAGAAGTGGATATAAGTTGTAATACAAAAATGTTCATGTTTTCCAGAATAGCAACTCTATGAGAGGCCCCCTGAAGGGCAGAATAGCAAACCAGGTTTGCATGAAGTAAATTACTCAAGAAACATGAAGTCATCTTGTCACTCTAAAATTCTGCACGAGCATAACAAATTAAAACCCCGATAAAACAACTCAAAGGTTTCCTGCAAGTAAAGCCCATTGCATAAATGAAACAGTGGGTACTGTTGCCCTTAAGGAGCTAAAAGTATGTTACAGAATGGTTTTAAGGTCATGCAATGGCCCAAAAAGGCTGAGAATTATTTTATGCTTTTTTAAAGATTTGATGATAACATATGTATATGTTAAGGTGGCATAATGGCCACAATGCTCACAAGGTTAAAAACAACCAAGAAGGCTTCTACGCCTAGTTCTGTTCGTTCGTCTCTAGATTGCCCCTTAGAATTCACAAATATATCATAAGTTACATGATCATAGAAGTCTGTCTATATGAATACAAAATAGCATATGATTCATTTAACAAACAAACGAGAATACTAAGATGGTATCAAACTTCAATGCCTGACCATGACACTGTATGGGTCCTGGTGCTGCTTTTTGAAAAACCAGCACACAGAAAACGTATTAAACATATACTTAACAAACAAATGGAATATACAGCTAATCATTTGGAAAGAAAAGTTGACATGCTCATGGACAATTTACCTTCAGACCGCCAGTCAGAAAAGGACAATCAAATACAGCTCGAGCTATGGACGCTTTAATGTTGCGAGCAGCTCCAAATCCAACTTTTACTTCTTTATATCTTTCCAAAAGCTGCAAGAAATGGATTAATAGTCACAAAAGATAAAAGAGGATACGTAAAAAAAGAAAATGGGGATTCTTTCCAGCAACTGAAAAAAAAAGCTTTCTTAGTAAAACAAGGTGAAACACACATGCTTGATGTACTCTGGAATCTGGATTGCCAATATGATTTGAGTTGGTCAAATACATGCAAAGCAGAGAATTCATGAAACCTACAGTTAAAATTTCTGGAAGTTTGATTTCCTCACGCTTCTTGTCCAGTGCGTCCAGAAGTTTCCAGTGCCCATCCTGAAAAATTTCAGCATTGGTAAATTTACATGAAGGATCTAAAAAGATTTACAAGTTCAAACATCCCAGGCCAACCAACTTACAGACAGGAGAACAGAAATAGCATTTATGGCCAGCAAAACTGTATTATTGGCACTTCTTGAAGCCTCAGCCAGAGTAACTACTTCCTTCTTAAGTAAAGCATCAGTATCCACCACTACCATTAGACCCAAAAAAAAAAAAAAAAGAAGTAACACACCTGAATTAGAAATCCCATCCTTACATGGAAATTAAATTAAAAAACTAATCATTGGATTAGGAAAATTAACACCTAAACAATGCAAAAAGCGCACGTTTTGTTCAGCCCTTGACCAGATAAAAGTACTAGTGTCAAAAAGAAAATATAAACAGTAATATTAACAGTTCCACAAAAATGTTTCAGGATTGAGCTTAGTTTCTGAAGCATGATGATAATGCTTGCATGCTAACCTAAAGGTCAGTGGCTAAAACATATTCATTAATGAGATCCAAACTCCCCTTCCTTTAGTGGATAGTGGATACTACAAATATGGATCAGATGGAGCCTAAAGAACATCCAGCTTGTTTTTGTAGACCATCTTATTCTCGGCAAGCTATTAAACAAGTAGATATTTTGTACAATATGGCCACTGTTCCAGTTGATGGCAATGTTATTGTGAAAATAATTACAGTCAATCAAAGAATATTTGTTATGGAAAACCTCACAATTGATGGTCATGTTATAGTGGTGCTATGAAATTTCCCTAACCTTAAATTTAATTTGATTGGGATGAAAACAAAAGGCTTTGATGGATGAGAGCTTGTTGTTCAACCTACCACTCATTTATACTACAGTCAGTATTTGACGAATCAGCCAGCTTAAATCAGAAAAGGATTAAAAATAATCTACATCCTCACCAATACAAAAATTTGTACTCTCTTGGAGCATGCTCACCAACCCATCCACCTGCAAATACAATCAATCTCGAATATAAAACCATACAGGAAAAAAGAAAACCACAGGATGAATGAAGCACCTTGGCAAAAGTTGAGTTATAAGAGTCCACCTCCCAAGCCTTGCAGCAAAATGGTGCATTATATGGAAAGAAATTTCAAATACTTGCCAAAGATTATAGCTATGAAGGTGGAAAACAGCTTTTGTAGATGATTATGGTAGTGGCAATATTCATAGGTAGGATATCAATTGATGCAAGTCAAGTACCAAGTTTAAAAGATTAGGAATGAATGCAAAAACCTTTCAATATTTGAAAGACAACAGATGTCCATTTTATTTCATTCATTTTCTTTACATAACAAAGGCATGTAAAATAACTGCTTTTGGCTTTCATTTTAAGATGGGTAAAGAAAGTCTAAAAAGAAATTAACCTCAATTTCACGTCTTTGTCCCTCAAAGCTAAATGGCTTCAAAACGATAGAAACCGCTAATCCTCCTCCTAATTTTACAGCACTAAGAAGCTTCGCTGCTGCTAAATGATCTTCACTATATCCAGCACTGGCAACCTACAACCATCAAGAATGGAAAGTATTTTCATTGCTAAAGAATTTTGCATAAGAGTCTGATCCAACAATTTTCCCTCACCTACAACAAATAAATGAATTGATTTGTGCATTAAAAGACTTCAAACACAAAAGATGAACATGTCATTAGAGAATTCCCCAAGTGCTTGCCAAAACAATCCATCAAATACAATCCATTTGGAAACCAGTTTATTGCACTGGGCTGGTTAAAGATATGCCCACTGCAATGATTGGGACGCTCACTTGAGTAGTTTGTGGAATCAATAAATGTCCCTACAACAATTAATTTGATCCATTTTTTCGGAGGGATAAAAAGAGGGGTGGTGGCAGGCAAAGAGAACACCAAGTTAATCTCTTCCAAGAAATTATCAAAGGTTCTTGATTCTCAGGGTATGTTCAATGACGAACTAGAAAATGGTATGGAGAATCATACATGAAAGTGAGGAAATGCAATGGGAAGCACTAGTGTAAAGACAGAATGTGAGCTACAAAAAAAAAAAAAAAAAAAATTTGGATAATCATAATTTTGTAAATGCCTTACCCAGACGAAATTCTAGCAGTGTGGCATAATTTAGTGGCCACATAAACACTAGAAACTAGATGCACAAATAGAAAAGGTAAGGAATGTACAAACAAGAATAGTGGCCTGAGGACGTGACTGCATTGGCGATAGACCTTCCACATTCCTTAGCACCATGTCTGGAAGAAAGGAAAAGTGAAAGACCTTAAAAATCTATATCAAATTTCATAGCGCAAAATCTTGTATTTAAGGGGAAAAAAAGAATAGCTTAACTCCGGAAAAGAGGATGGTGGAGAGAATAAATAGTGATCATCTACCATTAGCTCAGTTGGTAATGCTCTTAATGGCAAGCTTGTTTTGTAAAGAAAGTCAGGCTCAAGCAATTCAGGTAAGCTTCACTCATTTACAGCCCTAGGACACATTCATTAATTTGGTTTATGTCATATTTTTTTTCCAATTATCTTACAGAAGTGGAACTAGTCATGTACCAAGAAAGTCAATTTTGGAACCATGGGCTAACTTTTTACATTGGAGCAACAAACTATGTAAACTTCATTGGTGTATTTGTATAACAGAATTATGGTATGTACTGGGATGCCTAGTTATGAGAGATCTTATAGGAGAAAAAAATAAAATAGCATACATGAGTACAGAGCATTAAAAAGCAAATAACACATAGGGATAAATGACTGAAAAGGTGTAAACAATGATCATAAAGTAAGGGCAATAATATAAATATAGGACCTAGTTAGTAAATTGACTACACACTCTAATGAATAGATGTTCACTCATTGAACCACGTCAGATCTCATGAACTAGATATGCAAATAGAAAGTTCTTCATGATTTGACAATATTAACAAAAAATACTAAACCATAATATTATAGAACGAAAGAAAAGTATCCAGAGAATTAAAACAAAGAAAGAAAACCTTTATCAAGAGATCTCTGTACTAATTGCACCTTTTGGGAATCTCTCACAGTCCTACAACACGGAACAGAAGGAGAAAACAACCTTTAGACTACCCGATTTAATTCAAAATGCATGTGGAGGAACACTGCCTAATGTAATGAATATCAAGGATGTTAGATCTAAACACAGTGATCATACAAGAACGAACTCGTGTTGGCAAAGGGATTGCTTAAAAGTCTTGGATATAGAAGCCCCATTGATAACCAATGGGACTAGCTCATCCTAGCAAATAAGTTCCATGAAAACTTCAGCCACTTCCGATCATTTAAGTGGCCCACGTTTGCATTTGCTATTCGTCAATGAGCATTGTATCTAGCCAACGAGCTAGAAGGGAAGAGAGGTCGGGAGTTCTCCGCTCAGTGCATTATTTGTTGGACCTCGGTAAGCCTAGTCTACAGACCAAACAAAAAGAAAAAAACAAGTTAACTACCGTTGAATGCAGCCCTAGTTAGCTCCGCGCATCACATTTTCTTCATAATCATCATTTCAAGAAACTCCAATTGCGTAATGTCAAAGCTTAAATCCTCAAGGCGAACATTCACTTCAGAATCTTAGTTTCCACTAATGAACTACTCGCGTTTAGAAGAAACCGCATAAAAAGATGAGAAAGAAGAGCACTGGCATACCAAAACCTCAGGGATGTCGATTCAAAAGAATACTCCAGGCAGAAATCGACGAAGGCATCCTTCCGGCTGCCGATAGCTATCACCTCGACCGAATCGGAGTCCCTCCAGAAATCCTCATTTTCCGATGAGTATTCGCGGTCCAGGTAGCCGGTGGTAGTTGAAGCAGAGGTCCGGGTAGGGAGATGAGAAGCACGGAGGGATTTCGCCAGCAGGCCCCTGATTAGCCGGAAATTGCAGAAGAAAGCGAGTCTCGGAGGAGGAGGGCGGCATGCAAAAAGAGGAGGAGAGAAGGCAATGGCGTGAGCGGGAACGAGAAGCTCCATTAATGGCGAGCAGAAGCATGGATGACGAACTCTCACCCAGCTCTCATAAAAGCTCGAGACAGTTGGGGCATTTTGTATTTGCAGAATTAACCCTCCGTTGTTACAAATTTGCGCATTCCGATGTACTTTGAATATTTTGAAAAGTAAGCCTCCAAGTTTAACAGTTTTTCACATCGATCTCTACATATAAAAGGCCGTTAATAATTCTGTTTTGGCAAGATTTTCTCCACTTACTTTTTAAAAATAATTTTCTTGCGAATGAAATTATCCTGGATTTCTATCGGACGTCTTTCAAAAAAATTACCTCAATTATTCTTTTAGAAATTTTCACAAATGACAAAAAAGCAACTTCTTCTCCACCCAAATCAATTCAATAAATGTTCATTAAAAAATAAATTAACAATCGCAACCGATCGACAACAACAATGGTGGCCAAGGTTTGGCTTGGGTGGGAAGGGAAAGGCGTTTTTAGCAATTTGGAAGTTATTTTGATGGAGTTAGATAAAACGCTAACAATAGTATAAGTTTCTATCAAACTATACAAGCATATTTATCATTTTTGGAGATTTTTAAATATTTATTTTGTATTTTTAAAAAATCAATGACATTGTTAATAATTTAAAATGTCACTAATTTTTAGAAATATAAAATAAATATTTAAAAATCTTCAAAAATAGTAAAAATTGATACACATGTTAAATACACCTAGATTAACAGTTATATAAAAAAATTTTCAAAAAATAATATTAAAAAATAAGTATGTGCACCCGAGTGTACCGAAGCTGAGAGCACCTGGGTCAAATCCATGTAAAATTTAGAATTTTTGAACAGATAGTTATAATAGTTACAAGATACTTCTTATGTTTGGAGCCCTTTTTTTAATATTTTGCTTTCCTTTTTACTTTTCTGTGAGCCCACACCTAGTCTTTATATTTACCAAAATTTTGTTAATTTTAGATTACATATTTTATTATTTTTAAAAATCAATAGTTTTCACTTCCATTTAACATTAAATGAGGATGGGTGAAAACTGTTGATTTTTGAAATTATAAAATAAATATTGACAGATTAAATGTAGGCCCACATAAAAATGAAATTAATTTTTTAAAAGAAAAAATAGCTGAAGTCACTTATAAGCATTGTGGGTTTGTACATGTGTCTGTGCCGAAGCATTACTCTTTGATTTGGACATTACGCAAGGATATTTTTGCAAAATCTCCCGAAAGTCGATATCCCATTCAAGGCACTGAAGCAGACGCACGGATCAACTGGGATTGGAGTTGCTTTGCAGATAACTGGGCTGGACTTGGGTCACACCCACAAGACGATTCCATAGAAGCCGATCATCCATGACATAAGCCCAAGCAAAAAAGGGTGATATGACCCTTGTTATTTTTCTTTTAATGCGTGCGTTTGTAACTGGTGAGATCTTAGATTTTTCAAAAAAAATTTAATTTGAATAAATTCAAGAATATAATTTATTAATTGCAAACTAAACTATGAGTTATTCACTACCCAAATAGATCATATGAATTGACAAAATTAACTGAATAAAGATATTCACATATGGTTTAAAATGTGTTTGTTGAACGGACAGCAAGCATGTCAAATGCGTAGCCAAGTCCTGCCTATCCAAGTGCATATGGTAACAGCTAATCAATAGGCATTTTACATCTAACGTGGGAAAATGAACACCTAAGACTAAAATTATTTCACCTAGAATATAGCTAGGTGCTAGTAATAGCTTTTCAAACCTATGAGAACATCCCATTCTTGGAACCCATCTCAAGTACATTGGACTTTCAAGATTCTTGCTTCAATTTAATGGAAATGAGGAAAAGCTAAAGCAACAGTAGCAAAGATAACTACAAACAGCAAATTGATTTATTGCTGTTTCTTGTTATTTTTCTCTTTTTCCACCTTCATGATAAAGAGAGCTTGTTAGTACTACATAAATTCTCTATCTGTTTACAACTTGGATGGGATAAGAACGTGAGATGGAAAAGTGTCCTTATGTGTTGGAAATGAGAAATATGTAGTTGAATTGGTAAAAGTTGTATTAGAAGTGGAAAAAATAAGTTAGTTTTTGAAAAAATTCTTCTCATGCCTACAACATTTGCCCATAATTCTTACTATATTCACGATATTTCAAAATTTTCTTTTATGCTTATAATATTTTGTCATAAACTCCTATCATACCCATGCAATTAAAACACATGGTAACTACCTCATTGAAAAGACAATTTTGCCTTACTATAACTTCTTAATTAAAACAATTCAGTCATAATGTAACTGATTAATATTGGTAAACCATTAATATGTGACATCAACTTATTAAAATATTATATTTGAGCTAAAATATTTCAATCAGCAAAATATTTGAAGGGATAAAGTTGTCTTTTTAATAAGGAAATTAAAAGCTGTTTTGATCGAGTGGGCATGACAGAAATTTAAGATGAAATGCTAAGTGTACAAGAGAATTTTTTTGAATGTTGGAGCAAACATTACGAGTATAAGAGGACTTTTTTTTTTAAAATAGAAAAAGTATGAGTGATTCATTCTTCATCTAAGATGTATTCATGTACCTTTATGTACGGTAAAAAAAAAAAAAAGGTATAAAAGGGTAATTCATAGGCATAGAAGTGTAGTTGGCAACATCTAGTGATTCAAATATCAGGTTAGGATTAAATTGTTTTAATAAAGAAAAATTTAAAAGGATAAAGTTGTCTTTTTAATATGGTAGTTAACAATTGTTTTGACTATATGAGTATCATAGAAATTTAAGGTATAATGTTATGAGTATAAGATGAATTTTTGAAATATTATGGATATATTAGAAATTAGGGAAAAATATTATGGGTATAAGAAATTTTTTTCAAAAATAATAAATTTTGATATATATAAAAAATTAAAGGTGTGTTCGCATAAAAATGAAGGAAATTTTTTAAAAGAAAAAATATCTTAAACCAATTATATGCATCATGGCTTTGTACATGTGTATCTATTGAAGCATTACCCTTTAATTTAGAAATTATGCGACAATATTTTGCAAAATTCATAGAAAATAGTCCCATTCCTGCTATTGAGGCAGTCCCACAGACTCAAGGCTTGAGTCACACTCACAAGACCATTCCAAAGGAGTTGATCAGCCATGACAATAGGCCAGCAAAAAAGGGTAATATGACCCTTGCTATTTTTCTTTTAATGCTTGCATTTGTAATTGGTGAGATCTTAGATTTTTCAAAATTTTTAAATTTGAATAATATCACGAATCTAATTTATTAATTGCAAACTAAACTAAGAGTTATTAACTATCCAAATAGATCATACGAATTGACAATATTAACAGAATAAAGATATTCACATGAGGTTTAAAATGCGTTTGTTGAAATGACAGCAAGCATGCCAAATGCCTTGGTAAGTCCTATCTACCCAATTGTATATGGTAACAGCTAATCAATAGGCGTTTTTCATCCAAAGTGGTAACAGCTAATCAATAGGCATTTTACATCCAAAGTGGGAAAATGAACACCTAGGACTAAAATTATTCCACCTAGAATATAGCTAGGTACTATTAATAGCTTTTCAATGCCTATGAGAATATCCCATTCTTGGAAACCCATTTCAGGTACATTAGAGTGTTAAGATTCTTGCTTCGATTTAATGGAAATGAGGAAAAACTAAAGTAAGAATAACAAATATAACGGTAAACAGTAAATTGATTTATTGCTCTTTCTTGTTATTTTTTCCTTTTTCCTCCTCCATGATAAAGAAAGTTGGTTAATACTACTAAATTCTCCATCTATTCACGGCTTGAGTGGAATGAGGATATTAGACGAAAAAGCGTAGTTATATATGAAAATAACAAAAGGTGTAGTCACTAGTGAAAAAAAGAAAAGAAAAGAAAAGAAAAGGTGTAGTTGAATTGGTAAAAGTTGTATTGAAAATGGAAACAATAATAAAAATTCCTCTTATGCCAACAATATTTTTCAATAATTCATATTATACCCACGATATTTCAAAATATTCTTTTATACTTATAATATTTCATTATAAATTCTTATTATATGCATGCAATTAAAACAACTCCAACTACTTCATTGAAATGACAATTATGCCCTCTATAACTTCTTACTTGAAGCAATTCAACCATAATAAGACTTAATTAATATTGGTAAACCATTAATGTGTGACATTAAGTGATCTAAATATAATATTCCAGGCTGAATTGTTTCAATTAGTAAAAATTTGAAGGATAAAATTGTCTTTTCAATAAGATAGTTAATGATTGTTTGTTTTAATTACATGGGTATGATAAGAATTTTAGAGTGAAATTTACAGGTATAAAAGAAAATTTTAAAATATTGTGGGTATAATAGGAATTAGGGATAGACGTTGCTAGTATAAATGGAATTTTTTTCCTTTTTTTAATATAAAAGTATTTTTGGGTAGACGGCTGATTCCACCTCATCAGTTCATATACATTTACATATGGTAAAAAAAAAAGTATAAAAGTGCAATTTATAGGCATAAAAGTGCAGTTGGTACCGGCACTAATGTAGAGTATTATATAGCGATTAATTAAGTAACCGCAGAACTTTCTAAGTAATAACAAATTCTAAATTAAACGTATGCTCAAAACTAACAGTCAAAACTACTAATTCCTTTCCAACTAGCTAGAAAACAATTAAACAATTAATAAATAGTGTTGGTTTAGGTACAATATGTGTTATTGTCACAAGTTAGTTTTGGACGATGTGACTTGGAAATTCCGGGCCTAAGCCATGCATTCACATCGTCAGTCTGTAACAAAATAAGTACTCTAATTTATCAATGTGACGTATCAAGTCAAACAAAAAAGCAATAAAATAATAAGATGTAACGTGGAAAAATGAATAATTGAAAGGGGTTGATAAGTAAGTTTGAAGCAACAAAACCCGATTGGATTAAATATTCAAGATGGAATCCTTAAATTCTCTACCTTTTGTCCTTTATCGCCTATTCTTTAACTTTCCGCCTTTGGATATTCAAAGGCCTTGTAATCTTCACATCCAAAATTTAAAAAATATTAAGGTAGACTAAAATTTGGATTTATCTTATAAAAAGTCAGGAAATGTGAAAACCCTCCTTTTTTCTTGTCCAATTTGTCGTGTATATATCTTTAATTAATTTTTTTTATCGTTAGATATTTTAGTCAACATCACTTTGTGTCTTGGTATCAATTTTACACTCGATCTCTACTCTAGCGACCTTATAATATTTCACTATTTGGATTTTACTCTTTCCATTATTTAATTTAATTTTATCTTTATTTTATTGTAAATATATCCATGGATGTCGAAACAATTTAAAATTTACTTTTAATGCCATAGTTATTCAGTTAAAGAAATATTTGCCTAGCCTTGTAATTATACTAATATATATCCTTACTATTATTATCATCTATCTTTTTAAAAATTTATCTTTTCTTCGTCTTTTCTTCTATAAAATCTGGTGCAACTCGTACCCTTTTTCAGTTTTCGGTTTTTTACATTTTTCAAAATCTGAGTCATCAATTATGTTTACGATTATTTATATGTTCTAAATATTAAAAATAAACTTAGTTGAAAGTTTTTATAATATATAATATTTTAAAAAATGATATTAAAAAACCACATGCATTTACAAATGCTGTGTTTTACTCGCAAATCTAATTGATTAGAATGATTTTTATATTAGACAAATATTCATGAAGAAATATATGATGCATAATTAGAATTTTTTAAAAATCAGAAAAATGAAAAACCAATGAGGGATAACTCACACTTAGCTAGTTTTCATAGAAGCAAAGCCCTTTTTTCTTTAATAATACTATATTATTGCAATACGTATTTTAGCATAGACATTGGTTGCCAAAGAAAAAATTATATTTCTTTGTCATTTAAGGTTAAAGAAGTAGGAGTCCTCTCTCTTTGTGCCTTCATTCGTGATGACCTATTTGTTGCAAGGATGAGTAGAGGGTGTTGAAAGGTTTTTGCATTATTGGTGGGTCTAATAAATAACTTCGAAGATGGAAGAAAATGTTGATAATCTATTAGTAGATGAACTACAAACTCTTACCATGAAGAATGAGGCGTTGAAGATGGTGAATCCCAAAGACTTACAATGGTATTCTCGGCGTGGGCTAGAAGAAGCTATAGTAAAGAACGTCCCCGATCCTATGCTCTCGGGAGCATTGAGTCTTAATGCTCTCAGGAGCATATACCTATTTTTTAAAAAAAAATTCAAAATTTTTTCATGAACTTGTTAACCTAAGTTTATTTAACGTATGTATTAATTTTCACCATTTTTGGAGTTTTTAGATATTTATTTCGTATTTTTAAAATGCAGTGACATTTTAGTAATTTAAAAGTATCTAAAATGCCATTAATTTTCAAAAATTAAAAATAAATATCTAAAATACTCCAAAAATGGTAAAAATTTATACACATATTAAATACACATAGATTAACAATATTGTAAAAAAAAATTTGGAAAAAAATAAAAAAATAGATGTATGCGCTCGGAAGCATGCAGCGCTGCATGCTCCTGGGAGCATACGATCGGGGTCCAGTAAAGAAACCTTCAAAGCTTCTACGAGACGTCTATGTAAGAGTAAAGGTGCTTTTCTCTTTCTCTAAAATTTACAAAAAAATCTTTATCTTATTACTTTCGATTATATGGGAGATATGTAAAAGGTTTCAAACGGCCAACCATGGCTGTTTGACAAACATTTGGTCTTGCCAAAAGAACTAAATACCCTAATAAATCCCAAAGACATCTATCTTGCCTCTTCCCTCTTTTATATTCACATTAACAATGTTTCTTTCCTGTTCAATAAATCCATGAGTGGGGGAGAATGAACTATCAAGAACATAGTGAGATGATTATAAAGATCAAGGTGGATGTGGATAAATAAAAATCAATCTGAAAAGGAGTTTATATACGAGCGAAATTAGTGGCAAAAATATGGATGATATCCAATGCGACGAACTTCCAATATTATGTTATCAATGTGGCAGGTTGGGCCACATGTTTAAAGAATGCCCTCACCATTAGAAAATGAGAAGCGGGAAGAGGATTTGTCACACAATAATTCATTGCGGGAGGGCGCAAGATAGTCTAGAGGGGTTTATGGATCAAACAAAGGTAACAAGGTTGAACCCAAATGCTACATAGGCTATGATGGTAGTATACACAGATTGATGGATAACCATTGCAGCAAGAAGATGAACCACTTTTAGAAGGTGCAACGATGTCTAATTCGGCAAGCAAATGGCAGTTTATGAAGCTGGGCTGGCATACATAGATAATAAAGAAACTAAACATATTCTATAGATGTTGAATCTAGGAAGATCACATGTGGCAAAATCAATTCTAAATAAGGAAGTTAATGATGCATATTAGAAGGGAGATTTGCATAATCTAAGATGGCCTAGGAAGGATGGAGCAAAGTTTGTAGATATGAGTAGAGCAAATGGGTTAGATAAGCAAATGGAAAGAAATAAATGGGGTAATAGATGCCACATCATAGTTAATAAAATAAGCCCTCATGCAAATGTGGGCAGAGTCATTCAAGCGGACCCAAAAGGTAACTCTCTTGAATGTTTCACTCTTGAATATGGAAGGAAGAAACAAGCTATCATCCAAAATGAATACAACCAAGTCAAGGAGGATAGTAAGGCATGTGACACGTTGGGTAGTATGGAAGACGATTGCGGTAAAGACACTCCACATTTGGAGGGTATACATGTAGGGGATCTCCAACATTTGGTCCTAATATAAATGACCCAATATGGAGGTGTTCGATGGGGGCTAAAAGAATGGGAATAACCAAGTGGAAGAGAACAATTGTGATAATTCTATAACTACGTAAACATTATGTTGGTCCCGAGTTGGTGGCAAAACCCAAGAGGGGAGGGGTGAATTGGGTTCTTTAAAAACTTCTTTGGTAAATCAAAAATATTAACCCCTTGAAGAACTTAATCCCCTTTTAGCACAAAATGGAGAGCAATAAAGATAAAGCAGTAAAAATAAATAGAGCACAAGATTTATAGTGGTTCGGGCAAACCTTCCCTACTCCACTCTTCCAAGCTCACACTCCGTTGTGACTTGGGTTCCACTATGTATTCCACGAATACACTTAGAGTCACCGCTCTCTTTTAGATTCCAGCTCTAGGGGGCATGTACAACTAGAGCCTCTTGCTCTCTTCTAGATTATAGCTCTAGGGGGCATAAACAACTCACATGCAAAGGTAGATGATGAGTCTCACTCCAATCACACCCTACTTTGCATATACTTGATCTTAGTTACCCAAGCTAAATCAAGATTTATACAACAAGACAATGAAATGAATAAAAACTACACTTTACAGATTTGTGTAGGCAGATTTAGCTCGAGGAAGAAGTTATAGAAGCAGCTTTGGATGAATATTGTTGAAGGCGCTAGCAACTTGAAGCTTTCTTCTTCCTTAGAATTTATACGGACCACTCAACAATGGAGAAAAGCAAATAGGAAACCTTTCTTGCACTTCTTTTCTCTCTTTGAACTTTAACGTAGTGTCTTGTGTTCTCTTGTTGTGTTTTCACGTTCATTTGAGGGTCCTTTTATAGAGGGAAGAAAATATGAACGTTGTGGAGGTGGTTGGTGCGCAATAAATGAACTCCAACATTCGAAAATTTGAACGTTATACCCAAGTCGAAGGTGGAGTCGACTTGGGATGCGACTTGGTTACCCAAGTCGCATCTGGAGTCGACTTCGTCTGCGACTCCAGTTCTTCGGATTCCCAAGTCTTAGGCTTGGTCGACTTGACTTCAGACTTCGACCCAAGTCGATCCTGAAGTCGACTTGGCCTGCGACTTGGCTCGGGTTTTGCTGAACCTGCTTTGATCTTCAAGTTGTGTTCTTCTATCTTGGATTGGCTTGATTCTTACTTAGATGATTCATGCATATTTGACTTATGTAGTCTTGATAGACATTGTTTGAATCATTCTTGTATCTTTGTCTTTGAGCTTGATAGACTTGATTTGATGTAGAACATGATTCTTGACTTTGAATTTGACTCATTTGTTTTTCATCTTGATTCCTTGGACTTGAGTGATAAATCCTCTTGAATAGCTTGAAAACTGCATCTTTGAAGTTTGAACTTCTCAAGTCGTGGATGGAGTCGACCTGGCCTGCGACTTCACCTAAGTCGCACCTGGAGTCGACTTCGTTTGCGACTTCGTTATGTTCGTTTCCACTTTTCAACTCTGGATACTCCAAGTCGATGCTGGAGTCGACTTCGTCTGCGACTTGACTTCCCAAGTCGCAAGTGGAGTCGACTTGACCTGCGACTTCACCTGTTGCCTTTTGGGATTCATTCTCAAGTCGATATTTGAGTCGACTTTGGGATCGACTTCACCCAAGTCGAAGTCCAAGTCGACTTGGAGATCGACTTGACCTCTTTGCTTTCTTTAAACATTTAGCAAACACATTAGTACCTTTTATATACTCAAAATTAGTTCTTGTTAATCATCAAAACTCAAGATTTGGTCAATTTTTATTGTTTTAAACATTGTTTCCAACACATTAAACATTAGGTAGAAATGTCAAAATGCTAGAAGGAAAAGTTAGGTCTCACTAAATAAGGAAATGGATGTCAAACATGGAGGTAATCAAACTTTTGCTAAGGTAACAAACTAAAAGCACAAATTTGTGGAGGGTGATGGGTTAATGTATCTTATAAGTGAAAATGTAGCCGAGAAAAGGAGCAAAAAAATGGAGACATTGTCATGACAAAAGCAATGTTATAGAAGTTAGATCAAACCAACATGTCAAATCGATTTGACTATCAATCGGCCACCATAATGGTCTGATCCACATTGATTTCTAGCTTTAGTAATCCATCCTATGCAAACTAGTTAAATCGATGATTTCATTAGCTTTTTGATCAACCAATTAAACTAATCATTCCAAAATTGCCAAGATGTCGCAGCGTGAATCCATTGCTTTGCTATCCAAGAAGAGGAAGAAGACAGGGTAAAGAGGAAGAAGCCATTTGGAGCGGGAGAAATGAAAAGAAAAGAGAGGATATTTTGTGTGTTGATAATACTTGGAAGTAAAAAGATGGGACATGAGAGAGGAAGGGAGAGGGAGTGGGGTGTGCGGGGATTTCCAAGACCAATGCATTTAATAGCCTAATATGTTGGTACTAGTTTTTGCTTTTTGTTGACATATAAGAATTGTTGTAATGTCATATATCTATAATGTACAAAATGGTTTTTTTTCTGTACTTTATTTCTTAAAGTATACATTTTATATTAAGTTATAAATAAGGGCATCTTACATAAAATTATAAATTGCTATATATAAGTATACATCTTACATAAAATTATAAACTAATGTATGTTATATAAAATTACAAATTGTTATCATACGGTTTAATCCCATTTTCACAAATGATTAAATTGGTTCAAACTAAATCAGTTGCATAACTAGTTCATTAATCGATTCAATTTTGACAACATTTGGTAGAAGTTGAGAATGTTTCTTAGCTCTGCCAAGCATAAATGGGCATTATCGCATGGAATTGTCAGAGGCTTGAGAACCCCCAAGTGGTTTGAGTTCTCCTTGACATTATTAGGAAATAAATTTCAACATGGTGTCTTTCTTGAAGACAATGAAGGGAAAATGAGATGGAAGGAATCTGGCAGAAATTGAAATATGATTCTTATTTTACTATAGATTGTAGTAATAGAAGGGTAGGTCTGACATTATTTTAGAATAGGAAACTAAATGTGAATGTTATATCCCTTTTCATGCCACCACATTGATGTAGGGATTTCTAACATCATTAAAAACTACAAGTATATTTAGATTAGACTAGATTTAGATTAGATTTAGAAGAATCAAAATTTAGGATCTTATGAAGATATTAAATGGACAGTCAACAGCCCTTGAGAATAAAGAGAGATTTCAATGAACTAATGGACCATTTTGAATATTTGAGCAAAAATTCATGATCTGAAACACAAATGGAATTGTTTAGAGATGCAATAGATGGATATAACTTATAGGACCTAAACTTCAATGGACCTCTAATAACATGGAGGAATAAGTGGAAAGGTATGGGCAGATTTGAAGCTAGACCTGATAGGGGCCTGATAATAACTTTATGAAAATAAATTTATTTGTACTCATGCAATAAATAGAATGTTAATTAAGAGTGCATGGTGAATATCATTTCAAGTTATTTTGCGAGTAATTTTGATTCTTATTAATCTTGAGGCGGATAGTTTCATCAAGTAGGTTTAAAAGTAGGGAAAAACATAATTTACATGTTAGTTGTTAGGAAATTTTGATCTTAATAGTGCTTGTGATCATGTTCAAGTAATCTCTGAAGCTTCAGAGTGGAATGGGATTAAAGTCATAAAGCAAAGGAGCAATAGAAGAAAGAGCAAGTAGTTCGGCCCCACAACCTCCAATGGGCACCAGTGGTGAAAAATTAAATAGATTTGGGGGCATTATTAGGAGGAGCTTGGGTGACACAGTGCCAAAAGATTTTTGAGATGGTTTTTGCAATTTTTAAAGGTTTCTAATTGTGTACTCTAAGCTATAAAAGGTTATTCTAGTATATTTTAGAAGACTTGTAGGTGCCTTAAGAAGGATTTGGAAGAAAAGAAACTTGAAAGAGAGGAACAAGAGAAATTTGAGCTTTTGGAGGAAGAATTTTCAAAAGTTTACTTTCTTTTTTATTTATTTTTTTATCTTTTTTATGTTGAACTTATGGATTGTATTAAGGATATTGGTTGTAGTAGATTTTACCTTTTTAGATGAGCTTATTTCTCTTCCTAGGGTTATGATGAATCTTAACATGGATTTTTTCTTTAATTATTTTATATGGTTTAGATTATCTATTTTATTTGTTTTATAATATTTCTAATAACTTGATCACTTACAAGATTGTAATGGGAATTATTTATGATGCCTAGAAGGGATTGAGTGTAATTAGACTACAATGAAATAAAATGAGTTCGAAATACTATGCTAAGGGTAAGCATTCATCTCGGCTGACAAGTTGATTGATTTGTTAGCAAAGATAGGAATATGTCCACTAAACGGATGTAATCTTAATTAAGGGTGTAACTTAGGTAGGGTTCCAACTAACTCGACCCTCAATTGGTTAGGATAGGGTAGCAAATTTTATTCATAGGTATGGTGTTTCAGCCTTGTGAAAATTATTTTTCCTGTTTTGAAAATAAATGCTTAATTAATTCCGCAAATTTTTTTTAAAGTATTTAATCCTTTAATCGAGTCCGAAAAGTATATCACAGAAATATTTTGCATTGTGTTCCACATTCTGATTTTACATCTCCAACGAGAAAACCCTTGATTAAAAGAGCTGAATACAATAGTCCATAAAAATGCTTATTTTTATTGAAATAATGATGAAATGAATAGAAGATTTTTCTACGTCTTTACAAGTGCACGAAAAATCGTGTCTGACAAAAATATAAAGATAAGTGAGTACACTTTGCCCTGTGCCTTGACTCAAAAGTGAATAGTACATGATGCCACGTGCCACAACTCAAATGTTGGTAGTACATGACGCCACGCGTCACGACTCAAATGTGAGTTTACGCTTAGCCCGTCGACCAGCGACGACTCGTTTTGGGAACTAGTGAGGGGCCCGTCGGCTACACTAGTGACCCTTACACAACAAACTAAGTGCGCTCTTAGCTTCTAGATTTACACAGTAGACTAGCGTGTCCCGCTTTCAACTTCTGTACTTGTACAAGAAACCAGCGTCTCCTGCATTCAGTCTCTGGATTGAAATTTAGGTAGTTTTACCCATAATTGGATTTAACCGAATTTTGAAAATACGATTAAGTTGACTTGGACCAACTAAAGAGGTTTGGGCCCAACTGGGCTTGTTGAAGAGTTTTGGGCCCATCCTGGGCTTGCTGGAAGTTTTGGGTCAAACTAGGATGTTTTAAGCCATCATAGGAAATTTTAGACTCAAATAGGGTTTTTTTGAAGGGTCTTAGGCCCAAGCTGGCTTGTGGAAGAGTTTTAGGCCCAAGTAGGCTTGTTGAAGAGTTCTGGGCCCAAGTGGGTTTGTTGAACGGTCTTGGGCCTAAGAGGGCTTGCTCGGACATTAAGGCTCGGGTTGAGCAAAAAGGTTGTTTTTTTCATATATGTAAATATATAATAGAAAGGTACTTAGCCCGTGTACCAACTTAACCCACTACCTGGGGAGTATTTACTCGGGGAGAAGCATATAATTTTTTTTAATAATATACATATATTTTTTTAAAGGTCTTTAAGATATATGTGTGTATTTTAAAATAAAAAATATATTTTTTTTTGGGAGCTCGCAGGACAAAATATATTTTTTTCGAAGGCCCGCGGGACACATATATATTCTAGAAAATAAAATATTCATTTTTGGAGGCCCGCGGGACATGTATATATATATTTTTTAGAAAATAAAATATTTTTTTGGCCCGCGGGACACATATATATTTTAGAAAATAAAATATTCATTTTTTGATGCCCGCGGGACATATATATATTTTAGAAAACAAAATATTCATTTTTGGAGGCCCTCAGAACATGTATATATATATTTAGAAAATAAAATATTTTTTTGGACACCCACGGGACACATATATATATATTTTAGAAAACAAAATATTTTTTTTGGACGCCCGCGGGACACACATATATATTTTAGAAAATAAAATATTCATTTTTGGAGGCTCGCGGGACACATATATATTTTAGAAAATAAAATATTCATTTTTGGACACCCACGAAACACATATATTTTAGAAAACAAAATATTCATTTTTGGATGCCCGCGGGATACATATATATTTTAGAAAATAAAATATTCATTTTTAGAGGCCCGCGGGACACATTTATGTATTTTAGAGAATAAAATATTCATTTTTGGAGGCCCACGAGATACATATATATTTTAGAAAATAAAATATTCATTTTTTGATGCCCGCGGGACACATATATATTTTAGAAAATAAAATATTCATTTTTGGAGGCCCGCGAAACATGTATATATATATTTAGAAAACAAAATAGTTTTTTGGACACCCGCGGGACCCATATATATATTTTAGAAAATAAAATATTTTTTTGGACGCCCGCGGGACATATATATATATATTTTAGAAAATAAAATATTCATTTTTGGAGGCTCGCGGGACACATATATATTTTAGAAAATAAAATATTCATTTTTGGACGCCCATGGGATACATATATATTTTAGAAAATAAAATATTCATTTTTGGATGCCCGCGGGACACATATATATTTTAGAAAATAAAATATTCATTTTTGGAGGCCCGCGGGACATGTATATATATTTTAGAAAATAAAATATTCATTTTTGGAGGCCCGCGGGACACATATGTTGGTCCCGAGTTTGATGGCAAAACCCAAGAGGGGAGGGGTGAATTGGGTATTTAAAAATTTATAACTTAAACAGAAACTTAACCCCGGATTAATCCAGTCCCCTTAATGAAGAATTGAAATGGAAAGCAATATAATGTAGAGAGCAGATAAATAAATCAAACACACAAGATTTTTATAGTGGTTCGGGCAACCTCCCTACTCCACTCTTCCAAGCTCACACTCCTTGTGACTTGGGTTCCACTATTGTATTCTCTCAATACAATTAGAGCCACTGCTCTCTTCTAGATTCTAGCTCTAGGGGGCATATAACACACTGCTCAAGTAGGTGATGAGTCTCACTCCAATCACACACTACTTAGCATACACTTGATCCTAGTTCCTCAAACTAGATCAAGTTCAATCACAAGTATATGAAACAACAAAGAAATCTACACTTTACAGATGTGTAGCAACAATTAGGCGCAGAGAAGAACTTGTTGTAATGGCTTTGAAGATTCTGAAATATAGCTCTTGCAACTTGAAGTGAAGTTCTTCCTCTTTGAATGACTTGATCTCTTTAGAGCTCTTGAATATAGTAGTTATGCACACTTAATGATTCTCAGCTACTTCCCTCGTCCACCATGAATGCTATTTATAATTTTGGAGGGAATCCGAACGTTAGAAGGTAGGTGGCGCGCATTTAATGCGCCAACGTTCGAATAAATTCCGACCGTTGCAACCCAAGTCGCATGTGGAGTCGACTTGGCCTGCGACTTGGCTTCCAAGTCGCACCTGGAGTCGCACACGTTCTTCAGATTTCCAAGTCCGAGTCTGGGTCGATTTGGCCTTCAGTCCTCAACTCAAGTCGATCCTGGAGTCGACTTGGGTTGCGACTTGGCGTGGTCTTTTGCAAGAACACCTTGATCTTCTTGAACTGTCTTGAACTTTGTTAAATTGGTCTTCATGACTTGGATATTTCTTCATTTGGAATAAGCTTGAAGATTTAGCTTTGGACTTGATAGACTTGATTTGAATTTTGAATATGAATCTTAGCTTTTGATCTTCAAGAAACTTCAGTTGCTTTTTGATAATGAACTTTGCATCTCATTTGGATTTGATAAAGTCCAAATTGATCCTTTGAATAAGCTTGAAACTTCAATCTTCAAGTCTGAACTCCTCAAGTCGAAGTTGGAGTCGACCTCGTCTGCGACTTCGCCCAAGTCGCACCTGGAGTCGACTTCGCCTGCGACTTCGTCATGTCCGTTTCCTCTTTTTCAACTCTGGATGCTTGAAGTCGATGCTGGAGTCGACTTCGTCTGCGACTTGGTTTCCTAAGTCGCACCTGGAGTCGACTTGGGTTGCGACTTCACTTGTTCTTCTCCCCTTTTCAGCTCTGGATGCTTGAAGTCGATTCTAGAGTCGACTTGGTATACGACTTGGCTTCAATACTTGATTTTCTTCAAATGAATATTCCTTAAACATTTCCACAAACTTGTTAGTAGCCAAGACTTACTCAAATTTAGTTTGTTAATCATCAAAATATAGATTTAGCTAGTTTTCCACATATTTCCAACAATCTCCCCCTTTTTGATGATTGACAAAACCGATTTGAGTGTATACCTTTCAATAACTTAATAACATGCTTATTTTGCATTTCATACAATCATTCAACATATGCTCATGCAATCTTTCAAACATATGGTATTCTTCTCCCTAAACTTATCTACTCTTCTCTTCTCTTCCTCAAATCCTATTTTTCTCCCCCTTTTTGTCAATAAATCAAAAAGATTAGAGGGTAAAGAAAGAGATAGGTGGGGTTGCTCCCCCTAAACATGTGCTCCTCCTAAGTTTATGCTAGCCTAACTCAATCATTCCCATGTCATTTCTAATCTTATAAAATGCTTCTTTGGCTAGGGGCTTAGTAAATATGTCTGCAACTTGATCCTCGGTTCTTACATATACCAAACATATGTCATGATTTTCTACATGTTCTCTAATGAAATGATGTCTAAGGTCTATATGTTTGGTCCTAGAATGCAAGACTGGATTCTTGGTTAGACATATGGCACTGGTATTGTCACATTTGATAGGTATATCTTTAAAATCCATGCCATAGTCCCTAAGTTGCTGTTTCATCCAAAGTAATTGGGCACAACAGCTCCCGGCGGCAATGTATTCGGCTTCCGCCGTAGATAGAGCAACACTAGTTTGTTTTCTTGAAAACCATGAAACCAACATGTTCCCAAGAAACTGACATGTTCCACTAGTGCTTTTTCTATCCACTTTGTAACCGGCAAAATCCGCATCCGAGTAGCCGATTAGATCAAAATTAGAGCCCTTTGGATACCATTGTCCTAAATTGGTAGTGTCAACTAGATATCTGAAGATTCTTTTCACAGCTACCAAGTGTGATTCTTTTGGGCATGATTGAAATCTAGAGCACATACACACACTAAACAAAATATCTGGCCTAGAAGCAGTTAAATACAATAATGAACCTATCATGCTTCTATACAATTTAAATCAACTACTTTGCCCTTCTCATCTTTGTCAAGCTTGATTGTAGAGCTCATGGGCGTGTTTGCTCCTTTGCTATTCTCCATGCCAAACTTCTTGAGCATCTCTTTGATGTATTTGGACTGGTTTATGAAGATTCCTTCATTTAGTTGCTTGATTTGCAGTCCAAGGAAGAAATTGAGCTCTCCCATCATGCTCATCTCAAATTCTCTCTGCATAAGCTCAGAAAATTCTTGGCAAAGAGTTTCATTAGTAGCACCAAAAATAATATCATCTACATAAATCTGAATGATCAATATATCCTTTCCATTGTACTTGATAAACAAAGTGGTGTCTACATTTCCTTTTTGAAAATCATGATCAATCAGAAATTTGCTTAGTCTATCATACCAAGCTCTTGGAGCTTGTTTTAATCCATATAATGCTTTGGTTAGCTTGTATACAAATTTAGATTGATCTTTTTCCTCAAATCCAGGTGGTTGTTCTACATACACCTCTTCATTTATATAACCATTCAGAAATGCACTTTTGACATCCATTTGAAACAATTTAAAGTTCATGTGAGATGCAAAAGCTAGTAAGATGCGAATTGCCTCTAATCTAGCAACCGGGGCATAGGATTCTTCAAAATCTATTCCTTCTTCTTGTGAGTATCCTTTTGCCACAAGTCTAGCTTTGTTCCTCACTACAAGTCCACTTTCATCTAATTTGTTCCTAAAGACCCACTTGGTGCCAATAATAGTACAATCATTTGGTCTAGGAACAAGGTGCCAAACTTGATTTCTTTCAAATTGATTTAGCTCTTCTTGCATTGTTATAATCCAGTTTTCATCATCAAGAGCTTGTTCAATATTAGAAGGTTCAATCTTGGATACAAAAGCATATTGTCCACACACATTTTGCTTTGACCTTCTAGTTTTTACACCTTCATACACATTTCCTATAACTTGCTCAATTGGATGTGCATGATTGAATTTTAAATCAGTTGGAGGTTTATAGGAATTGTTACCTTCACTTACCCTTTCCTCCATGGATTCTTCTTGCTTTTCCATATGCAATTTTTCAAGATTGCTTGTAATCTCATCTGCATCACTTAAATCATCTCTTCTTTTGAAGCATGTGTTAGTTTCATCAAAAATAACATGTATGGATTCTTCTACAACTTGGTTTCGTTTATTGAAAACTCTATATGCTTTGCTATTTGATGAATAACCAAGGAATATTGCTTCATCACTTTTAGCATCAAGTTTTCCCAAGTTGATTTTTCCATTGTTCAGAACATAACATGTGCATCCAAAAGCATGAAAATGAGATATGTTTGGTTTCCTTCCTTTCCATAGCTCATATGGGGTCATTTTCAAGATAGCTCTAATGGTAACACGGTTTAATACATGACAAGTTGTACTTACAGCTTCACCCCAAAACTTCTTGGATAATTTGCTCTCATTTATCATTGTTCTAGCCATCTCTTGTATAGTTCTGTTTTTCCTTTCGACTACTCCATTTTGTTGTGGAGTCCTTGGTGCAGAAAATGTGTGATGAATTCCTTTTTCATTACATAATTCTATGAATCGTTTGTTCTCAAATTCACCACCATGGTCACTTCTTATAGACATAATAGTACTTTGTTTTTCATTTTCCACCAAGTTTACAAAAGTTGAAAACATAGAGAAGGCTTCATCTTTGCTAGCTAAGAGAATTATCCATGTGAATCTTGAAAAGTCATTTACAATAACAAATACATATTTCTTTCCACCAATGGTTAAAATGTCGGATGGTCCATATAGATCCATGTGTAGCAATTCAAGTGGCCTTGTGGTGGAAATCTCCTTTTTGTTAGAAAAAGACATCTTTGGTTGTTTAGATAATTGACATGTCTTGCAAATTTTGTCTTTGTCATATTTTAACTTTGGCAAGCCTTCTACCAAACTCTTTTTCCATAGGGTCTTTATGTTTGATATATTCACATGTCCAAGTCTTTTATGCCAAACCCATGGATCATTTTCAATGGCCATTAGACATTGACCATCTAGTTCATCAAGTGAAACCAAATATACATTTCCATGTCTTTTTCCACTAAACATGATATGCTCACCATCAAATACATTGCATATAGATGATTCAAACACAACCTTATGTCCTTTATCACATAATTGGCTAATGCTCATTAAGTTATGCTTGAGTCCTTCAACAAACAAAACATCCTCCATGCATGCATTTGAGCTACTGTGAATGTTTCCTTTACCTTTAATTTTACCTTTCTCATTATTACCAAAGGCAACCGTTCCGTCGTTGCAAGACTTAAGTTTGTGAAATAGACTTCTTTCTCCAGTCATATGCCTTGAGCAACCACTGTCCATGAACCATATGTTGTTTGCCTTTACCTTTAAACAAATCTGAAAAATAAACAGGTAAATCTCATCTCTTTGGTACCCATTTTATGGGTCCATTTGGGTTAGTAAAATGATTCAATCTTTGTAATTCTAACTTAGAAAGCCCAAATTTTGTGTTCCTTGGAACCCAAACTAGCTTTGCACCATGGTCATATAACTTTTTGAAGTTACATTTGTAAGCTTTATGACCCATTTTATTACAGAAATTGCAGGCCATTGGTAGTCTAGGAGTAGGCCTCCAATTGCATTTTGGTTCAAAAGTTGGTCTTTTAATCCACATAACATTTTTCTTTTGTGGCTTATAAATTGGTGCAGTTTTAGCTTGATATTTTCCAAGTTTTGGCACATTTGATTTGCCACTTTCTTTTTGCTCAAATGTATTGTACCCAAGACCTCTTTTATCCCTTTGTGAGGTCATGTTCAGAAACATCTTCACACTTTCTCCTGGATTAGAGAACTTTCCTAATGATTAATTTAATGATTTGTTCTCCTTTTTCAATTTTTCTGCCTCTTTCAACAGTGATTCATTTTCTTCTTTCAATTTTGCTGATTTTTCAGCTAGTTTTCCATTTTCAACAATAACAAAGTTGCACTTTTGTCTCTTCAATGACAGCTTGTTTCCTAGCCTCTTAATTTCCTCATATAATGAATCATAAGCAATTTGTAGTTCTTCTAATTCAGCACATTTGAGGCAATCATGAAAAGAAGAATAACTTGATTGAGAATAGCAAGGTTTGGAAGTTACCTCTTCATTACTTGTGCATTTTGTTGAGGTAGATTGTTCTTCCAAAACTTCCGTTGTGTTTAGACATAGCAAGTCTTCTTCTTCTTGCTCGATTCGTGCCATGCAGCAAATTCTCGCACAGTTGGCTGCATCATTGTCGTCGGTTGAGGAACTGCATGTTGATGAAGTCTCCTCGTTGACGAACATGCCTCTTCCTCGAGGCCTTTGGAATTTTCTGCTTTCATGGCTCTCCTTTGGCCTTTCTTCCGGTGTAGGACATTGAGCTTGCATATGTCCTATGCCCCCGCATCTGTAGCATTTTGCAACCTCCTTCTTCTTCTCTCTTTGTGGTCTTTCTTTGAAGTCTTTGAAGTTCTTTTCTTTTCTCACAAATTTTCGAAACTTGCGAGTAAGAAGTGCGATATCTTCATCACCATTATTAGACGAAGAGGTAGATTCTTCAGATTTGCGTGCAGCTTTTAATGCAATGATTTTCTTGCCTCTATGATTCTCTTCGTTTCTTCTCTTAATTAGCTCATGTGACATCAATGAGCTAATTAGATCTTCTAGCTTTAGGGTGTTGAGGTCTTTGGCTTCTTCAATAGCTGTGATCTTTGGAGTCCATGAATCCGGTAGAGCCCTTAGTATCTTCATAACCTGCTCGGATTCAGAAATAGCTTTTCCAAGACCTTTCAAGGCGTTAGTAATTTTAGAGAATCTAGCAAACATTTCAGAAATATTTTTTGTTTCTAACATTCTAAAGTTTTCCAATTCTCCTATCAAAATATTTCTCCTAGTCCCTTGGACTTGAGAGGTTCCTTCATAAATGGATGTTAGAGTATCCCATATTTCTTTAGCGGTTAGACAAGATGATACTCTATCATATTCGGAAGCTGTAAGAGCACAAAATAGTGAGTTCATAGCTTTAGCATTGCTCTTTACAGTTCTTACTTCCTCTTCGGTCCACTTGGAAGCTCTTTCATCTATAGGCAATATTACACCATCTTGGATAGCTATCCAAGAGTCCATATCGGTAGCCATGATGAGTTGCTTCATACGAAGCTTCCAATAACCAAAGTTGTTCCCATCAAACAATGGTGGCCTAGTGAATGATTGGCCCTCAGCAAAAGCGGGAACGGGAATCGATTGGGATGCCATATCAATAGATCTCTTTGGTTTAACTCAAAGACCTGCTCTGATACCACTTGTTGGTCCCGAGTTTGATGGCAAAACCCAAGAGGGGAGGGGTGAATTGGGTATTTAAAAATTTATAACTTAAACAGAAACTTAACCCCGGATTAATCCAGTCCCCTTAATGAAGAATTGAAATGGAAAGCAATATAATGTAGAGAGCAGATAAATAAATCAAACACACAAGATTTTTATAGTGGTTCGGGCAACCTCCCTACTCCACTCTTCCAAGCTCACACTCCTTGTGACTTGGGTTCCACTATTGTATTCTCTCAATACAATTAGAGTCACTGCTCTCTTCTAGATTCTAGCTCTAGGGGGCATATAACACACTGCTCAAGTAGGTGATGAGTCTCACTCCAATCACACACTACTTAGCATACACTTGATCCTAGTTCCTCAAACTAGATCAAGTTCAATCACAAGTAAATGAAACAACAAAGAAATCTACACTTTACAGATGTGTAGCAACAATTAGGCGCAGAGAAGAACTTGTTGTAATGGCTTTGAAGATTCTGAAATATAGCTCTTGCAACTTGAAGTGAAGTTCTTCCTCTTTGAATGGCTTGATCTCTTTAGAGCTCTTGAATATAGTAGTTATGCACACTTAATGATTCTCAGCTACTTCCCTCGTCCACCATGAATGCTATTTATAATTTTGGAGGGAATCCGAACGTTAGAAGGTAGGTGGCGCGCATTTAATGCGCCAACGTTCGAATAAATTCCGACCGTTGCGACCCAAGTCGCATGTGGAGTCGACTTGGCCTGCGACTTGGCTTCCAAGTCGCACCTGGAGTCGCACACGTTATTCAGATTTCCAAGTCCGAGTCTGGGTCTATTTGGCCTTCAGTCCTCAACTCAAGTCGATCCTGGAGTCGACTTGGGTTGCGACTTGGCGTGGTCTTTTGCAAGAACACCTTGATCTTCTTGAACTGTCTTGAACTTTGTTAAATTGGTCTTCATGACTTGGATATTTCTTCATTTGGAATAAGCTTGAAGATTTAGCTTTGGACTTGATAGACTTGATTTGAATTTTGAATATGAATCTTAGCTTTTGATCTTCAAGAAACTTCAGTTGCTTTTTGATAATGAACTTTGCATCTCATTTGGATTTGATAAAGTCCAAATTGATCCTTTGAATAAGCTTGAAACTTCAATCTTCAAGTCTGAACTCCTCAAGTCGAAGTTGGAGTCGACCTCGTCTGCGACTTCGCCCAAGTCGCACCTGGAGTCGACTTCGCCTGCGACTTCGTCATGTCCGTTTCCTCTTTTTCAACTCTGGATGCTTGAAGTCGATGCTGGAGTCGACTTCGTCTGCGACTTGGTTTCCTAAGTCGCACCTGGAGTCGACTTGGGTTGCGACTTCACTTGTTCTTCTCCCCTTTTCAGCTCTGGATGCTTGAAGTCGATTCTGGAGTCGACTTGGTATACGACTTGGCTTCAATACTTGATTTTCTTCAAATGAATATTCCTTAAACATTTCCACAAACTTGTTAGTAGCCAAGACTTACTCAAATTTAGTTTGTTAATCATCAAAACATAGATTTAGCTAGTTTTCCACATATTTCCAACAATATATATATTTTAGAAAATAAAATATTCATTTGGACGCCCGCGGGACATATATATATATTTTAGAAAATAAAATATTCATTTTTGGAGGCCCGCGGGACATGTATATATATTTTAGAAAATAAAATATTCATTTTTGGAGGCCCGCGGGACACATATATGTATTTTAGAGAACAAAATATTCATTTTTGGAGGCTCGCAAGACACATATATATTTTAGAAAATAAAATATTCATTTTTGGACGCCCGCGGGACACATATATATATTTTAGAACATACCACATATATTTTTGTGCCTTTCAAAATATGTATACATATATATATTTTGGAAAATAATATATATATATTTGAGGCCCTTTTTATTAAATATAATAATAAAAATAAATATATTTAAAAAAAGGGTTGAGAACTTATGTTCTCCGCCTCTTTTTTTTTTTTTAGAGAGAGAGCGCGCTTATCTCGGGATGCCCCGTGTCTTTATATATATTATTATCTTTTTTATATCATAAAAAAGTACTTAACTTTATATATATATGTATATGGCGAGCCCAGTGAGATCCTGGGATCCCGGGCCTCTCTAAATATATATATTATCATTATATTTTTTTTTATCATAAAAAGTACTTAACATATATATATGGCACACCTGGTGAGACCCCGGGATCCCGAGTCAATATATATATTATTATGTTTTTTTAAAAAGTACTTAGCTTTATATATATATAGCGCGCTCGGTGAGATCCCAAGCCTTTATATATATTATTATCTTTTTATCGTAAATATATATATGTATATATGTATATAGATATAGAAATATATATTTTTTTTGAAGGAGAAAAATACTTAACCCAAGTGTCAATTCAACCCGTCAGTCAGAGAGTCTCCACATTGGGAAAAGTTGTTTTTTTAAAATAATATATATGTATATATATATACTTTTAATAATACATATATATATTAAAAAAATATACTTAACCCGCGTGTCAATTCAACCCACCAGTCGGGGAGTATCCACGTTGGGAAAAGTAGTTTTTTTGAAAATAATATATATATGTATATATATACTTTTAATAACACACATATACATATTAAAAAAATATATTTAACCTGTGTGTCAATTCAACCCGCCAGTCGGAGAGTATCCACGTTGGGAAAAGTAGTTTTTGAAAATAATTTATATGTGTATACATATATTTTTTTATAACACATATATATAAATATATATATATATATATACTTAACCCGCGTGTCACTTCAACCCGCCAGTCGGGGAGTATCTTATACATGTATATATATATATTTTTAATAAGAAAGAAATTTTTTTCACCTAAAAAAATCTTAAGAACTTATGTTCTCTATTGGAAGAAAGAGCTGACAATGCTTGTCTTCGGAGATCCGTCTCCTCTCCCTTTTTTCTGTCGTTTTTTTTCGTCATGTCGAGTGATAGCCACCTTTTATAGGGCTCGAAAGGCTTGGACGGTTGTTCCGCGGTTAAAAATGTTCACGCAGAATTTCACATGCGCGGAACATAAGGAATTCGCATACTTTGCAACTCAAGTGACCACTCAGCCACATGTCTCCTTTCGTGTCTGGTGAGGGATTCCGTGGCTTGGCTACCACGTGATTTGTCCCTGCGGAACTCCCGTTCAGCGTATCTGCAAGTCCCGCGGATATCATTTGCTTGGGTGCCAAGCTACACTTGCACGAAACCAGGCTACAAGACGCAGCTCGAAACCCAACGCCTTCAGTCTTTCGCCTTGCTATTGCAGAGACGCCTGCCATGCAAAAAGCAGAGCTGAAAGTCCTGACTTTGACTTTTTAATGCAATTGCATTCATGGAAACGAGTTGCTTTTCTGCCTTCTTTATATCTGCTTCTTTCACATCTTCAGCCTCCAGTTACTCCTCGGAACAGCAGCCAAAAACAGCTTTCCTACGCCGCTTCTTTCTCGACAAGCTCACCGAGCTTTGCACGTTGCTGCTCTCCTTGGCGCCTTTGACTCAGCAACATATCTGTATGTCTCACTTCCTTTTTCCTTGGCCAACTACCTTGGCTTCCACCCACTTTCTTGCATCTTTCTTGCCTGCCATTGTCTTTGCTCCAAGCTAAAGTTATATCATTTGCTAGCCCCTGTACAATACTCGACAACAACCACTCCATAATCCAGTTTTGTGCCACAAGCACCGGTAAAGATGCCTGAAGTGTACAGTTGGTAGAGCTCTTCCACCAGCCTCAATGGCAACGTTGATAGGCTGGTTTGCGGGCAACATCTCAGGACTTCCCCTTTGCAGATACTAATTTTAAAGTTTTCCCACCTATTGAGATCATCTTTCTAGCTAGAGATTTCAGCCTCCAGGTTCAGCACCCATTCTAAGCATTGCTCATATTGATGTCGGGTTGCATCCTTTTCACCTTTTAACGCATGCAAGCCCTTTTGTAAATTTTCTAGCTCAGCTTCAGCTTTCCTGGCATGTTCAGATTCCAACACAACCCTTTTCTGAAGACGTTGGTTCTCGGTTGAAAGCTTCAAAATCATGCAACATGTCAAGATCTTTTTTCCAGTGTGAAAAGTTAGCTTCCAAGTTTGAAACGCTTTCTGAGCACTGCCGGTAATGATGTAGTGCAGCTTGCTTTTCAGCTTCAAAGGTAGATAAAACTTTCTGTTGGAACTCCATCTTAGCTTCGGCCTTGTTAGCACACTCTTGCAATGTGCCGCTGCACTTCAATCCACGTGCTTGCAACTCTACTTTTGTGATATCCCACATCGGTTAGGATGAGGGGGGGAGCCTGGGTTATAAGTGAAGGCCGCCAGGTACCTCAGTGAGGCGCCTTTTGGGGAAGGACGGGATGCGCGTGAACCCAGAGGGGCAAAACCGTGCGGGCCGAGGCCCAAAGCGGACAATACCTTACTGTTAGGCCTGGGGCGTTACAAATGGTATCAGAGTCGACTCCCGACCTCCGGGCGATGGTGTCCAGCGGGGACGCTGGAGCCCCAAGGGGGGGTGAATGTGATATCCCACATCGGTTAGGATGAGGGGGGGAGCCTGGGTTATAAGTGGAAGCCGCCAGGTACCTCAGTGAGGCGCCTTTTGGGGAAGGACGGGATGCGCGTGAACCCAGAGGGGCAAAACCGTGCGGGCCGAGGCCCAAAGCGGACAATACCTTACTGTTAGGCCTGGGGCGTTACAACTTTCAACCTATCCAGACCAAGAACCTCCATCTCGGCTGCTAAATCGAATTTCAGTGGTTCATTTGAGCTCGAACAAGTAATGGAAGCACATGAGCAATCAAGTGTTCCTGAGTAGTCTTATTAATAATCAACCCTACATGCTTCACCAACACCAACAATGTTTCACCAGAAGCAGGACCCAAGACAGGAACCAATGTCGGCATCGTTGAAAGCTCAAAATCATTTTTATCCTGGGATTCTTATAACGTAGTACACAAGAATCAAAATCCTTCCACATATATGATAATGCTTTTAAGAATTCAGATTTCTGCATATTATCTCACTCAAGCATATGGTTGTAGACCACGTAACCGGGTGTTGCGTCTCAAAAACTGGAAAACCTATGAAATCCATTACTGTTGGTCGGGAAGCCATGTCAACAGACAATATCCGTTGCAAGTCAAAGGCTAACTCACTTTTTTTTTCTCGTTTTCTTTCATATATATATATTTCACTCATTTTTTTTTTGCAACCCCCCCTTTTTTTTTTCTTTTTGTAATAAATTTGGTGGTTTATAAATAAATTTCTTTCTCTCACCCCCCTTTTTTTTAAAAAAATCTTGGCTATATGTGATTTCATAATAATAATTTTTTAGCCATTTGCAATTCTTTTTCTTCTTCTTCTTTTCTTTTTTTTGCCATCAATTTTCTTCTTGTTATAATTTTTCACTTTCTCTCTTTTTTTTCTTTTTTTTCCACACAGAATATATACATATATAATTTCATAGATCGAAAATCAATCATATAATCGTAGTGGACCCATGGTTCAAAATATACCTCATCAAATGCCCTCTAAGGAATTATGCCGTCGTGGCCTACTTATGAAGGCATGGTTCCTGATATGTTGTGTGGCTGACCTTTCTTAATTTATTTTCTTTTCTTGCTGGAATAACATGACGTGCTTTTATCATTAATGAGATTTTTTTTTTTTTTTTTTTTGCAGCTAGGCACAACGCTTTGAGAGCTTTGAGAGTCAACGAGCCCATACCCCTTTGATTTGCAGGTTTGAGGTATCGCTCCACAGCTATTTATACTTAGCGGATTTCATTCAATGTCCCCTATTATGTTGAGTCGTATATATATTTTTTCTCTTTTTCTCTTTTTTTTTTTCTGAAATGGCCCGCCCACAGCTTCTTATTTCAGATTTGACGGCCACTGCTTGATTTGGGTTCTTAAGAAGAGGAGCATTTTAATTACTGGCACTAAAACATCAGCAATTTTATACTTTTGTAGCAAAGCCGTAACGTGCGGTAGTTCTCTTCTTTTTCTTTTTCCTTCTTTGTTTTTCTTCTTTTTTTTTGAAGTTTGATAGTTCTTTTTTTTTCTTTTTTGTTTGAAATTTGATATATATATATATATTTGCAGGCAATGGCTTCTCCAGAATTTCCTATTCTTTCACCAAGAGAGAAATCAACGGTGGAAAAGCGGCGTTCTTCCCTTGAGGAGCCAAAGGATAGCGCGACTCCTTTCTCCAAAGTAGTTTCAATTACGGCGCCTCCGACGTCACCTTCTCTCATGAAGAAGCGTAAGGCTGTTGCATATGCCCGTGGAGAGTTTAAAAGGCAAAAATCCTCCTCGAAGAAAAATGAGTCTTCCAAGAAGAGCTCTCGTGAAGAAATGATGGTATCTAAGAAAAAGCGGTGTGTTCCGAGGAAGATAGTTGCGCAGAGTGCCAAGAAGTACGATCTCTTCTTTGGTCGCCCTTGTGGGGGGCTGCTCTTCTTATTTTGGGTGGTATCCTGCCTTGGCAAGCCATGAATGCTTCGAATGTTCACATGGGCCTTCTTACTTCAGCCCCATGCGCAATCACCTTATGGAAGACATTAATAGTCGCTCTACTCGAATCTTTATGATCCTAGAGAAGATTTTCACTGAGCGTTTGAACTGCCAAGAAGGTTATATCTTTGGGAAAGGTGTTACTGCAACCGATCCCCGCAAGACCTTTTCTGGTTGCTTTCTACTCCCAACCAGGACATTAGTCAATCCCCATAATTTTATCGTAGAGACTCCTCGCTGCCTGCAAAAGGAACTAGAAAACTATTCTTTTATATGCAAAGAGGGTGCGAATATCTACTGTGGCTGCTTGGGTAACATCTCGGGCTTTAATCAAAGGGGACAACATCTGGTCTCTCGTCATGAGGCGGTGCTTACAACTACTGGTGTGAAAGACGCGATCTTAGCCACTGGAGAGGGTTTTTGAAAATACAACAACATCATTAATGCCTTTGTCAGTTTCTGGTCATCGACGACTAACTCCTTTATATTTTCATTTGGAGAGATGAACATTACTTTGTGGGATCTGAAGGGGATATGCGGTTTCCATGTATGTGGATTGCCTTTTGATGAGTGTACCCCTCCAAACTCTTCCTTCAACAAGAACCTGATTGCTTTAAAGGTCATAGATCTTCTTAACGAGTTATATCAAATGACTAAGAAGGAAAAGTTCACAGCGAGAGACTGGGTGACATTATTCTCAAGGATTTCTGACCAACGGGTATCTAATGACAACTGGCCTTCTAACATTATTAAGTTTCATGCCAGTGGGCAAGGCGGCCTGTGGCTTCCCCTTGAGCGCCTACAACAAGTACAGCCTGAAGCGAGCTTATCCTTTTTTTTTGGCTTTGGATTTTCGTGGTCATTTGTCCCTTCTCTTCGGCCCACGGTCTTTTAAAATGGTCATGTCTTTATGTTGCTTGCGAGATGGCTCAAGGCAAGCGCTTCTCTTTGGCACCACGAGTATTGTGTGATATTTATAAGGGTTTAAATCAGATTATATATAATGAGAAAGGCCCAGGGCGCGCCATTTCTTATTTTCTGACTCATTTTCTCCTTGGCTGGCTTAGATTCTATTTCCTAGAGATTTATAGAGTCGAGGAAGTTACCCAATATCCTTCTCAGGGTTTGATATTAAAGAAATTTGTCAGGCGTAACTTAGCCAACTATAGTTTTGAAGACATGACCGGGCTTCTTATCCAAGCTGGTTATTTTGAAGAGAGGTTCTTCCGTATGGTTGCCCCCTGCGACTGGTCAAAAAAATCTTCCTCTAAGGGACTGACCGTTGATGAGAAGGACTTTGCGTTGTCGCTTCAACGAGGTCTCTTGGCTTACAGGGATGGTCCTCGTTTTGAAGTTGAGCCGTACTATCTTCATAGGTTTGCCCGTCAGTTCGGCTTTGATTAGGACGTTCCTGCATATCTTCCCTGCATCCCAAGATATCACGGGGTCGGACCTCTTCACTGGCTCACGGTATGCTCGCGCTTTGAGGGAGTTAAGTTCTCCTGTGAGCTGAAATTTCCTTCGTTTGACCGTCGAGTCCGGGCAACTCAAGATTATGTTCATTGGTATGACATCTGTGCTGTAAAAGTTGTCAAGCAAGTTGCGCCTAAATCTCGATTTTGGGCTTTTAAACCCCTTGACTTGACCACCAGATGGGGTGAACTGGGCTTGGTGATGCCCTTTGAGATAAGACGCTTCAAGGAACCAGACGTGGAGGAGACTGAGGCCCGTTGTGTCCAACACATCGATTCCTTCAAGGCCTACCCTGGGATTGTTGGTTGTAGCTTTCACTGCACTTACTAGGTTGCGGAAGGAAAAGAGTATATTCGTCGTGACACCGAGCCAGTCAAGAAGACCTTATAGGAGTTAGCTGCTAAAAAGGCAGCTTCTCAAAAGGGCCAGAAACCCATGGAGACTTGGATAAAAGAAAAATCAAACTAATGGAGATTGAGAAGTTGTAATGTTAAGATGGAATAAACTAGGGTTATGATTTCATTGACACTTCATAGGTAAAATATAAAAAATTCATACAATTACTTCTCTATGGATGGATTATTAATCTAGGATATTAATTCATTTATACACACTTGTTAGTAATCGTATAAACTTAGGAAAGTACTTTGCTTCTCTGTATTCCTATGAGTATAGAATTAGTTTGTAACATTTATGTTAACCCTAAATAGGATTATATGAGGTTATTGGGTATATTCCTATTCTTACTAATAGATCAACTAACCTTGAGCTGAGATAAATTTTCATCCGTAGCGTAGTTTCATAAACTCATGTTGTTTAATCTCCATCAAATCACATGTTATCCGTTCCCAGCATCATATATCATTTTCATAATAATTCAATAGATGATCAATCTATTAGAAGCAATAATAATCAATTAAAAAATAATACAAACCATATATGAATAATGGAAGGATAAATATGACTAAAATGAAGCCTCCATGTCAACATTCATCATGAGATTAGAGAAGAAAGTTAATTCATGCTAGAAAAGGAAAATCTACCACAACTAATTTTCTTATTACAATTCATCAATATATAAATCTAAAAAGATAAAGAACGGAGAAATAAATAAACTTATAGAAAATTCCTTCTCCGCAAGCTTAATTTTCTCTTTTTCCTCTTCTCCCACTTAGGGATCCAAAACCTCCCTAAAAACTTCTACAGGATCCTTTTCATGTGTTAAAAACTTCTGATATATCTCCCTTTGAGCATGCTTAAGTTATAAAATCATTACATAACTTTCACTCAATAGGTCCCTATCGCTGTCATGCCTAGTGGAGGTTATGATGCTCATGCACATCCAAACTTGGCTTTCTATATTGGTCATAATTCCATTCATGGCACGGTGGCACCCAGCTCCATGTTCCCTTTACTTGCTCTTTTCTCCTCAATTGGTTATTTTTCATTCTTTTCACTGCTCTAAAAAATGCATAAAAATGTTCATGCATACCACCAAGATCAATATTTCCAAACAAATGAAGTTTTTATTATACAAATTGCTATGATTTCCTAACTTTAAACCCTTTAAATGCAATTATTCACTTTACAATGAATAACAATCACGTGCATTGTGAAACTCTTCATAAGTACATAAATCATAGCCTGTAGTATATAAATATCGATCTTACGAGGAATTTGAAAACTAAAGACTCTGTTGATGTATATACTTTAAAATTAAATGAAAAGGGTAATTAACCAAAGAAATTATTAAAATAATTCTTGTACTAATTTAAGTACCTGAACAAAATTTAGAATTAAGGATATCAGAGATATAGGATCTAGGATTTTGCATGTGAATTTTTCATAATTGACAATTAATTTGTTTGTTTTACCTGGATAACTGTATTAAAGGAGAACAAACCTTAGTTTGATCTTGTATTTTTTAAAGGAAAAAAAGACATACCATAATCTTTACAATCACCTATTTTCATAAGATTATGCAGAGTACGATCTATTAAGCTTTGCGGTAGTTTGTATACTTCCTCAAGGATGTTTTGCCTATTTTCATAGTCTAAACTTATAAGTTTAATATATTGATAATCCTTTGTTAGATTTGCATTTTGGTTCATTTACCCAATGTATTAAATTATTCCAAAGTGTGGGCTCATACATCAAGCAAACATTAAAACTATAAGATATTAAATTACAATTATTTTTTATAAATAAGAAAAATCAAATCATTTAGGCATAATATCACATGCTATATCCCTAAATCCTAGAAGAATTTAATCTAGACATTGTTTAGATCAATCCATACAACAAGACAATATCATAATGATGTCTTAAATCTCTTGACATAACTTGCCTCTTGTCTTTTCTTTCCTTAGAACCCCTATTTCTCCAAACTATAAATCTAAGATTTGCTTAAAAAATTATCTAAAAATCTCCAGTTCTTGTTATGCAAGTACTTAAATAGAATCATCTCTGAAATTACTTAGAATTGTACAAAATCAATTTACATAACTTGCATCCAGGTGGGACACGAAGGAAACACATTTCAGATTGTGTTCCTCCTTGGAGGTTATTTTCTACTGGTTCTAGGCCTAACACACTTTAAATCACACTGGAAATTTTCTCACATATTTGAGCCCATGTTGTCCACTTTTTTTAGCTCCTTTGTGTCCTTTAAATTTTTCTTCTTCAATGCACTTTTCTACTCAGCTTCCAAGTATCCGATTTCTTACGTCGATTTTGCACTCGATTTATCTAATTGCTTGAGTAACAACTGGATATGAGTATTTACATTTTAATGTGCTTATTTTGGCATTTACTCTCTCAAAATACTTATTTTCGTAGCATTTTAAACATAAAAACACTATAATGCATGGTATAGAATTGACATAGCAAAACTCTCACACTTAAAATCTTTACTTATCCTCAAGCAAATATAAATCATCAACCATAAGTCATTAATCAAATTTGGTATTTCAAAATTCTCAAGCAATGTAAAGTCCGGGTTCTATTCAAGTTAAAATTCATTTTTAACACTTTAAGTATTAGGAATATAAGAATCAAATATTTTTTAAATCAAAAAATTATAAAACAAAAATATTGATATGTATTAATCCATCAACCATAAAAATCTATCATACTTAATTTAATATGCATACATTTCTACTCTTTCTTCCCTAATAATTAAGAGTTCAAAAACTTTAAAATGAAAAGCTTTTAACTCTCTTATTCTATATGCAACTCTATCATTTTTATCTTTACCAATATAGCACATATATTCAAACAATCAAGAGATCTTTAATAGATTGGAATATTAGGTTCAAACTCATTAGGTCTAAGATAAAAAGAAAAAATTTCAGATTTGAACGATTCTTAAATTGGCTTGAGTTTCCGATACATGTTATATGTGAATTTCAAACTCTCTTATCCACAACCCCACACTGATTTTTCTTCCTTTATTTTTTTCAAGGCTACTATTCCAAGTCTGGCTTTTTTTCCCTAATCATATTTGGGATAATCAAGAAAAACACAAAAATATTTTAATACTGCCCAGTTATTTGAATGTATTAATTCTAAATAAAATTTTTAGCTCAAAAGATATATTGAAAGATAGTTCATTTGAAATTAGAGATATCAAGGTAAATAAAAAATAGAAGTGGAGAACAAAAAATAATTCATAAAAATACAGCTTAAAGTTCAAATCAAAGATTGCCTCTATCCTCTTCTTTCTTATGTGCGCTATTGTGTCACTTGTATACCTCATATTCCAAGTATTTTTATATCTTCAATGTTGATTAGATGATATTTTTATGAGATTTTCAGGCCAAAATAGCTTAGTTAGGTGCAAATATTCATCTTCTAATATTACTTATGTAAACGAGTAAATTAAGCATAAAATAGACATGAAGCAGTGAAGTTTAGAAGTATGAGAGGATACACGACATCAATTAGGAGAATTTAAAGAGCTTAATGAAGCCAAAATAGAGATCAAAATAGCCTAAAATATATTTAAGAAGTTCTTACATGGTTTGAAGTATGTGAGGTGCAAAATCATCAAAAAGAAAAGTAAAATTGCAATGTCCAGAGGCCAACATGGTTTAATCTTTGTCAACTTGTGACCAATATAATTCAAGTCGTGTCAGAGCATGAGAGCTTGTATTTTGTGCAAATTTTAAGATTTTGTGTAATTATCAAGTGGAAAACTATATAAAGACTTATTAGACATGAATTGAGGTATTTTTGGACGTGGTTTTGAGCAAAGATTGATGGCTAAAGTTTAGAGAAAAATAAAGAACTAAGGAAAGAGATGAGAAAGTAAGTTAAGAAGAGAATTTCAATATGTCATTGAAGAATCCAATCAATAAATTTTTTTCTTTATTTTTCATTGTCTTATTTTGATAGATACTTTCGACAATATTATTTTGTTGTGTGGATTCACTAAAAATATGTCTAGCTAAATTTTCAATCTAAGATTTAGGATGTAGCATGTGAAATTATGTGAGGATGATTGATTTTCTGCTTTGTTTATGAAAGATATTGTATATTAATTTAATATCTTTTGATTTTAATGCTTGCTTAGTATATGAGTCCACACTTTAACATAATTTCATATATTAAGTGAAGGAACTGAGAGGTAAAAGTCTAACGTATAATAACTATTAACTCATTTTCATTTACTCTTTCTGGGTCATTATTTAAAGAAAATTTGGTTAATTGAGATAGTTTAATTCAATTATTCATTAATTAAGCTTTGCTTTATAAGAATACTCACTATTTGATGCAATTTGTGAAAAAGAGAATAATGTGCAATTTTAGTACAATCCATCACCACATTGGTAAGTGCTAATGAAAGCAATATTAAAATGCAAATTCAAGACTCACTTTTAAAGCAAAATAGTGTCCAACAGACTTTGCGCCTAAGCTGGCTCCTGAAACCTTATATAAACACCTCCTAAGAATGTCCCAGATTATCCTAAAACGTGACTTGAGCTAGGGTTTGAGGTTCGGGAGCTAGAGAAGGTAGGAGCACGAGGTGAGAAGTGAGACGACTAGTGGTTTGAAGCGATCGAGACACCATCGGGGCTTTTGATTAATAAGTGTTCTTTCTTTCTTTCTTTCATTTGGTTTTAATTGTTTATTTAGAATGGATTCTACATACAATATTATTTTGATTTTATTTTGAACATGCTCGGTTAAGCCCTTAATCTAGGGTTAAGAATGTAGCATGTGTATAATGTAGTGAGAATTGTGATTATAGTTTATTTATGATGGATATGGTTATCAATTTAATATCTTGTGTTTTTAATGCTTGCTTGGTGCATGGGTCTATACTTTGGCATGATTCTATATATCAGGTGATGGAACCGAAAGGTGAAAATCTCATATACAATAATCAATATATTTAACCTAAAAGTCTAAGATCATAAAAATAGGCGTGATGACCTTGAGGAATTATATGAACCTCCAAGAACTTAGTGAATTTTAATCGACTTAATAGCATAAAAATAGATAGTTAAGAAGATTAAGGTACGCTTTGTAGGTTTCAAAAGAAAGTGCAAGGATAAAATAAAGATAGTTCTCATTTAATACATAATATCTGAATTAAATAAATTATATCACGTATTCGTTGTAGTTGTTGCATGTGAAACACTAATAACTTAGATACTCTTCTCATGATTTCTATTCTGTACTATGCACTTCTACTTTCTCCAATCTCTCTTATTTGAAATTTTCTCCTATTCCACCCTCTTTAGATTAATCATTAAAGTGTCTAAGAAATAATATTCTAAGTCTTAGATTCTTTGTGGGAACGATATTTATATACTGTAATTTACGACTCGTGCACTTGTGGTGAGAAAGAGAATAAGTATTTTGGCACAATTGCCAGGGAATTCAGCGTTACTTTAAATTTTGCTATTAAACACTTTCTTCTTCTCTATCTTTTTCTCTCCTTTGTCCTCCATTTCCTATTCTTATTTGCTTTTTATTTTTAGTTTCTGAACCAGCTAATTGTATTAACCTGTCCTTATATGCACCCACATACATGGAGTTTTGCAAAATAACTATCTGAGAAAGTTTTTGCTATTGACCTTAAAATTGAATGTTTTTTTGGAAGTAGAATTCATGAGTACAAAAGCAACAATCCTCTCAAGAAATCATGGCAGAACGTAATAATCAAACCTAGCCACAGCAAGAGTAGGAGGAAGTTTAAACTGAGAGCAACAATCCTCCAAGCAGGGTAACTCTAAGTGATCGAAATCGTTCAAACTCTCAAAGTTTTGAATCATGAATAGTGTAACTAGAGATCAGTGTAAGAACAATCAAACTCAATTCGAGGCTTATTCTGATGATACGATAGGATCAATTGGTAGGACTACCTTCTGAGAACCCCAAGATACACATCGCCAAGTTTCTGCAGCTGTGCAACACAATCAAGGTACAAGAAATTCCATGTGAGGTAATCCATTTTCAACTCTTCTCATTTTCTCTTTGTGATAGCGCAAGTGACTGGTTCTATTCTATGTCCTCGACACTTTCAACACGTGAGACGAATTCTCTACTGCTTTCTTAGAGAAATTCTTTTCATTAACAAAAACCAAGAAAATCAAGGAAGAAATCTACCAATTCGTCTAAAAAAATGGCGATACTCTCTATGATGCGTGGAAAAGAATGAAAGACCCGTAGTGCAAGTGTCCACATCATGACATCTCTTAAGGTGATATTATTGAAAATTCTTCAACGTACTCAACAAACCGATTTAGAGTGCCATCAATTCATTTCCCAGAGGCCGATTCAAGCGACTTACTGACATGGAGGCCCTCGAACTCCTCAATGATTTGGCCCTTTATAACTCTCAATATAGTGATATCTGAGGTCCCTCTCAATGAGATCATGTATATGATGTTGAATCCACGTACTCTACTCATGCTAAAATGGGTCGGCTATTACGGAAAAAAAGCTAGATACCCTAGACCGAAGTGCGCCTACATCATAATAAATTTCATACGAAATCTGTGGAGCATTACACTACACGTTTAAGTGTAGCTTTATCATCCAGGACACCACGAGTGAGCAAGATAATGCAGTCAACAACCAGTACATTACTTGCATGTATGATAATCCATACTCTAACACTTATATTCCTAGATGGAAAATCACCCCCACTTCTCTTGGTCAAAGTAGTCAAACACCCAAACTTATGCTCAAAATAACAAATTACCCCGGTTTCCCAAGAAGACCTCTCAACTCACATACTCAACTAGCCTTACCTGCACTACCTAAAGCACAACCTATTGAGTCCATGCTAGAAAATATTATTCTCATGCTCAAGAAAACTGACAAAAGAATGAACCAAATGCAAACCCACATCAAACTGCTTGAAAACTAAATTTTCTAACATGCCACCGCCTCATCCCATAGAGACCAAGATAAACTCTATAGTCAACTCGAAGTAAATCTTATAGAACAAGTGCAGGTAGTTACTTTGTGGAGTGAAAAATAGCTTCATTCACCTCAATTACCTCCAACTAATGCTGATAAGGAGGCTGAGCAAGTACAAAATTAAGAAGAGGAGCCACAATATGAACCAGTGGTGGAGAAGCTGTACATCCCACCACCTCTTTACCAGCCTCTTCTTCCCTTCCTACAAAGGTAGCAAAAAGGAAAATTGCAAAAGCAGTTTGAGAAGTTTGTATTAATTCTCAAGAACCTGTCAATCAAAGTGTCTTTCATTGACATGCTCTCCTAGATGCCAGCTTATGTAAAATTTCTAAAAGAGATGCTATCCAACAAAAGAAAGCTTGAGGCATATAGAACCATTGCACTCACTGAGGAGTGCAATGTCATCCTAAAAACAAGCTACTTGAAAGCTTAAAGATTCCAGGAGCTTCTCCATTCCTTGTGCTCCTAGGAATGTTCATATTCGTAAGGCGCTATGAGATCTCGGAGCTAGTGTAAGTCTGATCCCTCTCTCCATTTGTAAAAAACTAATTATGGGCTATCTCAAACCTACTTTTATACTACTCCAACTTGTCAATCAATCCATCAAATTACTAGTTGATATCCTTTAAGATGTACCTCTGAAAGTTGGCAAGCTGTTCATTTTTGTTGATTTTATGGTCCTAGACATGGAGGAGGATACTAGACCCTAATCATTCTTGGACGACCTTTCTTAGCAACTACTGGAGCCATCATAGATGTCAAGAGTGGTCAACTTTCTCTGACAGTTGAAAATGAAAAAATAGAGTTCAATTTTTCTGAAGCCACAAAGTACCCATCAACCGACAATTCCCGCCTACGAGTCAACGTCATCGAATCTCCGCTTGTTGAAGAAAAAGGTCACCCGATGGAGGTATGTATCATTCAAAGTGCAACAATTGAAAATGATAATCCAAACATTTTTGTGTGCAACCCTCTTGGATAAAAACCTTCTTATTTCATCCACAATGGGTGAAACTGGACATGAAGGCCACTTTACTGAATTCAATGCAAACGAAGGAAGAAACACCAAAGGTAGAACTCAAATCTCTTCCTAAAAATCTTAGGTATGCATTTCTTCGCCCTAATTCCACTTATCCTATTATACTAAATGCTAATTTCTCTGAATCAAAATCGGATACTCTTTTAAATGAACTGAGAAAGCATAGGAAAGTAATTGACTATTTCATTAATGATCTTCTTCGTATAAGCCCTTCCCTATGCATGCATAAGATCCTCATGGAAGATGATTGCAAAACCAACATTGAATCCCACATATCTAAACTCAAACATGAAAGCGGTGGTGAAAAAAGAAAATTTAAAACTACTCGATGCCGGAATCATATACCCTATCTCAGATAGCAACTAGGTAAGCACAGCACAAGTGGTACTAAAGAAAGGAGGCATTAATTCATAAAAAATGATAAAAATAAACTTTTACCAACTAAGACAGTCACAGGTTGGCGAATGTGCATTGATTACCACGAGCTAAACATGGTGACTCGAAATGATCACTTTTCTTTGCCTTTCATTGATTAAATGTTTGAATGACTAGTTAACCACTCTTACTTTTGCTATCTAGATGGATATTTAGGTTATTTTCAAATTCTAATTCACTCAAAGTACTAAGAAAAGACGACCTTTATCTATCCGTAAGACACTTTTGCGTGCCAATGTATGTCATTCAGACCTTGTAATGCACCTACCATTTTTCAACACTGCATGATAATACTATTCCTTGGTTATATTAGAAATATTATGGAAGTTTTTATGGATGATTTTTCTATTTATAAAATCACTTTTGAATCATGCTTGTTTAAGGTTTTGTAGAGGTGTGAAGAAATTAATTTATTTTTGAAATGAAAAAGTGTCACTTTATAGTACAGGAGGGAATTATTTTGGGACACCTAGTGTCAAATAGGGAAATCGAAGTTGACCGAGCGAAAATAGAAGTCATTGAAAAATTACTACCACCTAATTCGACTAAAGGAATCTGAAGCTTTCTTCGACATGCCAATTTTTACCGTCGCTTTATTAAGGATTTCTTTAAAGTTGCTGAACACTTAACTAATCTGCTTAATCAAGATGTCCCTTTTAGGCACTAACAACAGCCCCCGATCATTCAACCGCCAGATTGGAACTTGTTAGTTGAAATCTTGTGCGATGCAAGTGACTATGCAGTTGGGGCTATTCTAGGACAGAGAAGAGACAACAAACCGGTGGTGATCTACTATGCAAGCAAAAGTTTAGATGACGCTCAAGTCAACTATACCACAATTGAAAAAGAATTGTTAGCTTTTGTTTTTGCAATTGATAAGTTTTGTTCTTGCCTTGTAGGTTTGAAGGTTATTGTTTACAATGACCATGTAGTAATTTATTACTTGCTTACGGAGAAGGATGCCAAACCAAGGTTGATACGCTGGATCTTGTTGTTGTAAGAATTTGACCTCAAAATACATGGCAAGAAGGCACAGAGAACGTGGTAGTTGATCATTTATCCAAACTATCATCTATTGATGAAACCGATCTAACCAAAGATAAGCAAATCAATTAAAATTTTCTTGATGAATTCCTGCTCGCATTGAAGGACACACCAATGCCCTAGTACGAAGATATTAATTATTTGGTTTATAAAATTATTCTGCTAGATTTCGATTCCTAGCAGAGAAAAAGATTTTTGGTGGACATGAAACATTACATCTATGAGGACCCATACCTTTACAAAAGATGCGATGATGGCCTGATTCACTGATGCATTCCACAAGGAAGTACGAAACATTTTGCATCACTATCATTCCTCACCCTATGGTGGATACATGAGATCTTCCAAAATTGCAGTAAAAGTTCTACAATTTGATTTTTTCTGACCCACTTTATTTAAAGATACTCGATCTTTTATACTAACTTGTGACAGGTATCAAAGAATAGGAAATATCTCAAAGTGAAATGAGATACCACTTATGAACATACTTGAAGTCGAACCATTTCATGTATGGAGCATAGATTTTATGGAACAATTCCCATTATTATTCAATAACTAGTACATTCTCCTAGCGGTTGACTATATAACTAGATGGGTGGAGGCGATTGCTACACCGACAAATGATGTGCAAGTGGTCATTAAATTCATAAAATGGAACATCTTTACAAGATTCGGGACACCATCGGTGATCATCAGTGATGGAGGCAGCTACTTTTGTAACAAATAATTCAAACACCTACTCAAAAAATATAAGATCACACGCATAATCTCCACCCCATAACACCCACAAATGAGAGACTAAATAAAAATTTCAAACTGTAAGATAAAAATATTCTTGAAAAGACCATGTCCCATTCACGCCGAGATTGGTTGAGACAACTCAATGATGCTTTCTGAGCATACAGAACTGCATTCAAAACCCCAATTGGGACTTGAGCATAAAGCATATTGGGTAATTAAATTTCTGAATTTTGACTTGAAATCTATAGGGAAAAGGCACTTGCTTCAACTGAATGAGCTTGAGGAGATTAGATTTGATGCCTATGAAAACTCTAAGCTTTACAAAAAGAAAACCAAATACTAGCATGACAAGCATATTAGATAGAAGGTAATTAAAGTTAATGATATGATTTTAATTTTTAATTCACGTTTTAAATTTTTTTCAGTTAAATTGAAGTTACATTGGTCAAGATAGTTCAAAGTTTTACATGTGTTGTAGTGCTTCAACCTATGACATATTTGTACTTAAATTTGTCATAGGATTTCATATCAGGAATCTTTTGAAAAGTGGTGAAGTCCATAACCTAACTTACATTTATACATCAAATAAGAATAAAGTGGTCTAAATTTTTTTTTCATATCTATAAAAATTTTGACAGCATCCCGTCTGTAACAAGGACGTTTCCTAAATATAAACATTCACCATATAATTCTTTACATCAAGAAATAACCTGTAACACTTCATCATAACCACAAACACTCCCTTTTCTTTACAAATTCATTATAACCACACCTAATACTCATACTTCAATATTCTTTATCTTACACTATACATACATCCACACAATTGACACAATGTAAACGAATTAATACTACAAAAATCTTTCACGCCATACACACAAATTATATATATAGGTCATACATACATCTCAAAAATCAAAAGAAAATCTAACACTTCTAAAATTTCTCTTATTACAAAACACACTCAAACATATACAAGAGCCTCATATGGCTCTTCACCTCACTGTCCTTTTACCCAGTGAAGTCTTAATTACTTATGAAATTAGAATACTTTGCAACTGTTTAATAAAATCGGTGAGTTCAAAAAATCCAGTGAGCAAACGTTATTAATAGGAAAAGAACATGAAAACCTCCATAGACATTATATATGCATGAGGATGAAATGCAACCATAATATGCATCTTTCAATGACATTATTTCCTCTATCGTAAGTGACACTTATCAAGTGATCACCCACACTCATATGTTGGATGCACTGACTAGGCAACGTCAAGGACGGACAACCTGTTCAATTATAAACTTGGTAAAACTTTACATTCATTTCCATGCATAAATTACATTCACTCAAATGGTCAAGTGCATTTATGTCACAAGAGGAGTTTACTCCGCTAATCATAAAGAAAATGTTCGTTTCCAAAAAAATCAAGTTCAAAAGCATGCCTTAAAAAAATAAATATATATATACATAAATAAAGGAAAATAGAGTAATGGCCATTCTCAAAGATTTTCTAAATTTTTATATAAAATTTAATTAAAATACTTACGAAAAATGACTTGATTTGCGCATATTTCTAAGAAAACACATAAAAGCATAATATGAACATTTGTTGCAAACATCATTTCTCAAAATAAGTAACAAAATAAAAATTTATTACAATAATTCATTGAATTTGAAAAGCTTGCTTACCTTAGAATCTCGAGTTGTGTCTTACACTTTCTCTTTTTCTTTTCCTATCAAAATTAACAATTTAGCGAAGCATTCACTTAAATCACCATATATTAGCATTCTGATTTGAAAGTTAATTTTTTTTTTATATTTTCAACACTCCAAATATTTTAAAATTTATCCATAAATAATGTTTAAGTCAAATACTCCAAAAGCTCCATGTTTAACTCATGTTTTTGGGGCTGCCTAATTTCCAGGGGTCATGAAAAATTCTAATTTGTCTTCTTTTTACCTAAAATTGGGCATATTAATCTATAACTAATACGTCTTAATAGCATTTGCAACTATTATATTATGATTTGAAACAATAAAATTTGGATACACCACTCTTGAATTTTTTTAATTTCACACTTGACTTGATTTTAGCCTTCAATTTTTATGATTTAAGTTTCAAATATCCTCTTATTCACGAATTTATCGAAATTCCCATGATTTTTCATCTATTTTTGAGGTAAAAATCAAAATCTTATCCATTTCAACTCTTGAATCCCTAAATAAACAAATATACTACTCAAATCGGTGTAATTTACTTTCCTACATGTTTATCTAATGTATTTTAGCAAAACTCCTATGTTTATTATATGATTTGGGTAAAAATTGAAAAAACCCAATAAAAAACTATTCCTTCCTTACCTCCGGAGACCCAGCGGCAGCTGCGTGGACGGCGCATGGCAATGACGACGACAAACTTCCTCTCATCTCTTCCCTCTCCTTCTTCTTCCTTGTCCTCTTTCTTTCTTCCTCTTCCGTTTTTCTCTGTTCTGTTCGAGCGCCCGATCGAACTCTCACTTACACCCCTCATAATTATTGGTGCTCTGCATGTGCACCGAAAAAGTGCACATGCAACAACATATATATTTATTATTATTTTTTTAGGATGGGCCAAACCCTATATTATTCCTCCCTTAAAAAGGTTTTATCCTGAAACCATTTGATCATTCAAAAATAATTGGGGATACTTCTTTTCCACCTCCTTTCACAATTTTCACGAGGCTTCCTTTCTGGATATCGGTTCCACTGAACTTTAACATATTCAATTGTTCTATTCCTCAACTTTTGCTGCTTATAATCTATAATCTTTAAGAGTCTCTCTTCATAATTCAAATTCTCTTGAATCGGAAGTGATTCAGTGGTAAAAATATGACTGGGGTCAGCCACATATTTTCAAAGCATTGATAAATGAAACACATTATGTACTGCTGCAAGGGTTGGTGGCAATGCTATTTTATAAGCCAAATTCCTAATCTTTTCTAACACTTCAAAAGGACCAATATACTTGGGACTCAATTTTTCCTTCTTTCCAAATTAGTAACCCCTTTCATTGGAGTAACTTTGATGAATACATGATCCCCCACTTGAATATTCAGATCCTTTCTTTTGTAGTCTACATAACTTTTCTGCCTACTTTGTGCCATCCTCATACATTGACAAATTACTTAGACTTTCTCTGCCATCCTTTGAGATATATCAATTGCTAAACTTCTTACACTTACTTCATCCCAATTTAGAAGTGTTTTACACCTTCTTCCATACAGTGCTTCAAATGGAGCCATTTGAATACTTGTTTGATAGTTATTATTATATGCAAACTCTGCAATAGGTAGGTACTCATCTCATGTTCCTCCAAATTCTAGTGTACACATTCTCAACATATCTTCTAAAATTTGATTGACTGTTTCTGTTTGCTCGTCCATTTGTGGATGAAATGTAGTGCTAAACCTTAATTATGTACCCATCATCTTATGTAAACTCTTCAAAAATTTAGAAGTAAATGTGGAATCTCTATCTAGCACAATAGTCTTAGGTACCCAATGCAATCGCATGATTTCTTTATAGTAAATCCGAGTCAATCTTTCAGCCATAAAACAAAACTTAATTGGAAGAAAATGTGCCACTTTTGATAATCGATCAACAATCACTCATATAAAATTATGTCCGCCTTGGGTCCTTGGCAATCTGTCTATAAAGTCTATGGTAATATCATTCCACTTCCACTCGGGTACTTCTAAGAATTACAATTTTCTAGACATTTTCTGATAATTCCCCTTGACTTTTTGGCAAGTTAAACACTTTGAGACATATTCTGCAATTTTCTTCTTCATGTTATTCCACAAATATCCTTGTTTAATATCTCTATATATTTTTGTACAGCCTAGACACGTCGAAAAAGGAGAAAAATGAGCTTCTTTCAATAATAAATCCTTCACCTCCCTTAAATTTGGAATGCTAAGATGACCCTTATACCTATAAATTCCTTGCTCATAAGCAATATAATCAGGGTTTTCCTTATTTTTCATACGATTTATTAGTTCTTGCAAATTTGTATCTTTTTGTTGTTCCCTTTTAATTTGTTCAAATAGAGTTGATTGCAACTACAATTGAGATAATCGCACTGGCAGCCCTGACATACTAAAAATTAAGTCCATTTGCCTCAATTCACGGAGTATTTTTTCTTTTGATGTAAGTAAATGAGCAAGGTTTACATTCAGAATTAAAGCATTTGCAACCATGTTAACCTTTTTGGGATGATAATGAATAGTTATATCATAATCCTTCAATAATTCAACCATCTTTTCTGTCTCATATTTAATTCCTTCTGTGTAAAAATATATTTAAGACTCTTGTGGTCTGTTATATTTCATAATTTTTACCATATAAGTAATGTCTCCAAATTTTGAGAGCAAATAATACAGCTGCCAATTCCAGATTGTGGGTTTGGTAATTTAGTTCATTGGGTTTCAATTGCTTGGAAGCATACGCAATTACCCTACCTTTCTGCATTAATACACACTCCAAACCTTGATGAGATGTATCACTATAAATCAAAAAATTCTCACTACTATCCGGAATTATTAACACTGGTGCTTGAATCAACCTTTATTTAAGTTCTAAGAAACTCGATTCGCAATCATCAGTCCATTCATATTTAACTTCTTTTTGAGTTAACTTAGTGAGTGGTGCAAATAATTTAACAAATCTTCAATAATAACCAGCTAATCCCAAAAAACTTCAAACTTCAGTTGTTATGGTTGGCCTTGGCCATTTCATTACGGCTTCTGTTTTTTGTGGGTCCACTTTGATTCCTTCAGCAAAGATGATATGCCCCGAAAATGTAACTTGAGTTAGTCACACATTTCTTTAATTTACCATACAACTTCTCTGCCCTTAGCCGATTTAATACGATCCACAAATGCTCACAGTGTTCTTCCTTTAACTTAAAATAAATTAATATATTATCAATAAACACCACTACAAATTTGTCTAAATATTCTCGAAATACTCTATTCATGAAATCCATAAATACTACAGGGGCATTGGTTAACCCAAAAAGCATAAAAAAAATTCATAATGTCCATATCTTGTCTTAAATGCCGTCTTTGGGATGTCCCACGAGCTCACTCAAAGCTAATGATAACCCGATTGCAAGTTAATCTTAGAAAACCTACGACCCCATTAAGCTGATCAAACAGATCATCTATTCTTGGCAATGAATACTTGTTCTTGATAGTTATTTTATTCAGTTTTCGATAATCAATACATAACTGAAAACTTCCATCTTTCTTCCGTATAAATAATACTGGCGCACCCATGGAGACACACTCGGACATATAAAATCTTTATCCAATAATTCTTGCAATTGCACTTTTAACTCAATCATCTCTATAGGCGCCATACGGTAAGGTACCTTAGAAATCGGTGCGGTACTCGGTAAAACTTCAATGGTCATATCAATTCCTCTTTTTGGAGGCTAACCTGGTAGCTCTCTTGGAAATACATCTAGAAATTCACAAATTACATGAATTTTTTTCAACTTAGACTGATTTCCTTCGAGTAATTGTACTGAAACCAAGAAAGCCGTACATTGTTGACGTACTAGCTTAGCGGCCGTCATTGCAGAAATCAATATTACAGGCTCCTTCAATTTCTTCCATTTCTCAATAGAAATTCTCTCCTAGTATTGTGGAAAAAGAAACTTTTCTTTGTTTGCAATTTATAATGACGCCCTATCGACTTAACCAGTTCATTCCTAATATGACATCAAATTCAGTCATAGGAAGCAGTATCAAGTCTACTTCCAAAATGCATGATCCTATCCTAATAAGACAAGATTTATATTTTTTATTAACACTGGCTAGCTTATATATAGGTGATTCTACATGTACAATGGGATCAGTTTCATTTACAATTAAGTTGCATATAGCTACAAATTGATATAATATAAATGAATGCATTGCACCTGAATCAAACAACCTCATAGCGGGGAATCCAAAACTAAAAATTGTACCTATCACCACTTTTTCCTTCTGTTCTTTTGATTCGTTTTGAGTCAGCGCATGCACCTGAGCTTGGATTCCTTGCTGACTCAAGGTTGATGTCAGTTTTTGTTGAGCAATTTTTCCTTGGGTATTCTGGTTACCTTGACTTAGGTTTGGATATTCGGTCATCCTATGGCTAAATTTGTTGCACCAAAAACACCTGGGATTGACTTCTTGAACGGGTTATCTTACTTCTTGAATAGTGCCACAATTCTTAGTTTGGTGGCTAGTTTGTCCACATTTATAACATTGAAAAGTTCCCTTTAAACATTCTCCTTTATGTTTCTTTTGACATTTAGAGCATACGGAAAGTTCCTTTATCTCTTTTTTTTCCTCTTGCCCTTTTCAATAATCAATTGTTTAAATTTCTGTCCCCGGTTATCCTTCTCCTTTAAATTTGAATCTATTTGCTTTCAACTTTGTTGAATCTCATAAGTTCTTTACTCTGCAGCTTCTAAAGCTCTTTCTCTTTCTAATATTGTAGCATAATCAACTAGCAAAAAGGGAGCCAAACTCTCCTTTAAATGGGTTCTCAATCCATCCTGAATGCGACGTACTTTTTGTGCAGGAGAATTTGCAATCCACGACACATATCTTACCAAGGCATTAAATTTAGTGGTATATTTTGTCATACTCATCTTGCCTTGATGTAATCTCTGAAATTCAAATATTTTCTTATCCATCGGAGTGCTCGAAAAATATTCTTTCTGCAATTCCTTCACAAACTGCGCGCATATTACCTCATTAGGATTCTCCATCGTACTCGATAAGGTAGCCCACCATTCTTCAGCTTCGTCAATTAATAAATGGATAGCGCAATCTACCTTCTATGTGTCCGAGCATGGTGATATCTTAAATAATTTTTCTATCTTCTTAAACCATCGCTCTACTACTGCCGGATTAGGTGCACCTGTAAATCTGGGGGGATGATGTGCTAAAAATGCTGAAATAGCTTTCTAATTAGCCTCTATTTGTTCCTCTTCGGCTAATCTTGCCTTGCCTGATCTTGCACTAGCACTATTAAAATCTACATTTATTGGATTCACCCTTCCTTGACTTGGTTCAGGAATACTTTAAAAGTTTTTTTTTTCCTATTGCCCCCAAACCCATATTCATTAGGCCCACTGGTTACGTAGATCCACCACCAATATTTATGTTTATGTGTATTTGTTCTTTCATATCCCTTTGATAACGCATAAAGTTCTCCATCATATCAGCTTGTTAGGCAGTCCATTGCTGATCCATAGCATCCATAGCTTGAACTATGACTTCGTGTACTACCTTATGTTTTTTTTATTCATAATTTGCATAGGATCTTCTAACAATAACGACACCGATTCTGCTTTTACAGGTGAGTTGGGCACTTCCTTCTCCGGTGGCATAGTCTCTTGTTGGTTTTGCTCCTGTATTTGAATTTTATCCACCTTTTGTTTCTTAGGATATCTTGGTTTTCATCCTTCCACCATCTTTACTTGCTATATAAAAAGATTTAAATTATAAACACATATATCATAACTATGATATCTAAAATGGGTAACAAAATTTATGTCAATATACTGAGTCAACAAAAGATATATATACTTCATTATCTTAACAATGTACATCATTTACATTTGTGCTATACATGTATGAAACATGTGTGATCCTGTCTTTTGAAAAAGAAAGTCATACATGTACAACATTAAAAAAAAATCACTTTTCACTTTCGTAAATATTTACACTTCCCAAAAAAATATACAATAATATTTTTTAAAACACCATTATTGCATAAAAAAGAATTGTATATATCATTGTCACATAGCTCATCTTTCTTTAGCCAATGCTAAGATTCTTCTTAATCACTAGCAAGTGGAGCTTCCTCTCCTATATCATCACTTCTGTCTCTTCCTCTGCGTTTTCTTCAAAATCTCCCTCTTCATCCAGCTCAGCTCCTCAAACCTGTCAAAATCTTCTTCCTTATAAAGCTCAGGCTCCTTCAACTCTTCCTCTTGGGGCTCTTCAAGGTTCCCCTCTTTAGGTTCTTTGGGGTCATTTTCATCTTCAGGCTCTATCGGATCATTTTCATCATCAGCCTCTATTGGATCATTTTCGTCCTCAGGGAAAAGGTCATCCGGTTCCTGTCCATTCACAACGGCATTTTCATCATCATTCATCTCTTGATCCGGTTCATTAACCAAAATGAGGATTATATGCAATTATTGCACCAATCTTCCTTCGTTATATGCAATTTATGCAACAATGGCTCTATGGCCAAACGTATAGAGCCCATGCTCTAATTTATATCTAGGACCCTGTTCGAGATCCTCTAGAGTTGGAATTCCTTCCCAATATTCTGTTATTTGTCTTTCTTGTAATCTATTAAGTATCGTAGGAGAATTCCTTATAGGAGACATTATATTTTGGGCCAAGAACATTACATTTTCACCACGTCCCATTTCTAATTGAGGGTCAAGTTGTTGATGTTGCACTAGTTCCTCTTGCTCACGGAACCAGCGTCTTATCCTTTCATCTTATAACCGACGTCTTTTTGTCGCCTCTTGTTCCACTTCCCTTGGTTTCGCGGGTGCTGGCTCTGGGTCTTGACCGACCATCACATCTATTTATAGAAATGTCAAAACATAGAACAAGAAATGTAGCATTATATTTCTTAGTTCACAATTTTGATATTAAACTTATAAATTAAATCATAATCTAAAACAACAAATCTAAAAAAAAATTTACAACACCACACAGGCTCTGATACCACTTCTGTGGCGCCCCAACTTATGACATATTTATACTTTAGTTTGTCATAGAATTTCATGCTAGGAATCTTTTAAAAAGTATTGAAGTCCATAACCTAACTTACATTTATACACCAAACAAGAATAAAGTGGTCTAAAATTTTTTTATATCTATAAAAATTTTGGCAGCATCCCATCTGTAACTAGGACGTTTTCTAAATATAAACATTCACCATATAATTCTTTACATCAAGAAATAACCAGTAACACTTCATCATAACGACAAACACTCCATTTTCTTTACAAATTCATTATAACCACACCTAACACCATACTCTAATATTCTTTATCTTACACTATACATACATCCACACAATTGACACAATGTAAACGAATTAATACTACAAATATCTTTCATGCCATACACATAAATTATATATATAGGTCATATACACATCTCAAAAATCAAAAGAAAATCTAGCACTTCTAAAGTTTCTTTGATTACAAAACACACTCAAACATACATAAGAGCCTCATATGGCTCTTCACATCACTGCCCTTTTACCTAGTGAAGTCTCTATCGCCCTTAAAATCAGAATACTCTGTAACTATTTAATAAAATTGGTGAGTTCAACGAACCTAGTAAGCAAGCGTTATTAATAAGAAAAGAACATGAAAATCTCTATAGACATCATATATGCATGAGGATGAAATGCAACCACAACATACATAATTCAATGACATAATTTCCTCTATGGTAGGTGACACTTATCAAGTAATTGTTGGTCCCGAGTTGATGGCTAAACCCAAGAGGGGAGGGGTGAATTGGGTTCTTTTAAAAAATCTTTGGTAAATCAAAAACTTAACCCCTTTCAAAAATTAATCCCCTTATGAAAGCTAATGGAGAGCAAATTAAAATAACGCAGTAATAGAAAACAGAACACAAGATTTATAGTGGTTCGGGCAAACCTTCCCTACTCCACTCTTCCAAGCTCACACTCCGTTGTGACTTGGGTTCCACTATGTATTCCTTGAATACACTTAGAGTCACCGCTCTCTTCTAGATTCAAAGCTCTAGGGGGCATATACAACTAGAGCCACTTGCTCTCTTCTAGATTCAAAGCTCTAGGGGGCATATACAACTAGAGCCACTTGCTCTCTTCTAGATTCTAGCTCTAGGGGGCGTAACAACTCAATGCACAAGTAGGTGATGAGTCTCACTCCAATCACTCCCTTCTTGCATACACTTGATCTTAGCTATCCAAGCTAAATCAAGTTTAGTACAACAAAACAATAAAAATAAGCAAGAACTACACTTTACAGATTTGTGTAGACAGATTGAGCTCGAGAAAGAAATCAAAGACAGCTGGGATGATGATCGTTGAAGCAACTTGCAGTTTGAAGCTCTTTCTTCCTTTGAAACACTCAAATATGGAGAAAAGGGATTTGAAAGTCTTTCTTGCACTTCTTTTCTCTCTATGATCCTTAGAGTAGTGAGTATTCTTGTTTCTCACGTTCATTTGAATGTCTTTTTATAGAATGAGGAAGATTGAAACGTTGTAGGAGTGGTTGGCGTGCAATAAATGAACTCCAACGTTCAAAAATTTGACCGTTATACTCCAAGTCGAAGATGAAGTCGACTTGGCCTGCGACTTGGTTTCCAAGTCGCACATGGAGTCGACTTGGCCTGCGACTTGGGTTCTTTAGAAACTCAAGTCTGAGACTTGGGTCGACTTGGCTTTCAGACTTTAACTTAAGTTGATCCTGAAGTCGACTTGGGTTGCGACTTGGCTTGATCTATTGCAAAAACGCCTTGATCCTCACTTGAAATGTCTTGAATCTTGCAAACCATTTGAAAGCTTTGAGTCCTTGCACAATATATGTATGTTCCTTGCTTTGCTTTGGACTCACTTGGTCTTCACAACTTGGATATTACTCCATTTGGAAGCTAGCTTGAAGATTTGCTTTGAGCTTGATAGACTTGATTTGAATTTGTACTTAGATTCTTGCTTTGATCTTCGAAACTTAAGTTTCTCTTTAAGAGTAGTCTTTACATCTCATTTGTATGTGAGAAACTTCAAATGGATGTCTTGAATATGCTTTGAAACTTCAGCTTAGACCTCAAAACTTCTCAAGTCGAAGTTGGAGTCGACCTGGTTTGCGACTTCGCCCAAGTCGCACTTGGAGTCGACTTCGTCTGCGACTTCGTCATCTTCGGGAGCCAGATTTCAACGCTGGACATTTTTGTGCACTTTGAAGTCGATGCTGGAGTCGACTTCGTATGCGACTTGACTACCCAAGTCGCATGTGGAGTCGACTTGGCCTGCGACTTCACTCGTCAGAATTCCATTTTCAACTCTATCCAGTTTTGGCTTGATTGAAGTCGTTAGTGGAGTCGACTTCACTATCGACTTCACTCTCAAGTCGAAGTTCAAGTCGACTCGAAGATCGACTTGACTTCTCTGCTTTCCTTAAACACTTGGCAAACATATTAGTCATATATATATATACTCAAATTAGTTCTTGTTAATCATCGAAACTCAATCCTTGGTCAATTTGTTTTATTTTGAACATTGTTTCCAGCAATCTCCCCCTTTTTGATGATTGACAAAACTTCATTTGAGTTGATACCTTTAAAAAAAAAATTCAAACATGTTCATTTGAGAAAACAGAGCATATAAGTATCCTTGAACATATAATTTAGAGTTTTGAGTTTAAATGAGAACATTTTCAGAACATTAGTCATTTTGGCATAGAGTATGCTTGAATACCTTACAAGCCATATATTGAGTATTAATCATTAAGAATACTTTGTATTTATAAAAATTGCAATCACTTATCAAATATATCAATCATATCAATCAAAAACCAATAAAACATCTTTTCATATATATATATGAAGTTTCATTACAGAGAACAAAAATTAAAGCATAAATGAAACCTTAAATACAATGTACCCAACCCAAAACTTAAAAAAAAAACTTTCAACTCAATTCCTATTCTATCTATTCTATCTCCCCCTTTTTGTCAATCAAGCAAAAATAATGATTTGATGAATTGAAATTGAGAGATCGGATATGGAATAGGTTTGATGGGACAATGATGGGCCGAGGAGTAAACAAGAGAAGCGTGATCGGGAGTTGCCTCTCTATGAACTGAACCCGACTCGTAGGGATCGAGTTCAGGCATGGGTCTCTTCTTATGATGGCCTGAGGCAAGATGATAGCGGATATTTCGCATTTCCCGCTCGATTCTATCTTGTCGGGAATGCATATCTTCAAGCGCATTAAGGACACCGGTGACAAGACTTGTCATCCGGTTTTCTTGATAGCCCATTTCTGCCCTCATGGCAATGATTTCATCTTTGAGATCCCTTAGGGTGACCTCCTCAGAAGAGGTGGGAGGCACCCGTTCTCTTGCAGCGGACCCTTGTGGAGAGTAAGATCCGTGCGATGGAGGAGAAGCGGCCCGTGCAGGTGAAGCCATGGGAGATTGCTCCCCCTCAGCTTGTGCTTGGTCTTCTCGATGCTCTTCTTCTGGAGCTTCGGACCTGAGTTCAAGCACATTTATCTTCATCCTCTGGATTAGTGCTTTGTTGATTGCATTGGTGGACTTGAGCACTTTGAATGGCTCGCCTTCAATGTCCACTTCAAAATGTTCGAGGATCTTTGTGATCCAAGTGCCGTAAGGAAGGACTCCCCTCGGATTATCCTTTCGACTCGCCAAGGCTTCTAGAAACAATCTAGGTAGACTCACCTTGACTTTATTTGTTACTTTCCATAAGATCCCAGCTTCTTGTGGGTTCAATTGATTTCTTCCACCGCCCTTTGGGTAGATGCAGTGGGCAATGAGAAGTCTTAGAACCCGTAGTCTTGGTGATAAATCCATGTATCGAAGAAATTTGATGCCCGGATGATACTTGTTACTCCGGGTGAGCTGATTGTATATCTGATCCATTGTGAGATCCTCAGGAAAAGGTTCTTCAACATAGGGGACTTCAAGTATTTGTCCTAAATGACTCATTTCTCTGGTCTGGCTTGGATTTAACCCGATTCCAAAATCCATTTCCACTTCTTTGACATATGTACCAAAATTTTCTTCATCCCACTCATAGTAAAAGATTCTGGTAAGATCTGGATAGACCCTGTCATCCTCCTTTAGCAATTTGGTCCATCCTTGAAAATCTAATAGGTCTTCTATGTCGGACCCATAATCTTTTAAAAATTTAAAATCTATGATTTTTGGTATGAATACCTTTCGTTCATAGAAGTTCTTGTAGAATCGGCCATGATTGATCTCTGTTCTGAAATAGGTAGTGGGCATCTTTAGTACTTGAGTTTTTCCAGCCACGGCGCCCCTTCTACTTGCCCCGGAGTGTGTGCTCTGTGAGGTTTGGGCTTGTTCCTCACGACCCGCAGTGTTGGATGGAGTTCCTTCTTGGAATCGGACTCTTCTGCCCATAGATGTAGAGGGTTCCTCTCTTGCCCTTTTTGCGGGTGTCCTAGCTTTTCTAGGAATTTCTTTCTCTGTGAGAGATTTGGAAGGTCTAGGCACAGGCTTTTGTGATGGTTTTGAGACGGCTTTCTTTGGGGCCATTTGGAATGAGATATGAGGTTTGAAAATGGAGTTGTGATAGGCTGCCTGTTGGCAAGAAAATGAGAGAGAGAAGCCGGAGATGGAGGATTCAACCGGAGAATCGCCGGAAAAAATGGTATGCCGGAGGAGAGAATCGCCGGGAGAGAAGAAAAAAGGATGGTCTGGCGGGAAATGAGGGAGAAAGAAAAAGAAAGGAAAGAAATAGAGAAGAAAAAGGAATTCGGACGGTCGCGCGCTCGCGGAGTCGACTTGCCCTAGGCGAAGTCGACTTCGGTCCTTCTGGAGTCGACTTGCCCTAGGCGAAGTCGACTTCGGTCCTTCTGGAGTCGACTTCGCCTGGAGGCGGAGTCGACTTCGACCCTAGCGGAGTCGACTTCGCTTCTGGAGGCGGAGTCGACTTGGCGTCTTTGGAGTCGACTTGACTCATCAACTTGACATTTTCCAATTTAATTTTCTTATTTATTTTTCCTAGTTTAGCTCTATCATTCCCATATCATTCCTAATCTTATAAAATGAATCCTTGGCTAGAGGTTTGGTAAAAATATCAGCAATTTGGTCTTCTGTTTTTACATATTCTAAGCACACATCATGATTTTCAACATGCTCTCTAATGAAATGATGTCTCACATCAATATGTTTGGTTCTAGAATGCAATACAGGATTTTTAGTCAAACAAATTGCACTTGTATTATCACATCTAATAGGAATATCAACATAATCAATACCATAGTCTTTCAACTGTTGTTTCATCCAAAGTAATTGGGCACAACAACTACCGGCGGCTATGTATTCGGCTTCCGCAGTAGATAGTGCAACACTTGTTTGTTTTCTTAATGCCATGAAACTAGCATATGTCCAAGAAATTGACAAGTTCCACTGGTACTTTTTCTATCTACTTTATATCCGGCAAAGTCTGCATCCGAATAGCCGATTAGATCAAAGGTTGTCTCCTTTGGATACCATAGTCCAAGATTGGCAGTTTTTATCAAATACTTAAAAATTCTTTTTACAGCGTGTAGATGTGATTCTTTAGGGTATGCTTGAAATCTAGAACACATACAAACACTGAATAAGATATCGGGTCTAGAAGCAGTTAAATATAACAAGGATCCAATCATGCTTCTATAGAGCTTTTGATCGATACTTTTACCGTTTTCGTCCGTGTCGATCTTGATTGTAGAGCTCATTGGAGTGTTTGCCCCTTTGCTATTCTGCATTCCAAATTTCTTGAGCATTTCTTTGACATATTTGGACTGGTTTAGAAATATTCCTTCATTTTGTTGCTTGATTTGAAGTCCAAGGAAGAAATTTAATTCTCCCATCATGCTCATTTCGAACTCGTTCTGCATTATCTTAGAAAATTCTTGACAAAGATTTTCATCAGTAGCACCGAATATTATGTCATCCACATAAATCTGTACAATCAAAATATTTTTATTTTTGTACTTGATGAATAAAGTAGTGTCTACTTTCCCTCTTTGAAACTCATGATCAATCAAGAATCTATTTAACCTTTCATACCAAGCTCTTGGTGCTTGTTTTAGTCCATATAATGCTTTGGTTAATTTATAAACAAACTTTGATTGATCCTTTTCTTCAAAACCAGGGGGTTGTTCAACATATACTTCTTCATTCAAATAACCATTCAAAAATGCGCTTTTTACATCCATTTGAAACAATTTGAAGTTCATATGAGAAGCAAATGCTAGTAGGATGCGTATGGCTTCTAATCTAGCCACGGGTGCATACGATTCTTCAAAATCAATTCCTTCTTCTTGGGAATACCCTTTGGCTACTAATCTTGCCTTGTTTCTAATTACAAGACCGCTTTCGTCTAATTTGTTCCTAAATACCCATTTTGTACCAATGACTGTATGATTGTTTGGTCTAGGAACTAAATGTCATACATTGTTTCTTTCGAATTGATTTAGCTCTTCTTGCATTGAAATAACCCAATTTTCATCATTAAGAGCTTGTTCAATGGTATTTGGTTCAATTTTCGATACAAACGCATATTGTCCATAAACGTTTTGTTTTGATCTTCTAGTTTTTACTCCTTCATATATGTTTTCAATAACTTGTTCAATTGGATGGGCATTTTTGAACTTTAAATCAGTTGGAGGTTTGTAAGAGTCATTACCTTCACTTACCTCTTCCTCCACTGGATTTTCTGGCTTGAGCTCGAGTTCCTTTGGTTGTTCTTTGCTTTTTGTCTCATCTGCATCACTTAGTTCATCCTCCTTTCTCGGACTTTGGTTAATTTCATCAAATACAACATGTATGGATTCTTCTACAACTTGGTTTCGTTTGTTGAATACTCTATATGCTTTGCTATTTGATGAATAACCAAGGAATATAGCCTCATCGCTTTTGGCATCTAATTTGCCCAAATTGGTTTTTCCATTGTTTAAAACATAGCATGTACATCCAAAAGCATGAAAATATGAGATATTTGGTTTCCTTCCTTTCCATAGTTCATATGGGGTCTTTTTCAAGATTGCTCGAATGGTAACTCGGTTCAAAACATGACAAGCTGTACTCACAGCTTCACCCCAAAATTTCTTGGATAGATTGCTCTCATTTAGCATAGTTCTAGCCATCTCTTGTATAGTTCTATTTTTCCTTTCTACTACTCCATTTTGTTGTGGAGTTCTTGGTGCAGAAAATGTGTGGTGAATTCCTTTTTCATTGCAAAATTTCATGAATCGTTTGTTTTCGAATTCGCCACCATGATCGCTTCTTATGGTCACAATAGTACTTTGTTTTTCATTTTGCACCAAATTTACAAAAGTTGCAAACATAGAGAAAGCTTCATCTTTACTAGCTAAGAGAATTATCCATGTGAATCTTGAAAAATCATCAACTATGACAAATACATATTTCTTTCCACCAATGGTTAGAATGTCGGATGGCCCGTATAGATCCATATGTAGCAATTCAAGTGGCTTAGTGGTGGAAATTTTCTTTTTGGTGGAGAAAGGCATCTTGGGTTGTTTTGATAATTGACATGCCTTGCAAATCTTGTCTTTGTCATATTTCAATCTTGGTAATCCTTCTACCAAACTCTTTTTTCATAGGGTTTTTATGTTGCCCATGTTTATATGTCCAAGCCTCTTGTGCCAAACCCATGGATCGTTATCAATGGCCATTAGACATTGACCATCTAATTCATCAAGTGAAACCAAATAAATATTTTCATGTCTTTTACCACTAAACATGATATGTTCTCCATCAAGTACATTACATATAGATGATTCAAACACAACTTTGTATCCTTTATCACATAATTGGCTAATGCTCATTAAATTGTGTTTGAGTCCTTCAACAAACAAAACATCTTCCATGCATGCATTTGAAATACTATGTATATTTCCTTTACCTTTAATTTTACCTTTTTCATTATTGCCAAAGGCAACCATTCCATCATTACAAGGTTTAAGTTTGTGAAACAAACTTCTTTCACCGGTCATATGCCTTGAGCAACCGCTATCCATAAACCATTCATTGTTTGCCTTTGCCTTAAGACATGTCTGAAAAATAAGCAAATAAATCTTATCTTCTTGGTACCCAATTTATGGGTCCATTTGGGTTAGTAATATAGATCATTCTTTGTTGTTCTAACTTTGAAAGCCCAAATCTTGTGTTTCTTGGAACCCAAACTAATTTTGCACCATGGTCATATAATTTCTTAAAATTACATTTGTAAGTTTTGTGCCCCATTTTATTGCAGAAATTACAAGCCATAGGTAATCTTGGAGTAGGCCTCTAAGTATGCAATGGTTCCATTATTGGTCTTCTAGTCCACTTAAAATTTTTCTTTTGTGGCTTGTATATAGATGCATTTTTAGTTTGATGTTTCTCAAATATTTGTACATTTGATTTGCTACTTTCTCCTTGCTCAAATGTATGATACCCAAGACCTCTTTTATGTGTTTGGGAGGTCATATTCAAAAATATTTTGACGCTTTCTCCTGGATTAGAGAACTTAGCTAATGATTCATTTAATGATTTGTTCTCCTTTTTTAGCAGATCATTTTCATCTTTCAATTTGTCTAATCTTTCTGCAAGTTTACCATTTACAATTATTGTTTCATCACATTGTCTTTTCTTAATTGTAAACCTGCTTCCTAATTTCTTTATTTCTTCATATAATGAATCATATGCAGTTTGTAGTTCATCTAATTCAGTACATTTGAGGCATTCTTGAAAGGAAGAATAACTTGATTCAGAAAGGGAGAGTTTAGAGCTTACCTCTTCATTGCTTGTGTCTTTTGTTGAGGTAATTTGTTCTCCTTGCTCGATTTGTGCCATGCAGCAAATTCTTGCACATTCTTCCGCCTCTATGTCGTCGGTTGAGGAGCTACTCGTTGTAGATTCTTCATCATTTACGTACATGCCTCTTCCTTTGTATTTCTGGAATCTTCTATTGTTCCCTCGATCCTTTCTTTGTTCTTTTGCCTTGTTTTCTTCGGGAGTTGGACATTGAGCCTGCATATGTCCCGAACCGCCACATCGGTAGCATTTGGTTGATTCTTTCTTCTTTTCTCTGGGAGTTCTTTCTTTGAAGCTTCTGAAATTCTTGCCTTTCCTCACAAATTTTCTGAAGCGTTTTGTGAGTAGGGCAATCTCATCGTCGTTTTGAGAAGAAGATGTGTCATCGGTGTCTTGTGCGGCTTTTAAGGCAATTGCTCTTTTGCCCCTGTGTTGATCTTCATTTCTTCTCTTGATTAGCTCATGTGACATGAGAGAGCTAATTAAGTCTTCAAGCTTTAATGTGTTAAGATCCTTGGCTTCTTCTATTGCAGTGATTTTTGGGGTCCATGATTCGGGTAGAGCTCTTAAAATTTTCATAACCTGCTCAGATTCAGAAATAGTCTTTCCAAGACCTTTTAGAGCATTAGTAATCTTTGAGAACCTAGCAAACATTTCAGAAATATTTTCTGTTTCTAGCATTCTAAAATTCTCTAGTTCTCCAATCAAAATATTTCTTCTCGTCCCTTGGACTTGAGAAGTTCCTTCATAGATAGAGGTTAGTGTATCCCATATCTCTTTGGCGGTTAAGCAAGAGGATACTCTATCATACTCAGAAGCAGTAAGAGCACAAAATAAAGAGTTCATAGCTTTGGTGTTGCTCTTAACAGTTCTTACTTCCTCATCGGTCAATTTGGAAGCTCGTTCATCGATAGGCAAAGTTACTCCATCTTGAATAGCAATCCAAGAATCCATATCGGTAGCCATGATGAGTTGCTTCATACGAAGCTTCCAATATCCAAAATTGTTCCCATCAAACAACGGTGGCCTTGTAAAGGATTGGCCTTCAGCAAAAGCGGGAACGGAAGTAGATTGGGATGCCATATTGATAGGATCTCTTTGGTAAACTCAAAGACCTGCTCTGATACCACTTGTTGGTCCCGAGTTGATGGCTAAACCCAAGAGGGGAGGGGTGAATTGGGTTCTTTTAAAAAATCTTTGGTAAATCAAAAACTTAACCCCTTTCAAAAATTAATCCCCTTATGAAAGCTAATGGAGAGCAAATTAAAATAACGCAGTAATAGAAAACAGAACACAAGATTTATAGTGGTTTGGGCAAACCTTCCCTACTCCACTCTTCCAAGCTCACACTCCGTTGTGACTTGGGTTCCACTATGTATTCCTTGAATACACTTAGAGTCACCGCTCTCTTCTAGATTCAAAGCTCTAGGGGGCATATACAACTAGAGCCACTTGCTCTCTTCTAGATTCAAAGCTCTAGGGGGCATATACAACTAGAGCCACTTGCTCTCTTCTAGATTCTAGCTCTAGGGGGCGTAACAACTCAATGCACAAGTAGGTGATGAGTCTCACTCCAATCACTCCCTTCTTGCATACACTTGATCTTAGCTATCCAAGCTAAATCAAGTTTAGTACAACAAAACAATAAAAATAAGCAAGAACTACACTTTACAGATTTGTGTAGACAGATTGAGCTCGAGAAAGAAATCAAAGACAGCTGGGATGATGATCGTTGAAGCAACTTGCAGTTTGAAGCTCTTTCTTCCTTTGAAACACTCAAATATGGAGAAAAGGGATTTGAAAGTCTTTCTTGCACTTCTTTTCTCTCTATGATCCTTAGAGTAGTGAGTATTCTTGTTTCTCATGTTCATTTGAATGTCTTTTTATAGAATGAGGAAGATTGGAACGTTGTAGGGGTGGTTGGCGTGCAATAAATGAACTCCAACGTTCAAAAATTTGACCGTTATACTCCAAGTCGAAGATGAAGTCGACTTGGCCTGCGACTTGGTTTCCAAGTCGCACATGGAGTCGACTTGGCCTGCGACTTGGGTTCTTTAGAAACTCAAGTCTGAGACTTGGGTCGACTTGGCTTTCAGACTTTAACTTAAGTTGATCCTGAAGTCGACTTGGGTTGCGACTTGGCTTGATCTATTGCAAAAACGCCTTGATCCTCACTTGAAATGTCTTGAATCTTGCAAACCATTTGAAAGCTTTGAGTCCTTGCACAATATATGTATGTTCCTTGCTTTGCTTTGGACTCACTTGGTCTTCACAACTTGGATATTACTCCATTTGGAAGCTAGCTTGAAGATTTGCTTTGAGCTTGATAGACTTGATTTGAATTTGTACTTAGATTCTTGCTTTGATCTTCGAAACTTAAGTTTCTCTTTAAGAGTAGTCTTTACATCTCATTTGTATGTGAGAAACTTCAAATGGATGTCTTGAATATGCTTTGAAACTTCAGCTTAGACCTCAAAACTTCTCAAGTCGAAGTTGGAGTCGACCTGGTTTGCGACTTCGCCCAAGTCGCACTTGGAGTCGACTTCGTCTGCGACTTCGTCATCTTCGGGAGCCAGATTTCAACGCTGGACATTTTTGTGCACTTTGAAGTCGATGCTGGAGTCGACTTCGTATGCGACTTGACTACCCAAGTCGCATGTGGAGTCGACTTGGCCTGCGACTTCACTCGTCAGAATTCCATTTTCAACTCTATCCAGTTTTGGCTTGATTGAAGTCGTTAGTGGAGTCGACTTCACTATCGACTTCACTCTCAAGTCGAAGTTCAAGTCGACTCGAAGATCGACTTGACTTCTCTGCTTTCCTTAAACACTTGGCAAACATATTAGTCATATATATATACTCAAATTAGTTCTTGTTAATCATCAAAACTCAATCCTTGGTCAATTTGTTTTATTTTGAACATTGTTTCCAACAGTAATCACCCACACGCATATGTTAGATGCATCGACTAGGCAACGTCAAGTACGGACAACTTGTCCAATTACAACCTTGGCGAAACCTTATATTCATTTTCATGCATAAATTACATTCACACAAATGGTCAAGTGCATTTATGTCATAAGAAGAGTTTACTCGGTTAATCGTAAAGAAAAAGGTTTGTTTCCAAAAAAATCAAGTTTGAAAGCATGCCTTAACAACATAAATATATATACATAAATAAAGGAAAATAAAGTAATGGCCATTCCCAAAGATTTTATAAATGTTTGTATAAAATTTAATTAGAATACCTATGAAAAATGACTTGATTTGCACATATTTCTAAGGAAACACATAAAAGCATATTATGAACATTTGTTGCAAACATCATTTCTCGAAATAAGTAACAAAATAAAAATTTTATCACGATAATTCATTAAATTTGAAATGCTTGCTTACCTTAGAATATCAAACTGTCTTACACTTTCTTTTTTTCTTTTCCTATCAAAATTAACAATTTAGCTAAGTATTCACTTAAATCACCATGTATTTGCATTCTAATTTAAAAGCTAATTTTTTTATATTTTTAACACTTCGAACATTTTAAAATTTATCCATAAATAATGTTTAAGTTAAATACTCAAAAAACCCCATGTTTAACCACGTTTTGGCGCTGCCCAATTTTCACGGGTCATGAAAAATTCTAATTTTTCTCCTTTTTACCTAAAATTAGGCATATTAATCTATAACTAATACATCCCAATAGCATTTGCAATTATTATATCATGATTTGGAACAAAAAAATTTGGATACACCACTCTAAATTTTTTTTGATTTCACATTTGGCTTAATTTTAGCCTTCCATTTTCATGGTTTGGATTCCAAATATCCTCTTATTCACGAATTTATTAAAAGCTTCATGATTTTCCATCTATTTTTGGGGGTAAAAATCAAAATTCTATCCATTTCAACTCTTAAATCCCTAAATAACCAAATCTATTACTCAAATCAGTGTAATTTACTTCTATACATGTTTATCTAAGGTATTTTAGGAAAACTCATATGTTTATTACATGATTTGGGCAAAAATTGAAAAAACTCAACAAAAAAACTATTCCTTCCTTACATCTAGCAACCTGGCGGTGGCTGCGTGGACGATGGCGTGACAATGACGATGGCAAGCTTCCTCTCCTCTCTTCTCTTTCATTCTTCTTCCTTCTCCTCTTTCTTTCTTCCTCTTCTTCTCTTTCTCTTTCATTTTTTTATCTGTTCTGTTCGAGCGCCGGCTCGAACTCTCTCTTACACCCCTTATAATTATTTGGTGCTCTGCATGTGCACTAAAAATGTGCACTTGCAGCAGCATATATATTTTATTATTATTATTATTTTCTAAGATGGGCTGGGCCCTACATGTATTTTCACATGGAGCTATTGAAATATGAAGTGCGAGTACTAGAGAATTCAAGGTTAAACGACAATGATTCAAGCCTTATTTTACAGGGGAACCAAGTCCAAAGGGAGCCATGTACTCCCCCTTTGAATCCACACCAACTAAGTGAACAACTGAAGTCAGGCTAAAGACTAAAAAACAAGCACTATGCGGGAGGCAACCCAATTTTTTTTGGCTTTTAAAGGAGTGTTAGTTTTATTTTTAAAATTATTTTACTTTCTTTTTGAACCGAATACTTGTTCATTTAGATTTTGTAGTGGTCTCTATTTTAGAAAGTCTAATCCACCTCAACTCAACTCAACTCATCCAAATTGAAAAAAATTTCTTGCCTTCCCCATTTGCATTATCCATGGATATTTCAATGCATTAAATTTTGTATTGTTAAATTTGAACATCCACTCTGCATATTCTAGAGCATATTCTTTGCATAATTATGAACATCATGTCGGTGTGAAACTTATCTACATTTTTCTACATGATGTTCATAACAAGAAAGAGAATGCGTTTAAGAAGTTTTATTAGGAAATAGGATAAGTAATGCATGAGTATATAGAGTTTTTCAAATAAGAAGGAAATTTCATGAGGATTTCTGATAAGCTTTGTTGGAATTAATGGTTAAACATTCTTCATGAGTTTTTAATTTATGATACATTTGAATTTTTACAACCAACAACTGTTCTGAGATTTCTTGAGGACAAGCAAAGGTTCAAGTGTGGGAGAATTTGTTAGCTCATTTTCATTCATTCTTTCTAGGTCATTATTTAATAGAAATTTGGTCAATTGAGATGGTTTACTTCAATTATTCATTGATTAAGATTTGTTTTATAAGAATACTCGCTATCTAATGCAGTTGTGAAAAACAGGAAATAATGTATAATTTCAATGCAACCCATGACCAAATTGACAAGTACTAATGAAAGCAAGGTTAAAATGAAAAATTAAGACTCACTTTTGAAGCAAAATAGTGTCCAAGATCAGCATAAATACGTAGGAGGAAGGCTCATGCAGAAGGGAAGGAAGAAAGGAGCAAATTGGAGCAATTGCGAAACGAATTATGCAATTCAGAGAACCACACGGTTTGAGACTCGAATTCACAATCCAGGTGCCCAACGGACTTTGTGCGCAAGCTATCTTCCATAAATCTATATAAACACCTCCTGGGAACGTCCCATATCATCCTTGAACGTGACTTGAGCTAGGATTTGTGATCCAAGAGCTAAAGAAGGAAAAGAGCACGAGGCGAGGAGTGAGACGGCTAGTGGTTTGAAGAGATTGAGACGCCATTTGGGCTTTTAATTAATAAGCTTTCATTTCTTTCTTTCCTTTGGTTTTAGTTGCTTATTTAGAATGGATTCTACATACAATATCATTTTAGATTTTATTTTGAACATGTTTGACTAAGCCCTTAATCTACGGTTAAGGATATAACATGTGTATAATGTAGAGGAACTTATGGTTATAATTTATTTATGATGGATATTGGTTATTAATTTAATGTTTTATGTTCTTAATGCTTGCTTGGTGCATGGGTCTATACTATGACATGATTTTATATATTAGGTAATGGAATCGAAAGTTAAAAATCTAATATATGATAATCAAGATATCAAACATAAAAGTCTAAGGTAATGAAAATAGAATGATGACCTTAAGGAATTCCATGAATTTTTACAGAACTTAATAGATTCTAATTGACTTAATCTCATGAAAATAGGTAGTCAAGAAGATTAGGATTTGCCTTATAGGTTTTGAAAGAATGTACAAAGATAAAATAGCGATAGTTCTGATTTAATAACTAATATCTGGATTAAATAAATTATACCACGTATCCATTGCAGTTGTTGCATGTGAAATCCTAATACCCTAGATACTCTTCTTCTGATTTCTATTCTATACTTTGCACTTCTACTTTCTCTAATCTTTCTTATTTGATATTTTGTCCTATTCCACCCTCTTTTGATTAATCATTAAAGTGTTTAAGAAATAATACTTTAAGTCTAGAAGTCTCTGTGGGAATGATATTTATATACTGTAATTTACTATCCATGCACTTGTGTTGAGAAAGCGATCAATAACCAAGATATTAAACCTAAAAGTCTAGACTATAAGAATATACGTGATGACACTAAGAAATTTCATGAATTGCCACAAATCTTAATGAACTCTAATTACTTAATCTGATAAGAATATTTAATTAAGAAGGTTAGGAACATCCTGCATACATTGAGAAAGGATGTGAGACTAGAATAGAGTTTTTTCTCCTTTAATACATATAGGAATAGTTCTCCTTTAATAATTAATATCCAAATTAAATAATCATACTATGTATTCATTACAATTGTTATATGTGAAACCTTAAAACCCTAGATATTCTTCTCTTGATTTTTACTCCTTTTCTCTATACTTCTAAACACTCTCTCCTATTTACTATTTTCGCTTTACTTCACTTTATTCTCTCTTGGTATTTTATAAAAGTGTTTTACGTGCAATATTTTAAGTCATGATTTCTCTGTGGGAACAATATTTATATACTGCAATTTATGACTCATGCATGTGCGGTGAGAAAGTGAACAATGATTTTACTTTCTAGAATTACAGCTGTTTGAGTACGAATTTTCATATGAGCGAAAGTTATAAGAATTGCTTGCCACATTCATTTACTTGTTATAAGCATCTTGAATATAGAAATGACACTATGTTATATGATGAGATGCACCGCAGACTTTACAAGCTATGCTTGATGATGAGCCAGAAGCAATGTAATCATTTTTAGCTCTCCTTTCTTGAAGTAATTGATCCACCTTTATTGTCAGTAGATTTAGGGCTTCAACCACATCGATACATTCTTGTCGTTAGACTCCACAAATATAGTCATACTAAAAATTATGCAATGCCAATTCCTCCAACAATTTAAGGACTTCGTCACCAATTAATCTCATAAATTGCTTGCCAAATTGAATGCAGTACATGTTCGATGATCAAGACCATTATAAAAGTTCTCAATTATGCCGCGTTATGGAATTCTATGATGAAGATATTATCATTAAAGGTTCTTCATTCTTTCTCATGCCTCATAGACAAATTCACCATCTCTTTGGATAAAGTTGTTGATTTCATTCTTGATTTTCTATGTTTGATGTAGAAAATATCTCTAGAAAAGTTATGGATAATTCATCTCGTATAGCGAAAGAATGAGGTAGTAAAGAGATGAACCTCTCAATCGCTCAATCTCATAGAGAGAATGGGAATAGATGGAGATGAATGACTTCTTTTGAAACGCCTCGTACTTTAATAGTATTGCACAGTTGCAAGAACTTTGTGATTAACACATTCAGATTTTTGAAAGAAGTCCTCTTGATTCAGCTTGTTGAATCATCTGGATGAGTGCTAGTTTAAACTCGAAGTCTCTTGCATCGATATCAAGTTCTATGATGCATAACCTGAATTGTTGAGTGCTTAGATGGTTCCTATCACTTAGGTAGATTCTCCTTGGTGGTTCTTATTTTCAACTTGGCCCTTAGTTTGTTCTTGTTACTATTATTGATCTCTTTTGTTAGCCATTGATTGTGGTATTTTCATAGTTTATATTTTCAATAATATTTGGATAATAATGTAGATAAATATGATGGTCTGAATCAAATATTGATTGATTTAGCTTCATTTAGTACATGACACTCATAATTGATTGATTTACATAAATTCAAGTGATTTCATTGCAAAACGTATGATTCTTGATGAATTGAAGCTTGAGGACTAAGACTCAATCAATTGGGTGATTTAAAAGGCTTAAAAGGAGACAAAACAGTGACCAAAATGGCTTAGGATATGTCAAAAAAGTTCCAATATGGTTCAAGGCATGTTGCGCAAAAAAATCTCAAAATTCAGAGCAAACAACATGTATCTAGAGTGCAGCACAACTTAGGCCATGTGCAGCACAGGAATTGCAGATAAAATTTGGCTTGGACTCATTTTGCACAAGTTTCTTGGATACATTTATATAAATACTTGCTAAGTTCGACCTTAGACATCTTAGAACATATTTTTGAGCCAAGTTTGAGGTCTAAAGAGCCAAGAAAGTAAAAAGCCAAGGAGAAAAAAGAAGAGGCGCATTGCTAGGAGCTGTTCAAGACACCATTGAAGTACTCCATTCAATAAACTCTCTTTATGTTTTTCTTTCAATTATATTATCTTATTTTTCATGAATTTTGAATATAATATCATTTTGTGTTTGAATTTCATTAAGAATATGGTAGACTAAACTCTCAATTTAGGGTTTAGAATATAGCATGTCAATTATGTAAAAGATATTATGATTTTTCTTTATTTAATGATTTTTCTTTATTTATAAAGGACATTGTATGTTAATTTGATATCTTATAATGATAAAAAAATTGATATATTATGAATTTTACGCTTGCTATGTGTTTAATCTTGTATTTTGGCATGATTTCATATATTAGGTAAAAGAACCAAGAAGTAAAAGTCTAATATATGATAATCAAAATAAGAAAAACCTGAAAATCTAAATCATGAGAATAGGTGTGATAACCTTGAGGAATTCCACGAAATGCCATAAAACTTAATAGACTCTAATTTATTTAATCTCATGATAATAGATGGTTAAGAAGATTAGAATATGTCTTACATGCATCGAGAGAGGATGTATTATTAAATTAGAGTTTGCACCGGATTAAATAAATGTACCATGTATCTGTTATAGATTTACATGCGAAACCCTAGATCGTAAATATTCTTATCTCTTGATCCTTTAACTACTTGTTCAACGTTCTTAAGATTCATCTTTCATTTCTCTATTTTCTTGTCATCCTATTTGTTATAAAATATTTAAAATTAATGTTCTAAGTCCCAAATTCTCTGTGTGATCGATTTTATTAAATACTACGAAGATATCTAATACCATTAATGCTTAATCTTATGAAAATTTCTCTTGAAATATTTGTCTTTGGTAATCTTTAACTTTCTTTATGAAAGTTTTCTCAATTTTATGATTTACTACAAAGAGTTTTTTTATAACTCGATTAGCAAAACTTTGAGTAGATATGTGCATACACTCTAAGTAAACTGAACATTAGATTTATACACACAAAGCAAGTCTAAAAGTATGAAAAAGGAAAAAATTTTAGAAGTAACTAAATCTCCAAAAGTCTTTTGTTTACACCAAAGTTCCTGGCGACACCATAAAAATACTTATTTGGCTCTTCACAAGTGTATGACTTATAACTTGTAATATGTAAATATTAATTCCATGAGACATTTGAAAACTAAAACTCTGTTGACTTATGTACTTTGAAATTAAACAAAATTAATTGATTAACTAACTAAAGAGAATATTATTTCTACTAATCTAAACACTTGAGGAAAGTTTAGGATTAAGGGTATTAAAGATCTAGGATCAAGGGTTTTATATGTGACTTTTCCACAATAGATGATTGATGTCTTTATTTAATCTGAATAACTTGTATTAAATGAGAACAAACCTTAATTCAGTCCTGCATCTTCTTTCAATGCATGAAAGATGTACTCTAATTTTCATAACTACTTATTTTCACAGAATTTATTGATTAGGATCTATTAAGCTCTAAGTAGTTCATATTATTCTTCAAGGATGTTTTACCTATTTTCATAATCTAAACTTATAGGTTTAATATCTTGATTATTCTATATTAGACTTCGATAACAGATTAGGATAATTAAAATTAAAAGAAGAAAAACTAATACCTTATTGTTTGAGTCTTTAATGGTATCTTGAATCTCTCGTTTGAACCCACCTCTTGTCTTTTTTTTTCTTAGCTCTTCTGTTTCTCCAAATCCTAGCCTTTAAGACTTATTCAAAAGATAATTTAAAAATCTCTAGTTCATGTTTTACAAGTACTTAAATAGTATCTTCTAAAAAATAACATAGAATTGTACAAAATCAATATACTCAACTTGTATCTAGGTGGGACACAATTTGAACCGTGTTTCTCTTAGAAAACACGGTTCACATTGTATTCCTCCATGGAAGTGAGTTTGCAACTCTATTTTTTTGCTTGTTTCAAGCCCAACATACTTTAAATCGTGCTGAAACTTTTTTAAAATATTTTAGCCCATGCTATCCACTGTTTACCTCCTTTCTATCCTTTAAATTTTCCTTTTTAAATGTACTTTTCTTCTCAACTCCCAAATCTCTTATTCTTTGTGTTGATTCTATGCTCGAATTACTCGATTACACCAATAACGATCGAATATGAGTATTTGAACTTCAATGAGATTACTTTGGCATTTACTCTCTCAAAACCTCATTTTCACAATATTATAAATATGAGAAATACCTGTAATGCATGGTATAGAACTAACACAAGATGCATTCACAAAACAACCTAAATCGGTATTCACAAGGCTCTCAAACTAGCATTTTAATTTTTTCATGAGCACAAATAACTCTATTTTTATAGAGTTATTATATATTGGCCAAGTATACTTTAGAGAATTTCATTAATGATGTATTATGGTGGGACGATTCCCCAAGCTTTCTGTTTGAGCAACTTTGTAAAGACAATGAAAGTTTCTCTTAGTGCATTTTGCTCGCGTGCCCATATTTAACAACCATTTTGTGTTGGGTATGTGCTCATGGGCTTTTTATTATAAAAAATTAGTTACCAACCTCCATAGCCAATTATATTAGCAAATATTAATTGCTAACAATATTATCACCTAAAATGAATTTGAGCCTTGATTTAGTGCATGGTATGCATGAAACTTCAATATACATGTTAAAATTTTAAATTTTTGATAGTAATATATGGGCCTAACCATAAACTTATTCTATAAGTAATTTTATAATCTTTAAATTGTTTTAAATATTTTGTATAGAATTTTGAAAATTAAATTTTTTTTCACTATTTATGTACATGAGGCACTTTAACAATGCTAAAAATTTTGATTTTCGAAATTCAATAAAAATATTTTTAAATTAAAAAATAAAAAAAATTATATAATATATTCATGCTTGGGCCATATGATACCATAAAAAATTTTAAAAAATAAAATGGTAATTAACTACAACTACAAAAAACATTGTTCACTGAATTAGCATCTAAAAAATTTTATTATAGCAAATTATAACTTGCTATCTTATTGGCAATATTATCATTTTTACATTTTAATTATAATATTTCTTTCTCGTAACTTTATTTTTACCCAATTGAACACTGCTCTAATTACTTTAGTATTTATGTCCTTTCTAGATCTTTGTTTTTTGCTACATAAGCTACATGACTAATCATTAATAAGAAAATTTCTTTAATTAGAGCTCCCACTTTGGATGACCAAGCCTAGCATACATGAGAAGGATAACAAGACCACTACTTTTACTCAACTTCAAACCATGTACCTCCCTACCTTAATACCCTATTGGGTATATCATGTATTTTGCGTATTTTTGTGGTTTGTATAGATTCACATGTTGTATTAGGATAGGATTGCATATGAGTTATGTGCATAGTGGTTCTGTCTGAGAGTGCATGATAAATACGCAAAAGAGTGCATATTGATTTTGCAAAAATACCTATAGGAAGTCCTATTTATAGGCATATCGATTAGGAGTTCAGTGGAACCGTTAGTGTTGTCTTGATGGGGCATGAGAGGGGGGATTATCTATATATTTTAGTTTTGCTAATAAATTTGTATAGTATGTGAGTCTAAGATTGTGTATTGAATTGCATGTGTATGTGAGGGATATAAATAGAAATGCATCTATGGAGTTTTTTTTATTAGTATTGTACATTTTATAGTATGACGTCTTTTATATTGCATATCAAACCTATTTACTATGGAGAATACATGCTCAACTTATCTCAGTGGAGGCTACAAGCTCTCATATGTAAATATGAAGACAAAGATCCACCAAATAATTAACTGGGGACAAATGCCCCAAACCACACTCGAACACAGATGGGCTATAAGACAGCCATCTTCCGTCACCACGACGCACATGTCATGGTTAGTATCACATAGAAGAGAGAGAATCCTAGTGAGAAATTTTGAGAGGGAGAGAGAGAGCTAGTTTATTACTTGTGAGAGAGTAGTTATAATTGTTATTGATTAGTGAATTACTGTTTTCTATGGTGGAGTAGGCATTTAGACAAACCACATATGTTTTCTATGTTTTATATGTGCCTGCATCGTATTCTCAACCCTAACACACCTTATACGTATTCACATCAGCCACTTAGTCATCCGAGTGGCGACAATTATCAACAAGAAGTTGATTTCCTGGTTTATGTAGTAATTTCGAGTATTGAAATGCTTTCACCGGGTAAGCCAAATCCATAGAGACAATACTAAAAACAAGCTTACCTGTACCCACCACTGTAAATATATATATTTTTTTATGAAACACTTGCTGCATACAAATAAAAATGAAGTAAAGATGGTCAGTCATCCGAACCTCTGGCGGCAATGGCATTGATTTTTTTACTCGTCGATCGTTCCATCTAAACCCAGATTAATTAAACTTTCACAAAATAAACCTCAAATATTTTTTTATTATTATAATGTTGGATGATAAAATTACTTTTCTTTTCCATCAGTGATCTTTTTATGAAAAAAACCAGTAAATTAAGTAAAGGCGAGATTTTTACTTAAAAATAAATAAATAAAGGTGACATTTTTAACTTGACAAAAAGTTGGCCGTAAGGGTTCATTGAGCTTCGGGAGAAGATTAACCTAAGAGTTTCTAGTTATTGTGCTTTTAAAGACTTTTTATAATATTTTAAAATTCATGCAAAAGCATTAATGCACATAAGCAAACTTTCCACATTAGTGGCGGAACAATGTTTTTCCTTTTGGAACACGTGAACAAACTTTGTCGAGTTTTCTTCCCACCAAACGCGAATGTACGGAACAATTGTTTGTAAGGAAGATCATTTATGTTTTTTTATAAAGAGGAAGCTGACTAATTTAATTTATCAGGAATGTGAATATTTCACTTATTTCTCCTGATTTTAAGAAGATAGAATTTATGAATTACCAAACACATCAAGAAAATTTTTAAACTTTAATAAAAAAGAAAATTTTAAACAGGTTTTTCATTTGTCTCAATGCATGGCCAAACAAAGCCTAATCTTTTTTATCGATAATGAAGCATTTTTTGATAGCACATAAATTAATTTAAAATGATGAAATTGTGCGGCCTTTCTTTGTTTAATTTCTTTTCTTGTTTTTATTTTCATATTGCTTCGCAGGCATTGTGGGCCTATGCTTAGTCATCCAAAGAGTTTATTGAAATTGTCCCCATGACTCCCGATAATTCCTCATGATCGTATCGACGGCCTAAAAAAGTGGTTGAGGAGAGGGAGAAAAAAAAGAGAGAGAAGAAGACATGCAGTAATATATATATGAAGCTGAGAAAACAACAACTCCAGCATGGCTAAGATCTTTAGATCTTCCCATTTTTAGGTCAGACCTTCCAAGCATGGTCCTAGTGGTGTGTTGTAATACATGTCAAGCTAAAATTCGAAATCCTTTCTTCTTGTCAAGCAAGTGACGACTGAAGACGACATACATGTACAAGATCCAGGTTGTACATATTTTTAACAGTACTCCGAAAATCACAATGGCCCTCATAAAACCCTAACACCTCATTTTGGAGGGAACTTGATCTCACTTCGCCTGCATGCACGCCTAGCTAGCTAGCTACCAATACCAATATTAATTGGTCAGCACGTACGGGATATGTCCCAGAACAATGGCCCAGATCATCCTTTCACCTGTCTCCAAAATACATCCACACCCACACCCAAAAGAGAGTCAAGCAAAAGAGGATCATTTTCAGAAATTTTGTGTACAATTTCAAATAGTACTAAACACGTTCAATAGTGTCAATTCTAGTTATCATATATCCTATTCTTCTTTTCCAAATATAGCCAAGTTGTGATAACTTCCAACAATAATACCAAACAGCGAGATTTTTATTGTTATATGGTGATAGTAATTAGCATGCAAGTGTTAGAGGGACGTGTACGCATGTGAGCATGCAGCAACTCCATGCATGCATGCAGGCAGCATGGTAATATTTAAATCTACCCACGAAAAAGAATTTACTATTTCTTCGTGAATGAACATGCCCACAAAAATTTTTACGAGGATAAAGATGAGAAATGGACGTAATGATTATGGGGGGGTAAACAAGATGGATAATCACAGCCATTGGATTCTCTGAAATGGATATATGAAAAGGTTGCAAGGAAGGCAGAAGAACGAAGGGAGTAGAAAAGATGAGCAGCTGGAGAGCGCCCGTGACAGCTCCGACCAAGACTGCCACCACACCCAAGAAAATAATTACCACGATGACGACATTGTCCTTCGTGCCCTTCCCTTCTTGTTTTTGTCGTCCCTCACACACGACAAGAACCATACCAGGAATTCGGGGGCGAAAAAAAAAAAAAAAAAAAGCCCTCATCGATCTGGCAGAGTGAGAATGAGAGCGAGAGATGTACGTACGGTCTGGATTGCCTGGTGCAGGTTAAGCTGTACACGATAGCGCCGGTCAGAAGCAAAACGAAAAAGAGCAGCCCAGAAAACCTGTCCAACTGCAGTGGAGAAAAATCCAACCAAAGGAGTGCCGCCGGGGGATTCTTTTCCGTAAAAACCACCATGGTACGGGTAGCCAGGGATGATATGTTCTTAGCTTCGTATAATCATGGGGTGATGATTTGTTTCTTTAATGTTAAAATATATTTTAAAATCTGAACCGTTTATCATGTATAATTCAGTTGGATGTGTTTGGTAATATGAAAAAATGTTGAAAAATTATTGTAGAAAAAGTTTAAAAAAGGTGAGAAATTGATGTGATAAGATATGAATAATAATTAAGAGTAAAAGATATTGTATGAAAAAATATGTATTTGTATGAAAAGATATATAAAAACCATTGGAAAGTCTAGTAGCTATATGGAGAAATTTTGTGGAAATTTTTTTTTTTTTTTTGAGTTTACCGAACATATTTCATCATCAAATAAAAATATTATTGAAAACATAGATCATATAAAGATTAGCATTTTAATAGTGAATATATAACTATTAAAAAAGTGCAGCATAAATATGATATATAAAAGTTTTCAATAGATGTAATTTTTCGAATTATAAGTAAATATATATATATGATAAATGGTTTAGATTTTTTAAAAATATGTTTTAAAAATTAAAAAACTAAGGGTAAGGTAAGTATTGAATCATGACCCTTAATTAAGAGATGGATATGAAAGTCGGTAATCTTAGTTTCTATTTTTTCTTTTTATCGTCTTTGGGATAATATGTAGGCTTTGGATGGTTTGGACGGCCTTGATATTGGAGATTTTGGCGGGAAATTGGAGGGTGGTGGATCGAAGTTGTTGTACGTGGATGAGAATCGAAGAACGACGTGAGGGATGGGGATAGATCTGAAATCAATGCCTATGAGGACGTTTTCTGAGGGAGTCAACGGAGCCAGACCCGGAGAAAAATGGAAGACTTTTAGGTGAAAATGTCAGCCGGAGGAGGAGAGGAGTGGGGAATGGGGATCGAGATTTCTATACTTCTTTGAAAGAGGAGGCGGTGGGCATATGGCGACAGATAGCTCACGTGCAAGAGGGAGGTGGGCCTTTCATCACGTCCAACCCCCGTACAGTTCGCATACACTTTGCATGAGGAAATGGACAAGTTAAGATTTAAAAAAATGAGGAGGAATTCCCACATGGAACCCCTTTATATTTTTTATTTATATTTATGCCACTCGTTGTACTTATAGCTATTCATTTAGTACAAATATAAAAAATCAGTTTGATATAAAATTTTTATAACCTATTACCTTGACAAATACTCTTCTAATTAAGAATCCTGCCCATTTCTCATCAAAAAAAAAAAAAAAAAGAATCCTGCCCATTTATATTCGTTATATGAAAGACATACAAAATTTAATCAAATATTAAGGGAGAAAAACACAATGCATGAATGACTTGAACTAAATACAAAAAAATGCAAAATTAATTTTAACCTGATGCACCCACAATATTGTATAGATGTATGCAGCCCACTAGAAAAACATGACAAATTAAACGGATTTTTAAAAATAATATCAGCTAGTAAATAAATCTTAATGACATATATCGTTACTAAAGCAAAGCTAATTTAAGAAGAATATAATCCGAAACATGTAATTAATTTCATAATTAATCAGTTTATGAAGAGAAAGAAGCTATTGAAAGAAGGGAAATTGGTGGAGGTGGAGAAAATTCATTGAGTGGAGCTACAAACCTAGCTAGAAGCGGGTGTCCATGTTCATTTCCTTTTCCTCATTGCAAGTTGCCACCTCCAAAAGATCGATTGGCTGCGGCTGCTGCGGCAGACTTCATTTCGGTGTCCAAGGAACCGATGTCGATGCCAGGATGATGGTGGTCCCTTTGTGACATGCTGCCGCTCATGTTCCTGACCATTCCAGCCACCCCAAGGAAGTCCCTTGTCAGCCTATCTGAGCCCCCAAGGCTCATTGGGAAGTTCTGATGCAGCTTCGCTTCGTCCATGTTGCATACGCTGCTGGCGTGCTGCTGCTGCTGTTCCATTGAGATTCTGCTGGCATTGAAGCTACCAAATCCACCTGCCTCTTGCTCATGCCCGCTGCTGAATGTGGTCATACCTCCAAATATAGAAGAGCTTACTCCCCCTCCTCCTCCACCTCCACCTCCTCCTCCTCCTACTCCTCCATTTGTGAGGGAGTTCATGAGATCTTGGAAATGGTTTTCGTTCATGTTCTCACCCCCACCAAAGCTCCCTCTAACCGGCTTCCCGCTGCTCGAGGAGTTGCCCCCAAAGCCCCTCAGCAAAGAGGCTCCACTCCCACTTGTGGTCGCGCCCATCTGAGCAGCCTTTTGGAGCAAGGCCGTGGCTGACATCTGTGGGATGACGCTGTCGCTTTGAATGGAGGAATTGTAGAGAGAAGACACACCAGAGCCCATGTGGTCGCCACCACCCAACAGATTATTCGAAAATAGGTTTGCTGGCTCCCCGCCACCATTAGCAAATTGGTCAGGCATCAGCAAGCCAGACGAGGATAGATGGCTGCTGCTGCTGTTGTTATTGCTTGGATTGTTATTGTTGGTGTTGTTGATGTTGGTCCCAGTGGCATTGGCACCGTTATTGGAGAAGAAGCCGAGGTTGAATAGGCTCGCGGCCGCCGGAGAAGAGTTGTTGGTGTTAGATTGAAGATCAGGAAGCTGCATCAAGCCCTGGAAGGATTTGTTTTGCAGGAGCCCAGCGTGGGTTTGAGGCTCTTCGTTGAAGTCTGGATTGGACGAGGGGAGAAAGAAGGCAGAAGAATGCCCCCCAGCTGTTGGGTGTGTGGGACGATAGGAGGACTGAGCGGAAGGAGAGATGAGGTGGTCGAATTGACCTCCACCAGGGGCCCTCAGCCTCAATAGATCGTTAGATGAGTGGTTCGACTCTTGTAATGAGGACATCTGAGAACCCACCTGAGATAGGCCTAACCCCATGTTGCTGCTATTTCCATATAAATGGCTTCCAATGGTGTTCAGCCCAGTCGGAAGCCTAGCACTCTCTTGAGCCAGTGCATCGCAGAAAGCTCTGTGGGTGATGAAGCTATCCCTCCTACAGCAAGAGAAAATAAAATGGAATTAAGCTCATGGACATTGTAGATTATGAGAGGATTTAATTAAATAATTAAAACAAGACGAGAAGGATGGAAAAATGAAGCCAAATTAATTACAAGAATCTAATGTATTTCTTACTTTTGTTTCTTCTCCGTGTCGGAAGTAGACAAATTTGTGTCAAGGAAGCTTAGTAAAGAGAACTCCAATTTATAGATATAGCTAAAACTTGAAGAGAATATTTAAGAACTCATCCAGTCATACATTTTTGAGGGATTTATTCATTCCTCCCATCAAGAAGCACCATAGCATAAGAACATAGAGCTTTCGTGGACATTTAAAAAAAAAAAAAAAAAAAGGAGTGGAAGAAGAGGTAACTAAAGAAGGTTACTGGTTTTCTTAAAAAAAAGAAGAAGAAGAAGGTTAATGGTAATAGAATATGAAATGTGGAGTGGGTGACCAAATCAATCAATCAAGAAAATCAGCTTTGGAGACTGGTCCATCAATTAATGAAGTGGGAGATGGTGGCGGGGACAATGAAAGCCATCCAATCGAGAAGCCCAATTCTAGGAATTGTTCTCCATTAATGCTGCAAGCAGCAATATGGGTTGTATTTTTCCCCGTGCAAGAACTCCAGAATTACATGTAATTCGAAGTCTCTTGTTGTTGAAGGGAATTCAAATTGCATAAATTTCATGAAAGAGGCTGCAGCCATGAGGTGCAATCAATGCAAAATGAGAGAGAGAGAGAGAGAGAGAGGGCGAGCAAGCGAGCGCATCTTGGTACACTTAAAAGTATTCATCAAAAGTGGAACCTGCAGCTGCACAGAAGTGCAGCTCACATCTAGCCAGCCAGAAGAGAACAAACCTGCTAGCCCTCGTTACATGGCAGCACGTGAATAGGAAAGGGCAAAGAGGGCAAGAAATGGGCGGTGGTTCCAAGGAGAAAGATGAACTGTTCCCTCTTTTGAATCTCTATTACCATAGGTGCAGTCTCAGAGATAATTCACGTGCGAGCAGTTCCACTGGCTTTTCTCTCCACGTATTGATCCCATTCTCCCTCCCTCGCTCCCTCTCCTTCCCTCTCACAAAAACAAATACAAAAAGCTATAGAAAAATAAAAAAGGAAAATTCAAAAAAACACATTCCCAAAACAGGACTTTTCCTTCTCATATCAACCATGGGAATGAATCAAAGCATCAAAACCGAACGAGGGTATTGCGAAGAAATCGAAAAACTAACCCACCCCCAAAAAAACCCCCTACAACTTCATTCTCACAGATTTCATCTCTATCTAGCAGATAAGATCTGCAAAAATAACAAACCAATTTTAAAAAAAACTCCCATTTACCTTGAGAAAAGAGTACCACAATCACATCGGTATTCTCTTGTGCCGCAGGTCTTCGAATGGGCCTTCCAATCTGACTGCACAGCATATCGCTTGGAGCACTTATCGCACTTCCACTTTTTCTCGCCGTGCTTTCTGCAGAAGTGTTTCTTGATTCCTGTGAGGTCCCCGAGCGCCCTCGACGGGTCGTGATGCACGCACGTCGGCTCCGGGCATAGATACACCTTCCTCTTCACCTCTTTCGTTGTCTTCTGCCTCAGCTTCCAAGGGAGGTTGTGGCCTCTCCTATGCAGCTGCAGGTTCTGCTCTCTTTGGAACCCCTTGTTGCAGACCTCGCAGATGAATCTGTTGGTGGCCATCAGGGTCTTGGGGGAGAGTGCAATCACCTCCGCATCTGGATCTGTGAAAAGGTTGAGAAAGAAAAGATGGGAAAAGAAGGGGAGAGAGACGAGGATTAGGATTAATAGAAAGAAAAGAAAAAGACACAATTAGGGTTTTTGGGGAATGAGATGAAATGGATGTGCATGCATGCACAATCCTCATCTGTGTATGTGGGAAGAGCTACTTGCTTGGTGTTCCTGGGAGATTCCTCTTCTTCTTCTGAGGAGGTGGAGCCACTGAGGAAGTGGGCGTGGAGGAGGATTGCTGCTGCTGCTGCTGATGGTGGCTTATCTTGTTCTGATCTTCTTCTCTCATGCCGAAGAAGGTTGTGGATGAGGAAGCAGCTGCCATCTTCGGAAATTCTGTTTCCTCCTCTTTTTCTTCCCTGCTTGTCCTCACCGACTATTCCAATCGCCAGATATCTCAATCCCACCACCAAGCATGAAATTCCAAGGTCTTGTTTGGCGATGTCGATCCCTCCTCTCGGAGCCCAGAGAGGAGACAAGTAGAAGAAATAAGCGAGCTGAAATCCCCAGCTTCCCCTAACAAGGAAAAAATAGAAAGAAAATCTGCGCTAGTTAGACTATATTACTCAGAAGGTAGCTAGAATACCAAACAAGGAATCCACTGCAAACACCCACTAATTTCTGCTGTTTCTTTCTTTCTCTCTCTTACTCTTTCTCTTCTTCTCTTTGTTATTGAATATTGAAAGACTTGCTTTTTCGTTGAACTGGTACTGTGATATTCGCAATTCCCTTTTCCACCAACAGTTTCTTGTATCTACAGTCTTTGGCCTCAAATTGCTCTCGCTCTCTCTCTCTCTCTCGCTCGATAAAAATACAAAGGAGCAAAAACGAAATACAAAATCAAGGAGGGAGGTTCATGTCCGTGTCGTTAAGCGGCGGTGGATTGGGGCCACCGACCTGTGGCCCTCTCTTTCTCTCTCTGTCTCTCTCATCTCCTCCTCTTATATTACCGTATCTTATCTCTCATGTCCCGACAAACCTCCCTCTTTGCATCTCACTACACCACGGTAAAGTGAAAACATTCGTTTGTGGTGATGAAATTTGTTGACTGATTGACATGCATCTTTAATTTACCAGTTTAACCTTGCTTCCTGTTTCTTTCTTTTCAAGTTTAAAAGCCTGCTTTAATTTATCAGTTTTCACCTTGTTAATGAAAAAAATGCAGAATTAGATATTGCCTACAACTCATTCAATTCGTGTTCCTTCACCATATTAGTCCGGCAAATCAACTTCCCCTACGACTGGAAAAAGCAAATAAATTTTGTATATGCCTCGTGTTGTAACATTCGTGGGATATCTAACTTTTCCATATTAATTTAGACTAAAGATAGTCTAGACTAAAAGTTTCTCCTCCTAACTACTACCTGAAATAATTTCAATCTCTTCAACGTATGGGGTTGCAGTAGAAAGTAAATGTGATTGTCATCTATTTACATTCTTTTAAAATTGAATTAAAGTATCTTTAACTAACCATATTTTTTTAGTCAAATATAACATTAAAAATGTAGCTAATTTAAGATTATTTGCGACCGAATTTATTCACGTATAGGATTTTTTACTTAAATAAAATTATATGTGCGAAATTTTTAAAAATGATTGCATTTATTTGAATGCAACAGCTTCTAGCTAGCCATGTGAACAATAATCATTTAAGTATTTATAACTAAATTTATTCTATACGTAATCAAAGTACTCTTGAATTTACGGGATATTTATTGAATTAGTTCTTTTTACTATTGTAATAAAAACCATTTTGTTAATGTCATTATCATTGAGATAGTCTTTTTCTATTATTAGAAAAAAGAAAATCTGAGTGCAATAACGTTGTTTAACTATGAATGCACCAAGGCTTCATTCGGCAAAAAGGAAATTTTTTTAAAAAAAACACTACTTTCTTTGCCCCCTTTGACATGATGTTACAACTTAACTAGTTAATTATTTTACTTTTCTAATGTTATCTTTATATTTTAATTATTTTTTATATCTTATATGCACTTGTCTTATTTTTTTTTGTTTTCATTCTCCTTACTCCTAATCATTATTTTTATTTTATTATATTATTTTTTACTTTTTCAAAATATTTGTCTTCACTTTTTTCCATTATCAAATAGATACCAAGTGTACTAAATCATAGTCCTTCGAGCTTTGGCAAACCTTAGTAAAAAATTCTCTTTAAAGTAAAATCCATTGAAAATAAGAGAAATCATTTTGGCACGAGACATCTTGGGTCTTGATTCAATGTTTGATTCCATATAACCTAAGTTATAGCGAAAATTTTCATATAAATCCTCGATGGAGCTCATTTTGATGATAAAATTAGAAATCAACCGTTTCACATGGTTCAACATCATTTGTTTTATCACGGGACTAAAATCATGTTAATCTAGAGTTGTGGCCCAATCACATCTACTCAAAAATATATTATAGTCATCCATAAAGTAAAAAATGCTTATATTCATTCATAAATGCATTATGATGTAACAATATTTTATAGAATCATTTATCAATATAATGATAATATTTTAGATGAATTAGATCTTAAAAATATAACTTTAAATTAATATATAAATAAAATTATTTTATTAACTGGCTTTGCACATTTTTCAAATGAGGGTCATGCACATCTCAGGTTATGATAAAACTTGGTTTCCTTCTCAAAAAGTTGATTTTAAATGCATTGAATGGGTTAGATTTTTATTCCATCATCAAATTGGATACTAAGCTCCATATTTATTTTTAAGTTAACGTTCGAATACACTTGAAAAGGAAAAGATGAGGAAAATAGGATTTATTAATTGAGACAGCTAAGCATACGCTATTTAGTATATCTTATCTTTTAATGCCAGGGCGCAGCCCACTTGTACACAATGATTGTAATCATTTGATTTTGATTCTTAAATTTTTGTGATTTAAAATTAATTATGCCCATTTATTCAAATACTACAAAAAAATTTTAAACATACAAATTTTTTTAATTACATATAACATAAATTTGGTTGCATATGCTTTCATTTGACTACAAATAGGTATATATAATAAACATAATGGTTTGTCAATTCTCTTGTTAAGAATTTTTTAGAAATTCTATTATATTTTACCAAAATTTTTGCTGCTTATAACAATATATTCAACAGTTTACATTTGACTAAAAATAATATTTACATCAGTTACATAGTTAATTGTCCTTATCAGTACCATTAAAAATTTGGTAGCATAAATATGATTGAACATATGAACTTTTCTTATAGTGAATATGTTCATTTTTGGTAAAAATTTTTGGTAGAGTTTATTTCGTAATGAGGAAAAGGATGGTAAAAAAAAAATTCTTGCCCTTCTTTTTGTCTTTTGATGTAATTAAGAGGGCATATGAGAATTGGTAGCCGGTGAAAGTAGAATAAAATAAATTTTAAAAAGTGAGGAAGTGATGTAATATAATTAAGGTAAAATGAAAATAAAGTGAAAATAGACAAGGTAGTCGATGAAAAGATATGAGAAAATAATTAAAATATAAGAGTAAAAACTAAAAAAAAAGGATAGATGATGCATTTTTTATAGGGATAGTTAATGCATCTAAATGTATCTAACTTTTTTCCTTTCATTCCATTCCCATTATTTACAAAATGTCAGATGTTTCCCTAAATATGTAGTAAACTATAATCACTCCACTATTTTCATTTTTTTGATAAACTACTTTTCTCATTATTACTTACATTTCCATCAGTCTTTTACATTTTTTAACCATAAAGTCTATCCATTACATTTTTATTCACTTTACCCCTAAGAATCAGCAGCTAAGCTTTTTATTTAAAAATAAAAAAATAGTTTAAATATATAGATAATAACAAAAAAAGTAAAGATATAAGATTTTCAGAAGATTAGAATATCATTCATCTCCAAAAGTCATTGGGGGGGGGGGGGGGAAGGGGGAGAGAGGAGAGGTTATTACTTCCATTCCTCTTACAAAGCATACGCCAACCAACAAATTCATTTTTTCTTACAAAAATGGGAATAATTAATTAGTCAACTGCAGCAAGAACACGTGAGGTTGCCTTGAACAGTATCCACTTTATTAGTAATTAAAGATATATTTGCAATCTTAAAATGCATCATCGTTTTTGTTAAAGATAATTTCGTTTAGGAATGTTCTAACATTGTGAAAAAAATAAGATAGTGAATGCCTTCAAGAGCGATTCCGGTAATCGTTCATAAACATGATAATATCAATAAATTAAAGAAAGTATAAATAACAATTCTAAACATCTATAATAATACCTCTAATATCAATATTAAAAATTTTATGCATACAGCCTGGAATTGATGAAATATATGTCAAACTTGTATCAAAATAATTTTCAGCTGTAACGGGAAGATTTTTTTTTTTTATTACATTTCGAGGAAGGGGTAACATCGCTTTCACAGCATGGTCAAGGATATGATAATATGATGAATAGACACAACCCCCGTATAAAATACAGACAATTCTTCTTGATTTAGATTCGCGAGGGATTGACTTACAAATCATTACATTTGTTGCGGAGGAGAGTGGAGTGATAGTAAAGATGGCATAGGTATGGCACTGATTGATGCTGGATACTGCATTTGTACTAAGGTGTTAATTAATATGCCAAATGCTAATTAATCCAAGTTCAAAATTCTCAAATTATCGCATGCGCCCTCCTTATCAGAAATTCATTTGTTGTGTAAATTTCAGTGTCACCACGTATACTTGGCATTGACTTAAAAAGCCAGGGGAATTTAATTCCAAATTAGTTAACTCAAACTAAGCGTAGGTTGATCTGGAGTCATCAAAGCTGAAGTTCTCCCTGATGTGGGTCAACTACTACCCTATGTATAGCATTAAAGTTGTCTACAACTTATAGTCCAAATAACTAAAAGCTAAAACCTTACTTTCAATTTCAAGTCAACCTTGAACTTTTGGGGCCGTTTTATTATTAATCAACCTTGACCTTTTGAATGAATCTTGTCCTTTTTATTATGAGTTTTATCTTTTATAATTAGATTACATTTTATTTGTTTATTAATCCTATATTTTTTGTTATCATTTTCATTCATGGTAATAGGGCCTTCTTTGGTGAAACCTAGGTATTGGATGGAGCCATTTTGGTGTTTGAATTAAAATTCAAAGGTCAAATTATTTAGTATCATATCACCAGAAGTATTTCAATCAGAATCTTAGGTGAGTTATATCTAATTAAAAATATATAATTTTGTAAATTCAAGAAAACACTTTTTTTTGAAATAAGAAAACACTTTTTTTGATGAAGAGTACTTTGTGTTCATTTCATCGGGTCAAAAAAATCCATATAAAAAAATGTTTGTAACTAAGATTGATGGATATCCTCACGAAGATATACAGTTTTTTTGACATCGCTAGTGCCTATTCGGCCAGTGTATGAGCTACTTTGTTTCTATCTCTTAAGACATGCAAATAACTCAAATGTTGAACCTAGCTAGCTTTTCCTTGGATCTTGGCGATGAGAGTGCCAACAGTTGACAAATTCAGACAATCTTCATTTAGGGTACATTTGTTAATGTGTAAAATTGTGGTATTGTGAGAAATGGTAAGAAATGAAAAAGAGAATATTTTGAGAAATGTGTGATTGATAAGAAATGATAGATGTAAAGTTAGAATAAATAGATTTACTATATGTAATTGGTAAGGAAAATGATTGAAAAATAGGGGTAAAAGTGAGAAAAATAATGTGAATGATGGAGTAATGATTAGTCTTGATAAACTAAATACTATGGAAAAATCATGGTTCCCATACTCATATGTTAACAAATGTCCCCTTAGAAACTGGATAGCAAAAAAAAGTCACTTTCTACTTCTAAGTGCTATAGATGCAGCAGCAATCCCCAATCCAAAACAAAAAGAAAAGTCATTTCCTCCATGCACTATGACTCCATGAAGCCTATTATCTTCCAGCACTTTGCAGCCAAAGACCTCCCTTTCTCATCCCTTGGAATTACCCAAAATCTCATACACTCTCCTCTTGCATGCCTTCTCCCATTCATGTTGATTTTCAGGTTCCTTGCATTGGATCTGTTCGACCAGGGGACTAGCTCCTTGCTGTTGAACCCCAACTGCTCCAGCAAGTTTGCAGCTTTAAAATCATCTAAGTACCTTCTACACGATTCCATCATCCTACCAAACATAAGAGATTCTTTGCGCTCCCTTACCTGGTTCTCCCAAGTATCACACCTTCCAACTAAATAGAATGAATAGAGTTAGCATATGTTTGGTAATGTTGATATTAGATGGGGTAGGAAACAAAAAGAGGAATATTTTGAAAATTATATAATTGACATGAAATGATATGGTATAGATGGATTAAGTAAGGTAGTTAAAAGAAAAATGATTGGAATGTAGGGGTAAAATTGAAAAATAAAATTGCTAAGTTATTAAATGATTTACAGGAAAATGGAGAGAATGAGACGTTTCCCACTCCTTCCCACCTCATCCCATGCATTTACATTACCAAACAACCCTTAGCCATTCCCCTCCATCTTATCCTGTCAGGTGCCTTAAGATGCTTTTAATTTCTCTTCTCGCATCCAAATGTTGTTGTTGGAAATGATTTCTCCTCAAGCCTTTAATCATTCGATAGAACACAAAAAGGTGCTAGGAATCTTTATTTGCTTGGTTATAGAAAATGTACATTGTGTCTACTTGAACTCTCTTGTGAATAAGCTTACATTTTTGTTGGCAAAGCATATTTGAATAGGGGTGCAACTCAGTCCGGGTACCCGCTGGTCAACTCGCCGGGTACTCTAAATGGGATCAATTCAGTTCTAAAGAACCTACCTATAGGATCGATTTGGTTTTGTGGGTAAAATACTTGTCCAAATTTGGGTAGGGTTCAAGCAATGGGTATCCAAAACTGACTCAGATTGCATATTATTTATAATATATTATTATTATATACCTATTAAACATTATTGCTAAATAGCTAAAACCTAACTCCTCTCAATGCGTATTTTATTACGTGTCACTTCATTGCTCCCTTCTTTACTCCCAAATCCTAGCAATGACGATCTACTGGAGAAGAAGAGCCTCACTGACTTGTCGTTGCCTGCCGCTTCCACTCTAGCTGCAACCTCCTCTATTTCAATTGTCGCTTGGTTTATTCTTGTTTTAAACAGGCAAGTTTATTCACTATTCCATCATTAAATAACCCATATCCGATCTCAACCCATTTCTAGACTCTATAAAAGCTGACACCCTTAGGGTTGACTTCCCAAAAATCCTAAGGAGTTTGTAACGCCCCAAACCGAGACGTCACTTCCTTACCTCAAGATTTTATTGATTGGTAAATGTGAATCAGGATTGTTACCCTGATCACGCAGCGGGATTTTAATTGAATCTCGTCCAAAAAAAATTTTTGTTTCTTCATTCATCATCATTTCATTTATAACATAAGCAATGGTACACTTATATATATCCTTTAATCTATTTCAACATGCTGTTATATATCATAGGCCCTCTTGACCTAATCATGACATTGCCATTGCAAGCATACATATGTTCAATCACTAGTTCACCTAGAACTTATAAATTTAAACAAGTTCACTTATACATCAACATACCTAAATACTTTCATTCATATCATTCCACTCACCATGGCTGATCCTTTTGGCCCACCTAGGTACTACTGTGTACCTTCCTTCGTTGCTTAGGTCCATTGACCCCTTGTGTTTCCCAGTACCTGTCTATGGTTTGGAAAAACAAAATATGAGTGATAACTTAGTAAGCAAGCATTTTAGGGCAAGACTTTCCTTGAAAATCATTTCATAAAATATTTTTCTCATAAATTATTTTGGCCAGGGGACATTTTATGTCCCAAAATATCTTGACATAACCATATTTGACAATGGACATTCTCATGTCCACGAAAAAATATTTTTCCGCATAAATCATTTTGGCACTGGACGTTCATACGTCCTAAAATATTTTTTCACGTAAACCTTATTGGAAATGGACGTTTATACGTTCTAAAACATTTATCCACGAAAACCTTGTTGGAAACGGACGTTTATACGTCCTAAATTTTTTTTCACATAAACACTTTGATAATGGACATTTTTATGTCCAAAATACATTTTACGTAAGCCTTTTTGGCAATGGACACTCATATGTCCACAAACACTTTTATCCCTTAAACTCTTTTAGAAACGGACATTTTTATGTCCGCACATATTCCAACATAAATCCCTTTAGGAAATGGACATTCTCATATCCAACCATTTTTTCCACATAAACCCTTTGGAAATGGACATTCTCATGTCCAAAACATTTTCCAACATAAACCCTTTTTCATGATCCCCATCTTGAGGCTTGTTTATAGCAAACAAGTCATAAATCCTTTTCATGAAAACTTTTGCATAAAAATCATTTATTTTTGTTCTTAATATTTACACATTTTGTGTAAAATACCTTGCTTTTAGGATAACTTATGCATAATGACTCATAGAAATCCAATTTATGATAACTTTTTGTATAAATGCTTTTATATCCCAATCTTTGGGCTTTTGAAAAGAAAAACATATGTAAACACATTTCTCCCCATCCACTAGTGACACTTACTAAGTAATCATTCTACATTTTGGAAGAGAATCCTTAACAGCACGCTAGCCAGGCGGTTGTTTATTTATTCTGCTCCCATCTCAGGGAGGCACCGCTGGCACTCCTGCCTTCCCTTAGCGACTTGACCTTATGTAGAGTGGGTCTCGGTCATCCCAACCATGCTCTACAACCTGCCTGTTTCTTGTACTGGTGCACCGTACATTATTATGACGGACCGCAATCCGTTTGGTTTGAAGAATCACAGACCGCAGCCCATGTCCTTTTAAACTGGGATCACAGACCTCTGTCTGCATCCATAACACACAAAAAATCTTAGACCGAAGTCTATATCTTTAAAAATTATTTTCAAAAATACATCACACACCGCAGTCCGTGTTAACTTGTAAAGTGAGCGCACCTACTTTAAACAAGTTGTTATTTGAAATCTAATTTTAGGATGACCTTCCTTAAATTCTGTTAGAAACATTTTGAGTAAAATATTTTGATAAATATTTGAAATGTTTGAGAAACAACACACTTTAAAACCCTTTTAATAAAAGAATTTCAAAACTTTTAGATTTTTAAGAATAAATCATACATTTTTCCTAGCATTTTCTTGGTTTTCATTTTATGAAATCAACATAGGAGGTTGATCATCCTTAAATCCCTTTCAACACATCCGTATAAATATTTTTCAAGATATTTTCAACATAGATTTCCTTATCTAAAGGAAATCAAAACTTTTCGAATATCATTTCAAAACATATGAACTATGTCCAAATCATCATTTATTATTTAATTATCATGACCTAGCAAAACAAATCTTTTTCATAAATCAAATCTTTTTTTTCTTTTATAATATGATTATTTATCATTAAACATCATAAGAGAAATTCAAAACTTATTTACATTTGTTGCTTTGTGAAAAAGGGCCAAATTACCTTTTTCTTATAAAATACTTTTGAAACAACATCATAAAGAACTTGTTTGCTTAAAAGCAAATTCTTAAAACCATCGGCATCAAACATGAAATCCTTTGAAAATATTATTGTAGAGAACTTGCTTCCTCATAAGCAAATTTCTTAATCCATTAACATAATGCATTGCCAATCCATGGCAATACTCGTGATAAATTCTTTATCTTAAAAATGTTGCTTGCTTCCCATGAAGCAAATCTTGAGACTTTTTCTTAAAGTCATTCTTTTCCAAAACTTACGACTTTTCATTAAAGCCGTTATTTTCAAAACTTGTGGCTTTTCATTAAAGCCGTCATTTTCAAAACTTATGCTTGCCCATTCGTTTAAACATAATCATAAACAATTTTATTCACATGACATCACATAGAAAGAAACATCATTTTAGAAAGTTTGCTTGCTTACCTGAGATCGCTATAATCCTTTTCTTCTATACTCGTCTTTGCTTTTGCCTAGATAAATGAAAATAACATTTCATTTATTTGCATCATCTTCAAATACTTATATTCCTTAGGTTTTCCAACCTACATAAATCTATTTGTCATAGGGTTCCCAAAACAGCAATTTTAGAACTCATTTTTTATCATTTCAATGCTCCCTTTAGCAGTATGATCTAAATAGATTTTTAATCCAAAATTTTCAGCCTTAAACCATGCTTTTATTAACTCAAATTTAGGGTATTAACATATGTTTAAAATTCATATATTAACTCCTCTCAAAACAGCAACTTATTTCCCTATTGCGGGTACCGTTTTCATCCTATTTTGATACCTATTCATAAAATTCATAAAATCAGATTTGGGGCTTATCTTCCGAAATCCTTTTGGGCATCCAAAGTAACCTAATACTAGGGTATTTTACCCTATATAACTTTCATAAATCATGTAATCCCATTTCCATACCATTTTTAACATAAAAATAGAAAAATCAGGTCATATATGCAACCCTAGGTACCATACCTTATAAAATCAGCAACTTATTCATAAATCATCATATGAATTATATTAAATAATGATTGATATCTCATTATAAGTCAAATTCTATCACAAAAACTTAGAATTTAACATTTATCTTGATTTATTCCTTAAATTGTCCATAATGCTGAATTCTGGCACACTGAATTCTCAAAATCTTGAATTAATATCAAATCAAGTATTTTTTATCTAAAATTTCTGCCATACCTTAATAACTATATGAATTAACCAAAATAAATATTTTCAGCACAAAATATTAAGCATTTATATTTATTTTGGTATTTTTTCCTTACTGGACAACAATATCCATTTTTAGATAGCCTTAATCACGTAAATTATTGGGTATATTTATACCCATCAAAACCTAATTTTTATTTTTTTAATATGATCCTCAATATGTCTTATATATCTTGTAAAATTTTCAGCCCAAAATTCCTTGTATAAAAATTATTAAAAATCCTTTGGTGCAGCTGATCCTGACACCTGTGCAACCCTGTTCAGGTTGATTTTCTAGGATTTTTAGGGTGTGTTTGGCAATTTGCAAAAGTTTTCAAGTTAAAAATTTTCAATCTAAAACTTTTCGCTCTCCATAACTACTCTTTTTTAATTATTTTTTACACATCTTTCTATACAATAACCCTACTTTTCAATTATTTCTACACGACTACCAATACAACTAACCTATTTATTTTAAATTTATTCTCTTTACTCCTCATCATTACCCCTACAATATCACATCATTTGACAATTTTTATTCTTCAAAAGTTTTCATCAAAAGTTTTATTCATTACCAAACACACCCTTAATTTGCAACGTGCTTATCCTTTTAAGCTGAAAATTGGGTCATTTCTTAATCACCCCATAATGATTCTTCCTAAAATTTTCATGCTAAAATTCATCCAGTTATTGTTCCATTTATATTTTAGTTTACAACATCATTTAACTTCCAGATTTGAGGCATAAAATCAATATTAACATATACTTACTTGATTATTTGATAATCCCTCCATTGAGAACTTGAAATTTTCTTCTTTTCCTCTCCTCCTTGCTAGGTTTGACGTGCCCTAGCTGCTGCCCTTGGAGAAAATTTCTATTTTTCTCTTATTTTTCCTCTCTTCTCTCTCTTTCTCTCTCCTTCTCTCTCCTTCTCTCTCTCCTTCTCCCCCCATTGCTGGAACGTGCAGCAGCCCCTTGCTCCCTTTTTTTTTCTTTTTATAAACCACTTTTCTTGGTACCCAAGTAACCCCATAGGCATTTTAGTAAATTTCATTTTCACTTTCTACAATTGCTCTTCTTTACTTAGCTCTTAAGCAACTTGTTACTTGCTATCCAAGAAACCAACTTTCCATGGTAATTAATTTAATCCATTCCATTCATCTCATAGATTTCATAATTTTATTCCATCGTTTCAAATTTCATCTCAATCCAACGTTTCTACGTCAAGTTATGACCACTTGAATTTATCTTTTGGATTTGGGATAAAAATAATTAATTATCACCCTAATCCCATCATGATTCCCTTAATCCAATCCATTCATAAGATTGGGCCCACCGTCGTGAGCTTACCTTTCAAATTTCATCAAAATCCGCCTTGTAGGCGTCAAGTTATGAATTTTTTATCATTTTTCATCTTAATTCCATAATTACACTTTAATCTCCATAAATTAAATCATGGTAATTTACATGATTATTCATGACACCTTGTCACCTTTAAATCATCATTAAGCCCCTCGGGTCATACCGACTCACTTTGGGCTTCGGTGATTACAATTTTAATCCCCATTCTTAATTAAACCCTAATTGCAAAATATCATCAAATCATAAAATTATCCATAAGTCATTCAAAATTCATGTAAATCACATATAAATCAAATATATATGTTCAATGCATACCATTGAGTCCTACATAGGTTAGGGTTTCACAGAGTTGGAGCCAGTATTGTAAGAACCAGACCAAACTGATCTGATCAGGAATCGACTAGGATCCGGTTCGATTACAGATGGTTTGGTTTGAATGCTTTGAACCGCTTGAACTGTCGAACTAAAGGTCAAACCAAAATTCATGGTAGAACTGCTTTCAAAATGTTCAACAGAAGCAAGCCCAAAAATACGAGCGTCATGAATAGAAATGCAGCTGCGAGTGGATAATTTTCATTTCATAGTTAGATTGCATTTGTGTGTGCAATGATTAAGGAATTTGTAATAGGAGACTTGTTTGCATGGTTTTCTAGTGCCTGAAGTCCAGTGGGTGAGATCTTCACGGTTAGATGCAACTGTTTTGTGGAAACCTTGAGGATGGTCTTTTCTACGAAAGCGAGGTCTCCAACTGAACCTATGAAATGAGACAGAGAGTGGGGAGCAACTAACGCAATGTTTGTGTATAAGGGTGTGTTTGGCAATTGATAGAAAATGTTAAGTTAAAACTTTTTAATCTAAAATTTTTCACTCTCTATAACTATCATATTTTTTAATCAATTTTTTACATTTTCCTGTACAACTACCTTACTTTTCAATCATTTCTATACAACTATCCACACAACTAACCTATCTATTTTAACTTTATCATCTTTACTACTCATTATTACCCCTATTATATCACATCATTTGACAACTTTTACTTTTCGAAATTTTTCATCAAAAGTTTTATTCATCACTAAACACACCGTAAAATTCAATTAAGATGCATGGTGCTAATTCTTAGCCCATCCAGTGGAAATAGTAGATGTAATATAGGCCATCTGTTGGAATCCCACATATGCACCATTTTCAGAGCAACGCTTTCCATTTTCTTTCCCATGAACAAAGCTCGTAGAATATCAGGCATAGAAAACCTCAAAGTTATGCGTTCAGGATATCAAAATGCCCATATTTCAACTCTGTGTATTATCTTAATTTCAAAGACTCAGAAAATTCTCATTTCTTAGACTATAAATTCTCTATAGGTTGGCAAATGAAATGTCAAAAAAATTGCATATAAAATGAATAATTTAGATTTCAAAAAATCTTTCTTGTGAAGCCAAACTACCACTAGTTGACTAGTGTCATTTAAAAAGGGGTAGTGATGCAATCGTGCAGTCAATAATCTATCCAAGATTGTTTGTGGTCTTTTAAAATTTTATATTTGATGAGAATGATATGTTTTAGATATTTAAAATTTTATATTTGACAAGAGTGATGTGTTTGCAGACTTTTAAATTTTCATTTTTGTTGAGCATTGAGTTGTTCTTAATTTTTGTATTATTATAAAATTTTTAATTCTTCAATCCTTTGGCAATTATTAATCTATTTTATTTCTTATTTCGTTAGATATGTTTTTAAGTGCAATTCATAAAGGCACTCTTTATCAAAGTAAATAAATAAATAAAATAAAGGCACTAAGATATATAAGAAGAATTAAAGAGTCAAATGTCAACATTCAAGGATCATTATACATTTCAAGTCACATAAAAATTTAATTTTTCTAATACTTGTGCTTAAAGATTTTTGAAAATTTTCTATTAATTTTTTCTACATATTTTTTTGTGACGCTTAAAATCCAACCTCTAGATTTAAGATTTATAAATACATAATTTTACCAATATATAACTAATTTAAATAATTTAAATTTTATGACATCATAATTATGTCATGCTGACGTCATCGGTTCAAACAGATTTGATTATCCGGTCAAATCGGTTCTAACTAGACCAGTTCCTTACTAGTTCAATTATCGGTTCAGTTCTAATAACATTGGTTGGAGCATTCTAGTAATTGGGAGAAGACACTCTTCTTATTTAAATGGGCTGCTTCCTTTGACTCCAGCAATTCAAATTGATCCTTGAAAGAGGACGAGATACAAATCATTATTCGAATCAACAGTTTGGGAGACAAAAATATCCATTTTCTGCTTGCTCCTACCTTGTCCACCCTCTGTCCTTCTTCCTCTTATTTTCGAACCCAATCGAAAAATTTCTACTTCCTCAGTTTGATGCTACTCTCTTTGGGACCCTTATCTTTGTGTTTTTCCTCATCTGATTGCTGTGGATTGAAGGATTAAAAGGGCATCATAGCGAATTTGAGAATGACTGGGAGAGGAATCATGGAGTGGGATAGTGATTTTGAGTTAAGCTCTGATGTTGGTGGCTTCATTCTAGGCGGCGATGGTGATGGCCTACTATCCATCATCATTGGAAGCTTATTTTCATCTGCCCATGCAAGTTTGTTGTCATTGATGCTCTAGAGCTCGACCACCCCATCATATATGTCAATGCCAAATTCGAGATGGTCATTAGCTATAGAGCAGAAAAAGTTCTGGGAAAGAATTGGTACATTTCTTCTCTTGGATGTTTTTCTACATCGTGGTTTAGGTTTCTTGAATTTTGTATTTAAACTAAGATGGGATGCATTGGGCATGTTGAATAAAGTCATTCATGGGAGAGATTTTCTAGCCATGCTTGCCAATGGTGAGAGAAACTTCTTGTTAATGTCGCTTTAGCTATAAAAAAATAAGCATGGGGGCGCTTCCATGGTTTTGGCTTTGTTTGATTGGGTTACAGAGAAGCTTTTTTTTCATTTTGCGATATCTGTACAGATAATTGCATGCAACAAGGTCACAAATTTTGCAGTGATTCATATGTGGACAATTTTTTGATAGAATACCTATACAAGTTATTCATTTTGCAGTTTATGCCTATGGACAATTCATTGCATATAACAAATTATTATAGTGAATTACATTGCAATAGATTGCATGATAATATAATATTTTTATGAACTGATTTGGAACCGGAACCAACCCGGCCTTGAAAAATAGGGTAGGGTAGTCTCCGAATAGATCCGACTTAAAATAGGGTAAGGTAAAGGTATTTTAAAATAAGGTAGGTGTAGAGTCCCCTCTTATCTAGACTTACCTAGACCAAGTTACACCCCTACATTTAAACAATCTCCACCCAAAAAATTTTGCCTTGCTCAGGAGGGTTATTTTCCAAGTCGTCTTAGCACAACCCTCTTAGGTTCCACCACTTGGTTCTCCTTCCTTCTATCATTTCCCGCAAAATTGAAATTGTTAGTTTTTATTTTTAAGCTAATTTTACTCTAGAAATGCCATTGCATTTAGCCTCCCAATTCCAAAAATCCCCCTGGAATAGATGTTGGAATCAAATTGATAATTCTCCAGTTGGAATTTCCCATTGCTAATTTAACCATCTTTTTCTTCCATGAACCATCAGCTTGAATTTTTAAACTGCTAATTTGACATCTTCGGGGATGGTAAATGGTAGCAGGCCAGTTTTCTTGAGTTCTTTCCTCACCCATTTATCATAAAAAAGTTAAAAAAAATTTCATTACCAATCTTCTACTTGCCACCCATTTTAATGACTTCTCTAGCTCTCAAGATGCACTTCTAGGGTAAGAGTCACTCTACCCAACGCTTTTCCAGATGCATTCTCTGCTTAGGCATTTGCCTTCAATATCTAGTAGCATTAGAACTTTGTAATGTAGATGAGCCTCCAGAATTGTTTGGAAAGAAGGGAAAATTAAAAATCCATAAGTCCCTAAACCCTATTCCATTACTTTCTTTTAAGTTGCACGTGTCTCCCAAGCTACCCAACACATCTTCCTCCTTCCACCTAGAATTTGCTTAAAAGATGATTAACTTCCCTGCAGAAACTCCTAAGGAGGAGGAATAAGCTCATCGTATAGCATAGGATTACTTGGGTAATTGCTTGAACATCACATTCTTGGATCTCCCTAGCCACTTCTAGAGCCCCAAATATATGTTCGAAAGAAAACACTTAGATCTATTGATTGATGCATAAAATGTTATAATAATTTATATATTATTTATCCATATAAAAGGAATGCTAAAGATTTTTTGGATGTTAAATTAATAATTTTAATATTGATAAATAAATTAAATAATTTTATTATCTTTTTTTCAATGAAATAAATAATTTTATTATCTTGATCTTTCATATATCTTGATAGGACTATGTACATCTTTGATTTAAATAAAACATGGTTTTCTAGTTGGAAAAATTATCTTAAATATAATAATTAGAGTGGATTTTACATGATCTTCAAGATTGGCCAAAATAATGAGGTTCTTGGTACCATTGAATTAGCATGATAATATCATTGTTTTCTATAATTCTAGACGGACATTAATAATTAGCATTAAAGCACCACCCACGTTTGATCTTGAAATATCAAAATTCAACAAAGACCAGAGTAACAATTAAGTATGAGTTAGCGGTAGGATTGGCAATGGTGGACAACATGCATGATTAGACTTAAAAAAATATCTGTGTTGTTCTTCATTCAACTTGATAGTTAGAAACAGGAAGCGAAAATATGAAGGGTAGTACAGATTGGTTCCCGCTTGTCAGCAGTGTTTTAAAAGCCGGACTGGACCGGCCGGTTCGACCGGGAACCGCCACTGGTGCGGTTCGGTTCGGCAGCGGTTTTGCATATTTATTGAAAACCGTTCAAACCGTTCGAACCGGCCGGTCGAACCGTAAAAACCGGTCTGACCGCGTCTCGGTTCGTTCATTATTTAAAAAAAAAATTTTAAATAAAAAATATAAAAAAGCCTTTACTGTGGGCCCCGCCGCAGACACTCGTTCCCCGCCTCCCCCTGTTCATCGTCTTCACGGTGAAACCAACGGCTAGGGTTTCTGCGGACCCACCGTCGCCATCTGCGGCAACAGATCGAAGACGTTCAGCCGGCCGGAATCGACGTCCGGCAACAGTCGGCAGCGTCGATTGGAGCTTCTCTTCAATTCGGTCTGTTTCCATCTCTGTTTCCGCCAAAACCGTCTCTGTTTCCGTCATCGATTCCATGCTTCCGGTGCATCCGATGAACCGGCTATAGAATCCGAGCAGGCATCCGGCAACAGTCGGCAGCGTCAATTGGAGCTTCTCTTCGGTTCGGTCTGTTTCCGTCTCTGTTTTCGTCATCGATTCCATGCTTCCGATGCATCCGACGAACCGACCATAGAATCCGAGCAGGCAGACGGCAACAAGGTCCAGCGTCCATCCATTCCGAACTTCCGGCAGCAAGCAAGGTTCGATTTTTCCTTTTTCGAGCTTAAATCCATAGCATATTGCATACCCTGTTTACACGTTTCCGAGCTAAAATATAAGTATGGAGGAGGCCGATAGCCATTGTGGGACCCTGTGCTGCCCACATCGATTCCCAGTTGCACGACCTTTGTAGGCGGCAGTGTTTTTTTGCAGTTGGCAGTTTGCTGCCTGTGTGCGTGAGTGGGAACTTTCAAACTCCATTGTGGGCCACAGTCCGCACAGCTAATAAAAGTTTAGAAAGGAACAAATCCGTATACCTATGGTTGTAATTTTAATTTTATGTTATTTAATTTTTTAAAATCATGCAATATTTGCCATGTCATGGATTAATTGATTTATACAGTAATTTAGAATTTGTATTTAGATATTTTAATTATAAAATGTGCATGCATGATAAAATGTTGTTTATAATTTGACTTGTAGGTTTAAAAAAATGTCAGAAACCCAATCAAATCCCTCACCTACTGAGCCAGCAAGTATCCCAAATATGAATAGTAGTTCTGCATCAGTTGCTGTTGAATCTCGTGCAGTAAGAGGTAGAAATGATATAGGTTGGAATCATGTAACAGAGGTTGGAAAAGGCAAGTATGGGTGCAGTGCTCCAAAACTACAAGCCGTTGCTATTAAAGTCTTGAGCCAAACTTGTAGCTCATCTAGTTGCGAATGAAATTGGTCTATATTCGAACGTATACATACAAAAAAGAGGAACAGATTGGAGCATGGAAGATTGAATGATCTTGTTTATGTTCAATATAATTTACGTTTGCTTGAGAGGTATGATTAAATTCAATGTGTTTTGTGATTAATTTATTTTTTATATGTTCTCTTTAACTTCTATTCTCATAATGTAGGAAGAAAAAAAGAAAGGTTGGCTTTGATCCTATATCTTTAGATAACATAGATATTTTAGAAGATTGGACCATGGAGTCTGAAGACTCTGAAGATTTATTTACTGAAGAAGATGTTGAGACTTGGATGCAAATGGACCAACCACAAGCTGCAATTGCTACAGCAGGAATTGACGATTTTAGTAATATTTTATAAACTTCTTTTTTAATTATTTTTAACTTTCATAACAATTTATTTCAAAGACTAATATTTAATTGTAATATCCATTGATAGGGTCAATGCTAATCCAAGAAGATCAGGAACAAAATAGAGAAAGTTGAAGAAATTCATGAAGATGCAATTGTGGAGATGCGTCTTTTTAGATATTTTGAAGATATCAACTTTGAAGTTTTTTTAAAATTAGATATCTCAAATATATTTCTATTCAGTTGTGTTTTGTACTCACTTTAGACTAAAATCGTAATTAAAACTTTGCTCAAAATTGAACAATGATGAGCAATTTGAACATTTTCAATTATAGTACAATTTTAAATGTTTTTCTTATTTTTAGGTGGTTAATTTCGTCAAGTAAAATTAATTTTTTTCTAAACATCTTTTATCTTTCCATTAATATTTGAAATTTCATTGCAGATATTCTGATCAACCATATAAGAACAAAAAAAGATGAAAGAATTGCACTTATTTCAGGTTAGTGCACTCTTATTTTTTTCTTGATTTGCATAATAATTTTAATATGATGTACTTGAATGTATTGTTGATGCCAAGTGTAATTTTTATATTCTAGAGAATTTATATATTTAATTTAATTTTAAAATAATTAAAATAAATTAAATATAATTATTACGTCATAATTATGTCATGCTGACGTCACGGTTCAAAACGGTTTGAACCACGGTTGAACCGGTTGGACCTGAACCGGACATAAAAACGGTTCAGTTCCCGGTTCGGTTTTTAAAACATTGCTTGTCAGTTTCAGAGGGTAATGATCATATCCAACTGTTTGCATGGTAAGATTTGACGAAGCCGGTTAATTTTTAATTTTAACTAATGTATTTTTAAAATCCAATCCATTTATACTATTCATCCTCCATATGTTGTATATGTCATATGTTTATTTGTAAATTTTAGCAGTTATATATATTCACTTTCAAAAGACTTTGGATTTTTAAATATATAAGCTTCCAAAAAACTGAGTTTTTAAATCGTAAATAGGTATACGTGGGTGAGTATTATAAATTGATTAATTAAATAATTAATTATTAAAAATAGACAAACAAACCAGTTGCATGTTGCATGAAATCCTATATGCAACCGCCTGGTTTCATCAGGCAGGCCTTCTGTCTTCAAAATGTAGGCAGGTCTGATGCAAACAGACATTGCAGTTGTCACTTGTCTGATATTATTCTTTTACTCCTATTTCCATAGTAAATAACGATGCAAGTATTGGAAAGACAAATATAATAGTGGGTGGCACTGTCCCGATTCACTTGGATTATGCTTTTGATAAGATTACTGTCCGAACTCATGCGTCTTTATTCCCAAAATTTGAAGAATAGAATTTTCATCAAAAAAAAATTTGAAGAATAGAAGTACTTAGTTCTCTTTATTTTCTATTCCAAAAAGACAGCGACATATTATTTACTTTTCAGTGGAAAAATATTATTTTAATTCAGTTTATTTTCTATTACTGCTTCTATTAATCATTACTTGGTTCTATCACATTTCTTCTTTCTTATTATTTATTTCCTCTTATTATTATTATTATTATTATTATTATTATTATTATTATTATTATTATTATTATTATTATTATTATTTGGAGCTTTCGAGAAGACCCTTTATTTGCACAGATATGGAGTTACAAGATTTCACATATGTTGTCCGATTTAACATGTTTTGATATTTCTTTGACTAATTAAAGCAAACATATCCAGCCGAAAAAGTCAAGAAATTGCATATGTCACAAACGAGTGGTTCAAGTTGAGCTGTTGGAGTGATGGGTTCTTGTTTGTAGGTGCAGCAAATGCAAATTTAAAAGTTCTAAAGTGCTTAACTCTCTAAAAACCAGAAGAAGAAAATTTAAATCAAATTGTAAGTTTATTCTGTAGCATTTCTTTTCAGTAACTATTTGCATACTTTCAAACTATTCTTGCGATCATTTCGATAATTTGTTCTCATGTTCAAAAAAAAAAAATTGTTCTCAACCTTGCGTTTTTCATATTTTTTATTTTATTTCTATTTAGGCTCAATTTCGTCTAATTCATGTACCAAAATTTATCATTTTATCATCCATATTTACGTAAATTTTGAAAAATAAAAAATTTGCACTTATTTCACTCTCCCAAATGAAAAATGTTAAAATATTTTATCTTTGAAAATTTGTAAAAAATATTTAAGATTTTAAAATCGACAAACTTTTTTTGAAGTAAAAATTGATAAACATCAGTATATAAAATAAATAAATTCAGGCAACAATAAAACTGAAATAAAATATTAAAAAATATGAAATACGCAAAGTTATTGCTTAGCTAAGTAATAATCATATATATAGTATCATTGTCATCTACACACACTCTTTTGAATCTCATTTATATGTAAAGTTTAGATTATTCTTCTCCTTTTTTCAAATATTATTTGACTACACTGTATTCAACGTCTTATTTTATTTTTTTGTACACTGTAAGAAAAGTGATCATACGCGACTTGTCTTTTCAGCCAAACGTAAATTTGATTTCATATATTATTAAATAAGGTTAAATTCAATATTATTTGTAGCTAAATGTAAAAGATCGCATGTAATAATAAATATAGCAAAACCTTTATTTATATTCATTAGTAATATTATTATAGCTAATATTATATACATGAAATTTCAAAATTTAGTTTTCAAATACAATAGCCTTTAAGCGGCAAAGTGGACAACCATTTTGATGCTTTGTTTAACATATTTTTAGTTAAATGAATCTATATGCAATAAAATTTATTCTAGGTTCCCATAATATTTTTGTGGAAACCTCTTGAATGGGCCGCACCTTGAGGATGAAAGCAGAATTCAACTTATCACATTATTGAACATCAGTTGCTTTATTTTGAAAAAAATAATTTTGATCAGAGTATGAGATGGGCCATAATGCTTAAAAATATAATCATGTGTAAACTATGAAAAACACTTTATATCCATTCACCTGTGCATTAACATGTTGCAATAATTTATAAAATTATTCGTCTATATGACATCCAAAAAATCATTTATCCATATAGGAGGAATGTTTTAGAAAGTTTAGATGCTGTATTAATAACTTTAAAATTGATATACAAGTTAAACAATTTTAATATACATCTTTGACTTGGATGGAAGTTAGATTCCTAGCTGAACAAATAAATAAACGCAATGAATGTGGTTAGATTTACAACATCATGATAGTGGGCCAAAATAGTAAGTTATCAATATGCCCTTTTGTAATATATGGAGCTAAAATGTCTGCATTTAAGGACATTCGTTGTAGTGGTGTAAAATATCTCACAGCTATATCCACGTACCCTTTTCACGGAACCAAATCCCCTTAATCGAATAAACAAATGGAACTTCTCCTCACTCCAATACATTTTCTTAAATGAAGCAAATTGTTTTGGTTGTATATAGCATGCATTTGGTTGCATATATCTTCATTCGACTTCAAATATGTATATGCAGCCAACATAATAAATGCTTATTTTGCTACTTACAAGTTGTACAGCAGCTTTTTGTTACTTTGTTACATATATTGTTATATGCATCCACAAATTTGATAAAAAGGGGTTGCATATGCTCCTAAACTTGCATCATACCTTTTGAGTTTTCAGTTACATTACGCTATTCTTTCCTTCTTATTTATTTATTTATTTGTTGTCCTGCTTAGTGAATTTAAAAAATTTGTAATTCAATCCTGCATAATTTACAATTTAAAGTCTGGACCTGTGTTTGATAGGCCAGGGTTTCGATCCAGAAGATTGTCTCTTACTTGAGGAGCGTTGGTCTCATCTTTTGCTAATGTACATTATTAGTTGTTGTCAGTTGAAAATTTCATAAAATAAAAATAGTAAGAAGAATCGAGTTTGAATTATAAAAAATATGAGCAATATTATAAGAAGAAATAAAAAAAAATTAAATCAAAATTTCCACCTGCATTAATGTAATAATTAATCTTCGGTGGTACCGAAAGAAATTAATAAATGTGCTTCCAACCCACAATTGAATAGAATGAAATGAAACGCGGAAGGCCAGCTTAGCAAGCGTGAGGCAGCGGCCGAGCATGGATGACGCTGGGCGAAGGAAGGAGCAGCGCAGAGCAGCTTGATAACAAGAAAAAACGCGCTTTTTGTCTGTTTTGTATCGGCCTTACGTCGCTGAGGGAGCTGAGCTGCATCACAATTTGCTATTTTTAGACACTTGACACGCTTGGAGAACCGTTCCGTTGTCTCTCTTTACTCACTCACGAGCGGACTCAGTACACCACATCACATGCACTCGGCCTTATGCTAATTATCACACATCCCAGGACCACTCCCCTCCATTTTTATCTGCATCCAACGTTCCAAACCCCGTCACTGTCGCATTTTTGAGTGGCATCTAGGGAATCACATGCCCCCTGATATTTCTGTGATATATATGGTCCGCCCACATCTTCAAAATTTTCGAAATGGTGGTAAAATGTAAAAAAAAAAAACTACTCCCTTCAATGAAGATAGTGTTTTTTTTTTTTTACCGACTGCTGATGGATTGGACGAAACCAATGGTTTAGTCTGATCTAATCTATTAGCTATTTTAAAGATTTTTTTTTTATGATATTCACCACAAGAAATTTGTGAGTTACAGGCTACTAATTTTGTTTTTGGCAAAAATACAAATCGAGGACATCAAATAAGTAAATCTTTGCTTGTAGGGACAGTAACCTGGTAACCCTGAAAAGGGTACTTTTAGTGATACTTGTACGTAAATCTTTTGTGGCTATAACTTTTTGCAATAGCCTATTAATACTCAGGAGAGCCTGAAAAGTCACTATAACATATGTTGCCACCTTTTCCGGCTAAATTTCAATATCTATCGCATGCGAATTAGAGGTATCATTTGCAAAAGTACTTGTAACCAATCAACCGTCATTATTTTCTGTTAAATATAAATAGTTGCAAGTACTGTAAAAATTTGGCTATCTTTGACTACGCGCTCCTATTTTTAAGTAATTAAATATTTATAACAGAATAAATATTTGCAATTAAATTCATATAATCAACTTTATGTTATATATATGACAGAAAATAGCTGCGTTTATTAAAATTTGTTCTATCGAGTTTTCTACATATATATACAGCGAAAATATATTTACTGTAGTGATCAACAAGATAAGAATGTAAGACAATGTAATTAATTAACTAAAGATCTATTTATCGAGGAACCGAGCTGTACTCTCGTAAATATTAAATTTATATTAGATTATTTGTAAAATTACTTTGAAAAAGATATATCAAACCGATTATTCCAGTTGAACCATGAACAGAGGCTTAAGTACTCGATGAAATAAATTCCGGTCTGGTTTTGATAATATTATTTTTCTTGTAATTGAATGGCTTAGAGATTTTAGTGAAAGAGCTTGATCATCTTTTTATTGCTCATGTTCGGTGAAAGAGCCCACGGGATGGGAAAAGCTAGCCAGAAAAAGAAGTTGGTATGGATCAACTCGTACTTATTTCAGTGTTCTTCCAAATTCAATGTTTGTATATATCCGAGATGAAGAGAAATCCAAAGAAAAGTCTTAGCCCTTGCTTGGTTCCTTCCCACTGTCTCAAACCGCGCAAAACTCCAACACCATCTGATAATACTTCTCCTTCCTACCTTTTTATCTTGACGCATTGTACTACTCATCTGATACATACAAAATATAGGGTCTTTTCTGAATATTTTATTTTTGGGGGAAGTGGGGCCCTCAGTTTGGCCATCCGAAGAGTCTTGGCATGATGCATGATGCATGGGCTAAGGAGGTGTGGATTGGAGAATTGCAGCACGTCGATGGGCGGTCAAGAAACAGACAGTTGGGAAGGAAAATACAACAGCCACAACCCAAACTGGTGCCATGCATACAGACAGTTGACAAAGAAAATACACAGAGCATTCATGCAACTGTCCACACATACAACCTAGAGACACAGAGGGGAGAAAGGGTTCTTTTTCCTGCATGAAAATAAAATAGATTTGGCTGCATCGTACATCTGCTATGGGACAATCAGATCAGCTATTTTGGACCGTTGGCTCCAAAACACAGCAAAAATAAGCCCACGTGTATAGCATAGCGACAGTGTCTGGTTTTGGATCCATAGAAGTGCATGATTTTGTTCCAGTGGTTTGAATTTTTGGGATCTAATTCTTTGGTGGCAGAAAATAAAATAATGGGTCATTTTGGAATACCATCGCATGAAATTCTAAGGGAACATTTGGCAGGGAGGATTATGGTAAGATTTTAGGACGAGATAAGAAGTAATAAAGGAAATATTTTTAAAAATTATGTGATTGATATGAAATGATAAAAATTATGTGATTAGAAGAAAAAATCATAAAGGTATATTGGTAAATTTAAAAAATAAAATCGTTGGGTTATCAAATGATGAGTTGAGAAATGAAAAACCTCTACATTTTCTACCGTTTCCCACATGGGAATATTACCAAAGTCCCCTAAATATGACCCTACATGCTTAATAGCACCAAACACCACCACATACTTTATAATTTTTTCCAAAATACTAACAAAAATGGATGACCACACTTAAAATTTTATATTATTTATATAAAACGTTAGGTCATAGATATTGATTTCGAAAGGTAAAAAATTTAAAAAAATGGAAAAGATAGAACAACCATTTTTTTTTTTTAATCGTTACCGATCATGGAGTGGCGGGTATTTGTTTCCTGCGGGTTAAAATTCTGTTGGCAAAGTGAACAGTTAAAACAAGCATGCAATCAAATCAGCTGTGCGATTGTACGTTGATGAAAAAGGGATCTTGCTCAGCTGCCGCCAGAGCTGACGCATGGGCCCCAGATCGACAGAGTCTACTGCCTAAATATAGCAGAAGCAGCTGCAAAACGACAAAAAGAGAGCCGCTTCGCCTTCTCTAGGTCGTCCTCCCGTGCGGGAGTTTTCATTCCATGGCCTCGACGGAAATGGCATCTGCGCAAGCGCGCGTAGGTATCCCACCCATCTTGGTGCGGGCGGAATCCCGGTGGTTTTGATTCCGCAACTCATGCGCTCGTGGAAATCTAATCCGCCGTCCGAACCTAGATATTCAACGACTCGCTTTCAGCCCGTCGATTTCACCACTCGTGACTCACGACTGCTTTTCCATGAGCTCAGAGTATCAATCTTCACTCTTCGCCAGAGCAACAAATTACAGATCGCGCCACCCTATATTGTTAGATGAACTTTGGATGGATTATTTCAAATTATAAAAAAAGGTAATTGAAAATTTCGAGTTTAAAATCCGATGAACGGTCTGGATCTTATATTAACTATGTAGCTTGGCACGCGTGGATTTGAGATGCAACTGCGAGTATTTGAGACGGAGGGGATCGGGGCGTGTAGTTAAAAGAGCTAAGAGCGCTGACGGGACTCCGACGTCGTAGAATTCGACCCCAGCGAGTGTACGCGACACGACATCAACGTCTTTCCGACACGAGGGCTGCCGCTTCCGCAGGCACCAGACTGACGAGGAGGCTTTCTCCGCCACCATTCAACAACGGCGGCATTTCCCACTACCGGGGCCCACCTCATCTCAGCCTCACATTAACATAAATCAGGATCAGTCTTGATCTGAACCGTTGGTCTTATCTATTTCGATGGACCTATTATAGTCTCGTGATCGATTGAGGCCTTTTTGAATTCTCGAATGTTAAAAAATTTCAGTGGGAGGTCCGAGAACAAAGACAGAAGCGAGGCCAACCGTTTTCGGTTCAGCGGCATTAATTTGGGACGCCTTTGACGGTTACAGATTGACTTTCGGTAATGGAGGGCCAGGATCATCCGGTAGCAAGTGTTATTCCTTGAGAATTATAGTCCGTAGGCGAAACTCCGGCTTCGACGGTCCAGATTCGCATGCATGGATGCCAGGTGTGCCGAATATGCGTCGCGTGGCGCGGAGGAGTACTCCGCCGCTGATTTTCTGCGCCAGAAATTGAGGAGCCACTTTGGTACTCACGGGTGAAGTTGAAATAACTACACTTTCAGTCTGTTTTCTACAGAAATAAATTTTCATAGACGATCTTAACCGTTCGTCACTTATATATTTTTCATATATATATTTAATATAACTAATTAAAATTTACAAAATTAGATGGAAAGTAGTTCTAATAATATTCGGTGCAATTTTTTCACTCTATTACTGTCTATTTTAAGTATTTGAAGGAAAAAAAATATTCTGCAAGAAGTAGACGGGTTTACAGGTGATTTTACTCTTTGTATTCGCATGTAAGGAGCGGGAAGCACATCCCGCTCGGGAGCACCTGGCAAAGCTGAGCACCCGAAAATCTCCCGTGAAATCATCACTTGCCTAAAATAGCAACAGGCGTATCGCAGCGACGCAAGTAGTCCTCGGGAATACAAGAAAAAAAAAAAACAGCACGACGCAGCCAGCAATGTCCGCAGGGGAGGGAGGGGAATGGTGGGCCCCACGGCCACGGACGGCCCTCAAATTGTGCAATGATGAATCGCTCCTCAATGATTACATACGCCCGTTGATATGAATGGCTCATCAGGTGATTCTCGTGGTAAGGGTTTCTGCCGCATGCCACTGCCTGAGCACCCTTCTTTTCCCGCCAACAACATGTCACTGGTCAGGACACTGGTCCCCGGAGAAGTGGGCCCCAAAACAAGATCAAATAAAAAATCTTTTCAACGGCTGAGATCCAATGACTGTTCAGTGATTTTGAAATGCGGGCCACGGGCGGTGCACAAAAAAAATGCATGCTAATGCGGACGAAAATTAGAAAAATTAGGTCGGGTTTGTGCCATTGATGACTTGCTAACTGTCGGCACGTATGCTTCCGTACGAAAAAATCTACATTAGATATGCGCGTTTATATTTGTGAAAATTGTATTATTTACTTGGCTCATATTAAAATATTTATGCGAGATGATTTAGGTCAATTATATATAATTCTAAAAAAATTTTGAGGGTACAAATAAATTACTGAATATATTTTTTCTGAAAAATTTTTGAAATTAAAGAAATGTTCCTTTTTACGGTTTCGCTTTATAAATTGATTCGGATTCCACGATATAATATTGTACGGTTTGGCGACCCATATATGTACAATAGGTTCATCTTCTATATGCGGTTAGGTCTGGTATTATGATATTATTCCCTTTAATTATTTATACAATTCACAAATTTTAAAAGAGTTATATCTCATACTCTACATTTAAGATATAGTACATATTGGTCACCTTTGTATACTTCTCGAAGCATTATAGACCCACTTTTTTTTTTTTTTCTTTCATTGTCGCTTTTTTTTTTTTTTTTTTTTTTCTGTTGATAATACCTTCTTAGACTTTTCTAGTAGACACTTCTTTAGCCTAACCAAACGTACCTACTGGTTAGTTGTTATACAAAGACACTTGCACTTTTCTTATAAAATATTTGTTACATGGATGAATTCAATATCATTCATGCCCCTCCTTCGTACCTACTCGTTATACAAAGACCCTTGAACAAACGTTACAGGTGATCTGTATGCCATTTTAAAAATAGACTTGGATTTATTGTGCAATCTGTTATAATCTTGGCACGGGATAAGTTAAAATAACATGCAGGTTCAGCCGAATGTGAAAGGAATATAGAACAGCACATCTTAAGACTTTTAGTCAAATTCAATTGAATAAAAGGCGAAAAGCAAGGGTGCAACTTGGGTCATCCGGGTTTGGGTTAATCTAACCTTAACCTAGGATGTATTATGTGAATCTTAATTTTGACTTTAACTTTATTTTTAAAATCTCAACCTAACTCTACCATAAAAACTCAGGTTTGTATTGAATTTTGGTGGAAACGTGGGTAAGAAACTTGGTAAGAATATGGGTGTAATTCAGGTTATTCCCATTAATTATATTCAAATTTAAAATAAAAATTAAATAGTTAATTTTTAAAATATCTATTTATTAAATAGCTATTCATAAAACGATAGAATTAAAATATTCACTTTTTTAAGATAATTACAATGGATGATGCAATAAAAAATAATATTGCAAAAATTATACTTATAACAGGGCTTACTCCTTTTAGTTACCAGTAAACATTTGCCTTTTTTGATGGAAAAGATATGCCTTTTAGTGATAAACATTATAGCTAAAATGTCACTTTTATGATAGGTATATATGATTATAGTTCAATTCAAGAAAGATGTGGTCTTAAAAAATAAGAAGAGATGAGGTTTGGGGTTCGAGTGATGCCACTACAGCGGAAGAAAAAAATGCTCTCGAACTTGAATTAGGCATCGGGACAAGACATTGAGTGGGTTATGGGGCTCTCATACTTAAACTAGGCTCAAAAGGAGCCAACTTGGAGGGTTCTCTACTTCAAGGCCATAGTGGAGTAGTTGGTCCAAGTCTTAACATTATGCTCATATCTCATAGGTAGACATCACACATCAATCCAGTCCTTCTTATGCACCCTAAAACACCTATTAATTACACTCATATGAATTCCTAAGTCAAACCAAGTTCATCAACAAATTTTGTTAGTTCATTTCTATTTTGCCCAAATTGCAACCTAATAAGCCCAACCATGAAAATCACCACATATGCCTAATCAACCCCATGTGTGTACTATGATTCATACTATATACATGTCCAAATCCTCTCTGGGCAAGAGCATTTCAACTTGCAGCATTGCCCATTGTCAGTAAACAAAATTTGAAATTTACCCCAAAAACTTTAGAAAATTTATAATAGGACCACAAGGCATCATAATGCAGGCCACACACATTTAATAATTTTGTTATCATTGCAAGAGAATTAACTTTTAACGGCATAAGAATTTTTCACTATGAATTTACTAATGTAGATTATTATGTCACTATAGCTTTTTTATTAGTTTGTACAGTATGGCATCCGATATTACAATCAAGCTCATTCTCATGGGTGACAACAAGCCCCCATTTATGCTAAATCCTCTTAAGAAAATTTGAACTTGTATCAACAGGCTTACTACCACTTTATGCTACCAACTGGGCTGATGCTCGACTGACTATTTTATCCCTGTAGCTAAGTCACTGCACTAAGTGACAAAAGACTTTAGAGTGTGTTTATTTAGATAAAAATGGAAATTTTGAATGATAATAAAATTGATATGATAGAAGTAAAATAAAATAAAAAATGATAGGGTAATTGTATGAAAAGATATAAGAAAACAATTGAAAAATATGAAAAATAATTGTAATATAAAGATGAAAATAGAATAAGGGTAGTTGAGTATTTACTTTTGCATTTTCATTCTCCTCTAAACAAATATACCTTTAGTGTTAAACTCTCATCAATCACATGACTATCGATTGGTGTCATTACCCTTACTTTAGACAATGGCACCAAATTAATGTACCTTGCCATCAACATACCCACTTTGCTTCCCTATTTGCAGCTTGAGTCCAAATTATGGATTCACACTACTTTAACTTAAGTGTAAAAAGATAATTTTAATAGTTTTGATGATGAGTTAGATTCCTATTGACCAATAAAGATATTACTAAAGTATGTAAATATTTTTCAAATATCATATGATATCTAATGCAATGTTTGTTAAGGATGCACAAAATGTAGTCAACAAAGAGCAAACATCAAATTCTTTGAGCCAAGACAAGTTTAGCTAAGTTGAGTTTATGTTTATAAAAGCACAGCGAAATTCTATAGAAGCTATAAGACCATTTAGATAAATTAAGTGAAAAGATTATTGAAGTATTGAAGTCATTTATGGAGCCTAAAAGACATCACAAATGAAGTCAAATCAAGAAAATAAAAGGTGCATATTCTATAATTTTCAAAGATATATATAAAGATAGTCTCCTGTAGAAGGATACTAAGCCACTTCAATAGAATCAAAGCAATGATATCAAACCCTAACAACTCAATTAAAGAGATGCTTCGTTATCAAAATTGGTGAAGAATCTATTAACATTATAAAGATTATGTGTGCCTCTACCATTTTGGAACAATATAAGTACCTTTTTTAGTCTATGGAAGCATTCATAGAAGCATGCACTGCCGCTGGAATAACAACTAGTTGTAATAGTGCTAGAGAAGTAGCTATAATGGTCAAAATTACATTACATGTGATTTACACCATTAGATAAAGTTGTTTTGAAACAAATTTACAAATAGAACAATACTCTCCATCAAAAAAATAGAACAATACTATTAAAAGATGGTCTCAAGAGCAAAAACTCACATTTCTAAGTGATTAAAAACTCAAAACAACTTAAGATTTGTGAAATCAAGTTGTGTACTAACTTTGATCAAAAGAAATATTCAAGTTTCATCTTAAACATATATGAAGTCCTAAAGCACACTCCTTCTGATTGAAATGATTCAATTTTAATTTATTTGTATACTTTCATCTCATGTAGAAGCATTCATTGTACACCATTTATTTTTCTATTTAAATTTTTTTGTTGTCAATTAAGTTAGCAGGAGTGAGTTTGTTAGTGAGCACATGGCAATCAACTAGTTGTTGAGATTGTTAGTTAGCTTGGTAAAACCAACTGATTGTAAGAAATTTCGTATAGTGAAATACAAAGGTTGCGGTATTGGAGGATGAACAAGGTGCCTTTTTGCACCGAATCACTATATGTTTCCTTTGTGATTTGCCTAGGTTTGGTGCATCGTAAATGCAAAATCCCCAAGAAAGTTAATGTTGCCATCTATATGCCTCATTATCCTTGGCGTACACTATGAATGAAGCATAATATAACCCTCTCGACCTAACCTAGTAATGCTCAATGGTCCTTTTTGTTGATTTGATTCATGCTACTGCTAAGAACTTACCAAAGGTTGTAGATAATTACGACTAGACACCTAGCCACAATCGTGTTCTAGATGGTTTTCAATGCCAAAACTCTTATACTAGTTTAGCTAATCCCTTTGCTCTCTGTCGCTCTCATCCTTCATGGTTGTTGTTGTGATGTCTCATAAGTGGCCGCTTAGTTGTTGATCAAAACTAATCAAAGAGATGATGATAGGAATGTCGTACGCCTTAAACTTGAGGGTAATTTTAAGGAAAAAGGTTTAATAGCTCGTTGGCTTCAATTTAATGGCAATTGACATCATGGGTACACTTGCAATTTATGTCAAATTATATGGGAATGATTTACAATCTTTTGCAATAAAAGGTTCTAAGGGTCACTTAAAATATATTGCAAAATGTTGATTTTCTTGTGGTGGATAGAAGACTTGTCAACATAAGGTGGATTAGATATGAATTAATTAGTCTCATTTGACCCTTCATTGTAACTCGTATATTTTCAAAAATGGTTGGAAATGGTTAATAATAAATAAATCGCTTTAATTCAAAATTTTAGAAGTCTTCGTATTTGAAACAAAATTAAATCATGTCAAATAAATATTAGCTTTAAGCATTATTCCAATTATATATAAAATTATTGTAATTATCTTTATTAAAACATTTTGTCTATGAATATATATGATGAATTGAATGATGGGGAGTAATCCACTGTATCTACACACAATTGTGCCTAGTTGCATTTAAATGGAGGACCCTTTTCTATTTTGTTTTGGGAATTTTTTCAAGTGGGTATATGAGCCCAACCTTGATCTTATCCATATTCAAATCTGGTACCTTTTTAATTTTATTTTATATTTTCTTTTGGTTTAAAAAAAGAGGGTTTTCCCTTGCACCGGTGCATGAGAAAGCTCACATTTTTTTGATTTCTAAAATTGTATTGTCCATATAACATATCTTTTTTTTTTTTGGCCATATAACATATCTGTTGGTGGGCACATTGATCTATTAAAAAAAAGTAGAAAAATAAAATCCAGCGCTAGACGCGTTGGATCATTGCCCTTGAATGATTTAAACACAAAAATTACATTTCACGGATAATCTTTAAATAATTACAGAATTTTTTTTAATACCAGACTGAACTCTTTTCTTGTTTTAATTTCGCTTATTAATTAAGGCATCCTCATTCCTCGGAGATGACTTTTGCTTGTAAACATAATATGAGATTTCATATCTAGTGCATGGGATTAACCACTACAAAAAACCATAATTTATGATTCACTAAATTCGAATTTACTTTACAAAGTCCCGCATGAAACTTCATTCATTTTTTCATTTTGATGATGGATAGAAATTTATTTCATCTATTGTATATATCATTATCTATTTAACTAGGGGATCAAGTTTCATTTAAATCAAAAACATCATGGGCCACATGTCCTTAAAAATTTATATTCATACATAAATTATGAGATGCTTAGATACATTCACATTTGTATTAGTGTAGAATTATTTATCTATATAGTAGTAATATTTTAGAACATTTAGATGCTGAAAATACTAGCTTTAAAATAGAAATACTCTAACCCTTTGCAAATGCTGCAGCTGTAGCTTCAGCATAAACTGGTCTTTGATCCCAATAATCGAGTCGTGGAGAGTTTTCTAGTGAAATTTATTGTTTATGAGAAATGACAGACATTCTTTTTGACATTTTGGGATGACTTATCCTCTTGGGTAGTGCAGTCCATGAAATTGGCATTGGTATTCACGAACTTGCAAGTAATTAACATCCGCATCCTCGGGATATGAGCACACCAATTAAAAACCCACATAAATTACGCTCCATGAAACTGGATGATCTTAATTTGAATAGAAAACATAAATAGAACATTTATCATCTTTATGGTGGATATCCTCTGATTCCTTTAATTGCAGTGAAAAGCGTTAATACACAAAAAAGCATAGAAAATATACATGCTACACGATTTTTCAATTTCTTGCGTTGCTTTTGTGGGAAGTGCATAAGCTAGAACTCCGAAGAAGCTCTCCCAAACAGAGCCTTAGGCTTGGTTTTGGGGCCTTGCCAATTAAGTAGTGCATTAATAGAAAATCAGTTTAAAAATGCTTTCTCTAATAGAATTTTTATACACTATTTATTCATGGGATTTCTTCATGCGATAGCACTTATCCATTCAAACATGTCTACTTCAAAAGCAGTGGTAAAACCGCACTCTACTGTCTAGAACATGTGGAGAAATGAAGCCTTCAGCTTTTTTTTTGTCTGAGAATAGTTTCAAATTCCTGCGCATAAAAATACTGTTCTACCTAAACAGATTTTCAAAAAGCAACCATGGAATAATACTTGAACTTAATAAAGTGGAGCCAAATGAAGCCTTATGTTTAAATCAAATTAATTGTGCGAAGGTACATCCTTATATTTTCTTGGGCACAAAAATCTTTCGCGTTTCATAATAATATTTTTCTTTAAAATAATTTATTCACGTAAAAGAAACATCATGTTTTGTTTGAGAACAATATTCAAATTATATAGGTCTTGTGTTGTTTTTCACAGCTAATATTTAAATTTTAGATAACAGCCGGATTTGATCTCAGAAAAAGGCAATTTCATGGTATTTGTACCATTTTAACTAAGTTAAAGCAAAAAAGAAAATCTCAAGTTATTTTTGTCATTGTACCTAAAAGGAAAAAAAGGAAAATCGTCTTGGTGTGTGAATACGCGGATGGAAAAGAGAACTTGCTTTGAGTGGTACTTGGGGACAAATGATCCTTTTATTATGGTGAGAGGAAGAAACCTATGAGACCTTGATTAATGTGCATGTGATGCCTTGCAAATAGACATTATTTATAGAAAAATTACAGCAAACGGCTAATCATAGCTTGATAATTTGCAGCTACCCTACCCCAAGTCAAACTAGGGTTTAGGTTGGGATATTTATTGGCAATGGCATGATTTACTCCACATTTCATGACGAAAGAGAAACCATCCTTTTTCATACTTTATGGAGTAGTTGATCCCTTTCTAATAAAATAATATATTACTCTAGAATGAGAACAAAGAGAAGAATTTCAGTCTCTACCTACTCATAATTACTTAAAGAAAAATTAAAAAGATATTACTCTGTTAAGGAGGATGATGTTCAGGTTCTTAAAAAGTTCCACATGATGTATACGTCTATTTTTCCATCAGATTGGAAGATTTTTAAACGTTTTCATTTTTTTAACATTTTATTTATGTTTCACGCATGAAAATCACTCCAGTAAAATTTCTTATATCTGACCACTTTTTTCAACCAAAATTAAATTTGGTTGCAATTGACCGAATGCACTAACATCTATTTTATCTGTAGCTAAATTTAATCAGCTGCATTAAACATTATTTTTCACTGTATTTATATAAGAAGTGGTTGTATTTTAACCAAATGCTACTTCTAAGTGATAAGTATATGCAGGTAAAAAACAATTGTAGCTAAATTTATTAGTCAGATCCATTACATGCAGCCAAAAAAGGTGCTATGTTACATGTGGCCAAACAAAGTGATGCATCCAAAGACATTTTTTTTTGTTTGGAGGGAGTCTAATGCTTTAGTCTAATTTTGAACCCGACCTCTTACATACGTATATACTTATCTACACCATTGCCATTTAATTTCATTATTATTATATTTATTTTTATTATCATCCTCTATGTTTTTACATAAAATAAATATATCTATTTTCTTCTTTTCTCCACCTTATTAATATTTTTCTATTTTTTCCCCTCAGTTCCTAATTTAGCTGAAGCTGCTGCGCATATATGGGGAATTGTTAGAAATAAACATGTCCTTTCTCAACCATACATTCGGTCTAACAAATTTGAGTTGAATTCCTTTTCAAAGTATAACTAAGCAATTGAAAAATTAGAAACAGACTTTTATGCAGTGAGATGAAATAATGAAATAAATAGCGCTGTCCATCTTATATCATCTTTCTTTTTATTATAACTTACTAATATTGTTGTATCCATTGGGAATTGCCTATGCGGGGTTGATTTATATATAGGAGAAATAGTATTATTGAAGATTTCGGTCTCGTCATCTCGTTTTGGCCTTTTGGGTCCATCTTAAAAGTTAAATAAAAAACCAGTCTATTTATTATATTTAAAATTATTTATTTAACTTAAAAATCAAATTTCATCTAAAATTAAATATTTTTGTGAGACTTATTTGATAAAAGTGATCAAAGTATAAATCTAACATAATAAAGTTATTTGATTTATATATTTATTTCATAGGAGCTAATTCGACATTTATACCATCTAAAATATTCACCTTACACAGAAAAATGATTCAATAAATTATTATATCATTTCAATAAATTTGTTAATGGATCTAACTGATTTTCATATTTGGGTTATAATCCAGGAAAGCTTGTTGATGTTTGCATTAATAATGCAACAACCTTTTTATTTTCACATCAATACCATGATGTAATGAAATTTAATCCATTTAAGTATTGAAGATTATTTATCTAGTTAGAATGCATGATAATATACCAATTGAAGACGTTTTATAATTATTAAGTAATTTTAATGGTGTTATATAGTAACACAATTTTATTTTATAGCCCACCCAAGCTTCAATCAAAGTAAAATTTTAAATTATCATTTAATATCTTAAAGTAAGTTTAACGAATGGTTCAGATCATATTAGATCATATTAAAATGTTAAAATAGTCATCAAATAAGGGTTTGTTTTCAAAACACCTAGTTGTTTTGAATCATAACTTTCATATTTTACATGAGATTATAAATATTTGAAAGTAAATATGACCTAGCAAAGACTTTGATAAAAAGTTATATTTGGTACTGTGATAACATAAATGATTTTAAAAAATAAGTGAATTGGACTTCAATTTAACAATCAAGGTGGCCAATACTGACATAGCCGGGTTGGTTCCTGCCATGACTTGGTGCCGGGTAGGTTGTGGGATCAAATCCCAAGTAGATTTGCATCCTGTTAGTTATGGGAGCTTGTCTTCTGTGTGAGAAGGTGGTCTCATCACTTACTGTTTTAAGCTGATTGCAAGAAAAAAAAATAGGAAAGATTTATTCATGTAAGCTGCTATAAGAAATTAATAAGGATTCTTGAGCTTTATTTTGTAATATGAGATTAGTTGAGATATGGTTGTGCAAAAATGAGGCAACAACCATGACATACAAGTTAGAGCTTTATTTTGTAATATGAGATTAGTTGAGATATGGTTGTGCAAAAATGAGGCAACAACCATGACATACAAGTTATTGATTGAGGACGTGTTTGGCTAACTTTTTAAACAAAAACTTTTCAATTAAAAAATTTTCACTCTCTACAACTATTCTATTTTTAATTATTTTTCACATATTTTTATATAACTGCCCTACTCTTCAGTTATTTCTATATCATTACATAAATAACTAACCTATCTCTTTTAACTTTATTTTATTTATTTGTCATCGTTACCTCTATCATATAACATCTCTTCCATTTCAAAATCTTCTATAAAGTTTTTTCTTCAAAAGTTTTATCACTTGTCATACACACCCTGATTTTTTATATCTTGGTTAAATAAATCATTAATAATGAGTGATCTATAATGTTTGCATGAAGAGGACCCACGTAATGTTTTGGATCTTAAAAACATTCCAACCGAAATTGGGTATGGAGTGTTGAAATTAAATAAAAAACAAAAAAGAGTAGGGTCCGCTGTCAACCTCAAAGGAAAACTCAACCCCGGCCCACCAAAAAAGAAAAGGCCGGCTAAGAAAATGAAAAAACAAAAACTAGAATCCATAGAATAATTCTGGCGAATTTACATTTTACCCTTCCAAGCTGCTTTTTTACGTGGGTTTTGTCCTTTTCATACCTACCTTTTTCTTTTGAGGTTCCTTAAAATGCATGGTTGGGATATTTTGTGCGTTTTTTTTTCTTTTCTCTTGCCTTTGAACAAGGAAAAACACCATGTCATTAATATAACAGACAGAACTGTAACTCCTGCAGAGACAAAAACAATAGCGTAACTGTAAAAAAGCTGTTTTCTTGTTATTTTCAGCCTCTGCTGGTTTAGGAAACACTTGAAACTGATTACTCCTAAAAGCAGTTTGGGTTTCTTACATTTGAAGAAATCTGATTTTTGTTTAATGTTTTCCTCTTTCAGTGATATCTTCAAAGGGTAATTAGTTGGGTAAATTTGGATTTGGAATCTATAGCTAAGCTAGTTTTGTAGATTTCTAGTCCACACTGATCAAATTGTCTACTAATTATGGAGACCAGCTGCTTTTCAGTGGTCATGTTCCCAGATTCTATAAGTTATATATTCAAATTATCAAACATTGTGTCACTTTGAAAGTGCGGATTTTCAAACTCTAAGGTAAGAATAAAATAAGACCAATGAAAGTTATTAATGATGGCCTTCAAAGCTAGTCAATTTCTGAGTGTGATTGAGTTGTACAACTTAATTGGCCTATATACCAACAATATTATATTGGTGCCAATCACAGCTATATATTATGCTTTTGAATAAGGAGTTTTTGAATTTTTTTTCCAGCAATTGATAAATTTTGCAATGTAATTCACATGATGGTTAACAGATTAATCGTAATGCATAATCTCATGCCCATCGATGATATTAGTTGGAACAAAAACCATCACATGTTCAGATAAAAGCGCTAAAGAGGATGTATGACACTGACATTAATCAGATAAAGAGACAGACCCCAAAAGAACTTGTGAAAAAAAAATCTTTGAAATCATATTATATGTATTCTGCATTTTTTGGGGGTTGGTGAGAAGTTCTTCATGGATCCAGAGGAGAGATTCTTTGAAATTTAATTTTCTTGTCTTATAGCTGTAGAAATGGTGTGTCATTTCCTTAGTCATTAAAACCATCTGTTCTTGACATTGTACTCTCCACAAAATCCCTGCTTGTTATGTAGCTATTCTAAACAATCCATACAAAATAAATATATATGGGGCCCAATTGCATTCTCAAACTAGCGATGATTTGATTGTCTGACTGCCTCAGTAGTTAATGCACATTTTATGGATGTAAAGACATAACTATATATGTGACCACCTCACATGCATTTTCTCCAGTTGGTGGAGCAGTGCATGGCAGTTGAGAGGGATAGAGGGTCATTGGGACTCCGGTCGAACACGTTGTAAGGAAGGTGGCCATTATGGTAGTTGTTATGGGTTCAAAATTAACCAGAATGTAACTTGGGTTAACAAATATTGAATATAAAACTTTAAATTATGTAACCGAATTAATTGGCGTTAATTAATTAATTATCACGTATAAATAATGGAGAAAAAGGAAAAAAATTCTTTATTTTTCTGCAAGAATTCCTACCGGAGCGATCTTTCTCTGTAGGAAAATTTTAAAGGAAATTAACACCATCAGTTGGTTTTGCTTTTGATGGTAACTATAGATTTTCTTGGCTCTTGAAGATAGCAACGTGTGTGAGGCAAAGATTCATTAGTTTGGTTGTTTCTCCAAATTGACCTATTGGGATAGTTTTCCCACTTAATGATAAATAGAAACGCACGTTTGAGTGCATGGTTTGATAATTCTGATGTAATTGAAAGTTCTTTTTAAAGGAAAAAAAAACTATCATACACAACCATGCTTTCGTCATTGGGTTGTAACTTGTCAATGTGATGCTGCAATAAGTCTACCAGAAAAAGTTTATTAGCAGAATTTTAAAAATCATCGCTGAAATGTTTTTTTACTGTTTAAAAGCTAATTAATTAATAGGGATATATTTTTTGATTTGTATATATTTACAATTATTTTAATTTCTATTACATTCAAGTCATAGATATTTTTATAATTTTTAAAGAGAAAATATCAAAATCTCATGAATTTATTAAAGGAGACTAAACTACTTCCTTTTATCTTTGAGGGGTGATCGGGTGCGGCCGGGCGCATGGGGCAACCATGCGCCAGAAAACTCATTTTTTTAATTTTTTTGATTTTTTATGAATATGTAAGCTAGGTGTTTTAACCTATAAATCAAAATTTACCATTTTTAAATGCTTTTAAGTCTTTTTTATTTTTAAATCCAGTGACATTTTTCGTAATTTCTAAGTCAAAAAATTATGAAAATACCACTGTGTTTAAAAATAAAAATACTTAAAAGCATTCAAAAATAGTAAAATTTAATTTATAGATTAAATACATTCACCTCTACATGTTTATAAAAAAATTCAAAAAAATATTTTAAGAAAGTCCCGTAGCCAAATGCATAAGAGGTTCCATGCTCTGGTACACATGGAATCACCCATCACATGGGATCACCCCTCTTTTATCTTCTGGGCAGTCAAACGGCATCGGGATTGACTCCCGCGACCATCCATGGGCAGACGACGCCTTTACAACCGGTTGGCATTGATCGAGATAATCAGATGTGAAAAAAAACCTAACAATCATGGTCAAAATCATGTTGCGGAATTGTTTTGAATTACTAAAGCGGTTGGCAAAAATACGCAAGTATGTGCCACATGTTGCGATAATCAAGTGGGCCACATCCACATAATTAGAAACTATCACATTGAAAAAATTACAACACAGGATTGCATATACAGATAGCGATCTAATCTCAAATATCCATTACTTTGGTGGTCCATGGTGGTATGTGCCCAAGTGGATTGAGTCTCAATGCACCTGGGTGCATACACCCATTTTTAAAATCTTTTTGAATTTTTTTTTATAGAACTGTTAATCTAAATTTATTTAACATGTATCAACTTTTACCAATTTTAAAGATTTTTAAATATTTTTTCAGATTTTTAAAAATCAGTGGTATTTTAGTGGCAAAGGATCACATAAATGAGAATACAACTATAGCTACCCTAAATACTCACAAGTAATTTATCAATTAAACAAGTGACTGCAGAACAATTCAAATTGTAATCATTTTCTTCATTTACATATCGTTGTATCGTCATTATCATCTGTACATAGAAGAAAGAATATAACTTATGATCGAAGTAAAAATACACAATCACAAACTTGAAATGCAGCGGAACGAAACTTTCGTTCCCACCGGCTTGTGTTCGAATCTCAGGTGGGATTTCAAACCAAAAAATTTCAGTGGGGGCATGTGTGTGGTCCTCCTTATTTGGTTGGGAGCTGGTGATCTTTCCGTTGATATTTGGGAGCTTGTTGTCTCCCTTTGAAAATATTGTTAGAATTGTCTTAGAACTTTGAATGTGATATGAATTGAGATACGTTGTAAATATACTCCAAAAAAATGCATTAATAAGACCTCATTAGGCTATTCATTCATAGATCGCAACTTTATATACAAATACAAATACAACTCATCTCATCTCCAATTATTAATACATAATAAATACAAGCACATTCTCATCATATATTAACTTATAACGAATCAAATTAGACTATCGTAGTCTTATACTTATCATAGTCCTTCTCAACTTGAGACCAATACACCCGACTTACAGCCAGTTATCTATAATTACCTATCCTCTTAAAACATTGACAATAAAACATGTGAGTTTGGAAAAACTTAGTAAATAGTGCGGTTAGTAAAAATTGTGAAAATCAATACCAAACTCACCATGAAAGTTATATCATTGCATCCAATATAAACATGGGCTTTTACTAGCCCAATCAATAATGTTATGCATACCATGCCATAAACACAAATCAATTGAATTATCCTTATGTCAAGAAAGGGTTATGTATAATTTTATCCTTATATCAATCGAGGGCTATGAACATCCATATTCTCATATCAATTAAGGATGATGAATAATCCTATCTTTATATCAATCAAGGACCATGGACATATGACCTTCCTTCAACCAAAACATACTCATTCAACCAATGGGGCATTAGCTTTGTCTAGGATTCAATGTAAGAAGGAATGTGTATCCACTTGTACATACCAATTATAACATTCAATACAATAATAGCATAACAATGGAAATAATTGAATTCAAGCATATCAATTTAAACACTCTATCTGAATTCACAAAACTAATGTAGTCTTTGTCTCAAAATATAACTAAGAAAACACTAAATATTGCAGTATAATCATGGCATCTTGCTAGGCATCCCCACAATTCCCAACATGCTCAATGTATCTACCATGGTCTATTCTATGATAAGAATAACGAGATGAATCAGAGCAAACGCAATAATTAGGAAAGCAGTAAAAAATAATTGAGATCCTCAATGGCGAAAACAAAACTTACGATAATGAAATAAGCACATGCTCTTACTCCTACTCATGCTCAAAAGATCATATAAAACATGCATATACTACATAATATTGTGTAGCCCTTACACACACACACTATAAACATCATATCCCACGTAGACCTTTCACAACACAGGTCTAGTGCGGTCCTTTCGCATAGACCTTAGTCATCATGTGACGAACAGGCCATCCATAAGTTAAACACAGCTCCAATGTGATCCTTTCGCATACACTATTGTCATCGTGTGACATATATCAAAAATACATATATAGTGATGACATGATCCGATGAACTTCATAAATTTGACTTTCAAAATCATGCAACCGATATTGTATGAAATCCAACATGAAATTCAACTGAAGATTGATAATACAAATTCAAACACACAATTGAAAATATTTTCTACATCTTATCACAACATTCGAAAATTCAAATTCAAAAAACTGATAAATCAAAATCGGAAAAGATCTTACTTACCTTTTTACCAGTGTTGTAAGAACCGGACCGGACTGGCCGGTCCGACCGGTTCAACCGGGAACCGGTCCAGTTTTCGGTTCGATTGCATCCGGTTCGGTTCATATACATAAAACCGATCAAACCGGCGAACCGACGGTCGAACTGGATTCGCCCGGTCAGACCTGAGATATATTAAAAAAAAACCGATGCAGGCGCCCGCTCGTCTTCTTCTCATTTTCGCCCACGAAACCCAACTGTTGCTCGCCGATGCCCGACGGCCGCTCGCCCTCCTTCGCCTGACTCCCACTCTCCCCGTCTCCCACTTGCTGCCCGACGCCTGCTCGCTGTTCGCGGCGGTGTCGCCTGCTCTGTTCGGTACTTGGAAGTTGGAATCAATGGCTAAAAATGGAAGCTCTGGGTTTAGGCGGAATTGATGGTAGCAATTTTGGTGGGTTTAGGAGGTACAAAAATTGCTGCCGGTCATGTTGCTGGTTGAGTTCTCCCGATTTGGAGCGCCGAGGAGATCGATGGGTAGATGGGTGTTGGGCAAAAGACGTCGGTTCAGGGAAGGCAGTTGCTTGATTTTGGACATCGTGAGATTTCGTCTCAACGTGATTAGAGGTGTGAATTGATGAAATAATGGCCGACGACTTGCAATTGCAGCTATTAACAATGGGTTCGATCATTTGGATTTGGGCGTCGAATTTCATCGCAGATGCAGTGCCTGACAGCTAGATTTGGGGGTGATGGAGTACCGGAATTTTCGTGCTCCGGTGGTGCATGGTTGTTCGGTGTTCCTGCTGTGCATTTAAATACGAATTTAAATATTAATTCTTTGATAAATTATTTCAATAATATCATATATCATCTTAGTTTAATTCACTTTATCCTTTAATTTAATTTATCTAAATATAATAATCTACTTTGTTCCCCATATTTTAAAATATAATTGTAGTCATATATGTATGATTTTTTCAATTAAATAATTTTATAAATTTGCCCAAATTATATTAATAAGCTAATACACTTTTCAACATTAAAATTTTCTAGCCTATTGATTCATAATTTTATATTTTCAAAAAAAAATGTTGCAAAATGACCCGTTTTATAGCAAAATTAAAGATTTTATGAAAAATATAATTTTCACGAAATTTCGCATAAAATCTGTATTTAATTAACATTTTTATACTAAAAAAGTGTGAATTTAATATGAAATTATATGAAGATTTTAGAATTATCAGAAAGCACAAATAATAAATATGTATGTGTGATTGCTGCAGCCTACCCCCGTCCCTACTGCAGCCTCCCCCGTCCCTCCTGCATGTTTTATACTTATATTGTGGTTTTTAAAATCTAACATATATATTTATGATTTATGAAAATATAATTTTATCAATATATTTATTTAAAATTTTAAAATAGTTTAATATTTATGACATCTTAAATATGTCATGCTGACGTCACTGGTTCGAACCGGTTTGCTGTTAGACGCTGTTAAATTAAGGTGGATTTCATTAAATCATATTATCTGGGTTTCAAGTTCTGTAATTAAGGTATAAATGACCTTATAAGGAGCTGAGAATCATATTACAGGTGTTAAATTTGGATTAACTTATTAATATCAAAAGTTAGATGTCGTTAGATGTCATTAGATGCTGTTAGATGCTGTTAGATTATGTTATATAAGGTAAATTTCATTAAATCCTATTATTTGAGTTTCAAATTCTGTAATTAAGGTATAAATGACCTTATAAAGGTTTTAGAATCATATTACAGGTGTTAAATTATGATAAACTTATCAATATATTTACTTAAAATTTAAAAATAATTTAATATTTATGACATCATAAATATGTCATGCTAACGTCACCGGTTCGAACCAGACCAGTTCCTTTACCGGTTCAATTACCGGTTCGGTTCTGACAACATTGCTTTTTACCACAAAAATACTATTTCTCGCCTACGCATGTAAATTTAGATAAAGGTACAAAACACTTATCAACATAGATTCCTACTTGTAATCCATACTTTTCGAATCCACTGAATGTGGAGAACTCTAATTGCATTATCACATTACTCAAAACACATGATTTGCAACTCAAACTCATGTTTTATTTCAAAAAAAAATAAAATCAACCTACTTGCCTCATATGAAGAAATGTATACATTTCTCTCTAACCCTATTTTCAATCCATGAAAGTCTTGCTAGCTGATTTTATATGGCTTTTTCAAACTTATTTTAGAGAAATTTTGGAAGGGTTTTATAAGGTTGAAAGATAAGGGAGAAAATGAAGAGAAAGAAGAAAAAAGAAGCAAAAGTAGCCAAAACAACTACAACTCCCATATATATACCAACACAACCGCATAACATTTGTCGTCCTTGCCCAAGCCATCTCTTCAAAACAACATGCCCCATGTTGTTGTAGGGGAATCATACAACCCCGTGTGGTTTCGTTGAACTCCATCGCTTTGCTCATAACTTTCACTATATAACTCTAATTGAAACAATTCCTTTCTTGTTAGATTTTCAACTTCAACTATTATCTCTTCACAAATTTTCATTACAATCTTTTATCATCGTCAATGATCCCCAATGATTTTCACTATTTTAGTTCTTTCAGGCTAAGCTTCACAAGTAGGCCCGTTTTCATTTATCCATCAAACCTATCATTTAAATATCACTCATGGCCAGTTAAACATATTTTCAAACATGCTAGGCACTTTGCCTTCAAATCAAATTATTTCCAAGTAAGCTTCATTACAAGCTCAAATTCATACATACAAACTAAATCTCAAATGCTTACAATACAATTAATCCAACAGCTTTTACATGTCCAAAATTACCTAAGAAGTACATAAAAATTTATCTCAAGTTTCTATCAAGCCATTTGTCAAAGTTCACTTCCCCAATTCTCATTAATTAAAGTCATCCTATTCACCATGATTCACACAAATTTTCACATATCTGATTTCGAAGCACCTCTACTTGTCACATGCAGGAAATACCAGTTATGTTTAAAGACACTTATTACAGTCTCATTAGGCTATAAAGTTGGTTCAGATATTGATTGCAAAAATATAAGTAGTTACATATTAAACATTTTTCGTTCTTCTAGGAATTATCACATTATCATCCATGTTATCAACAGAGTAAATATTGTACAAATGAAATTTTATAATTATTTATTTAACTAAAAAACCAATTTTCATCCATATCAATTCCTAGTCACCATATGATAAAATTTACAAAAGTGTAAAATCAACTCCATAAATTTTTTCATATAGCTACTTCAAAGTGGTTAGTACAAGGTCTAAAATATCTATAACTTTTTTCTCGTGCGGATAAGTGATGATACGCGATCATTTACAACCGATCGAATTTACCTTCATTTCCGACCAGTCAATAAAATTCATTCCAAATATTTTTAAATTTTTTTGTGAAATTGTTAATCTAGATGAGTATTATCCATAACCCAAGCTTTATCGATTTTGAAGATGTATAGATATTTTCAAATTTTAAACGCATGGTTATTGTGGTCATTTTTAATATTGTGGAAATGACCACAATATCCCTATCTTTAAAATTCAAAAAAATCCATGCATCTTTAAAATTTGTAAATCTTGGTTGACGGATAATACACATTTAGAATAAAAATTTAAAAATAAAAACTAAAAAAGTTATATAAATCATTTTAGGATTAGGATCAATCGAAAATATTTCTATTTCCAACCGGTCATAAATAATCATCGTTTAAAATAATTCTATAAATTATTATAATATCTTAATGCATTAGTGAAAAACTCAAATGCTTCATATTTTCTATATAGATAAATAATTTTATGAATTATTATAACATTCTAATACACTTACTGTAGATATAAGTTGTTTGTATATTTTTTATAAGATTAAAAAATTGAAAGTAGGTATAACCCATCTAAGAGTTGGATGAAATAATTCTTATTAGCATAATAAAACAAATGAATGTAAATTGGAACCAAATTGGAATGATACCATAGAAACCTTCATTGGCGCTGTCAGCATAGAAGTATTTTCCTCTAAAGTATAGATTAAAATTGAGAACTTGACATTTTAAACCACTTGAGAGAGTTTGTTATGATACCCAATGCTAGTTGCCTTTTCGCAAGTAAATGGGGTAAAAAGAAAACACAAAGTGACAACAACAAAAAAGGGCTTCTTCCGTTGGTATATTTGTGTGACCCACATTATCAAGCATGCTTGGTGGGTGGTGTAATCTCTTGCACAATGGTATCATCCAAATCTAGATTCTTCCCTTTATCAAAAGAAAAGTCTCGATTCTTCCTAATTATCGAATAGGGTTTTATAGAGCTATAAAAAAATATAAAATTATAGCCATGGATGTGGACCAAAATGGATGGGTCACTTTCTTTTATTTTCTTCTCTAGTCGCCTTTCTTGCTCCTTTGCATTCTCCGCGTATCCATGGACGCATGTGTGTATCAAATACTAGCAGTCTTCACTTAGTACCCATGTACATTTAGGTAAATGTTATATCAGTTCAAGTGGGCCACATTTGCATCATTTTACAGAGTCCATTTCATCTACTTATTTAAAAGCATTAATCTGATTTAAAAATACAAATATACAAGCCACAAAATAAGTCTGTTTTAGAGTGAATATATACTCCTTATCTTGTGTCTGGCTCATACACATGTCTAGTTTAAATGATTCTAAACCGTATTATTAAATAATGATGATGATGATTAACGGAATGGATCGCGAAAAAGGTGAAAATGCCGGCCCACTTGAACCGATTTACATTTTCCACATTTACTGTGAAGCCGGTTCTAAGGAAATGACCACATACGTACAGCTGAGGACTAATGGAATAAAGTAATTAATTAAGGTCCCCACCTTCACGGGAACAATAGATAAACCTCAACAGCACATTCATCCAAATGGCTGAATGGATGAGCAAGCATGAAAGAAAGAAAACTGCCAGAAATGATCAAAGAACCATTCAATGGAGGGCTTGAACTCTATGTGCTATGTCATCATAGCTTATGAAGGAAAACATATACAGTGGAGGTAGCTAATACTTAAAGAAACTAAAGCAGTTTTGATTTTTGTTCTCATGTTGGGTTGATATGGATTTGGGATTCAATGTATAAAAATCAAAAAATTGCCTTTTCCTCTATGATATCATATTTTGTATATATTTCTGTCAAATTTCTCAATCTTCAATTTATTATTGTCACTATTAATGCTCCAAAAATAACTAGCTCCATATTAGTTTATTGGAAATAATTTGACAACACAGTATACAATAATGAGGAAAAAGAATGCTGATACAGTTTTTTACATAAAAATTCCTTTAATACAAGGGGAATGATCTAATGCGTACACACGTAAGAGCCTCACTACACATAGGTGTTTTTGAGCCTCTTTAAATTATTTTATTGGGATGAAAATTGTTGTTTTTAGGGTAATTTGTAAATATATTTACATAGTCGGACTATCATTGTATATATACCTATATAGTTTCATGAATAGTAAATTACCCTTATATAGTTTCACAAGAATTGCATATATACCTATGTTGACAGCTGATAGCAAATGGGTGGGTATATGCCATTAAGTAAAAATGTGTGTTTCAAAATTATCCTTTGATTTAGGGCATGAATCGGAGAATCGTTTGGCCCCTTTTCTATGTTGGTTAACCCCTTTCTCTTTGGTGGTCAACATAGTTTTGCTGGTGATAGGAGAAGATGGAGACATTAAAGGGTGCAACTAGAGCTATAGAATTTGATAAGTTTCCCCTCCATGTTGAATTGTTGCTGGCGGTGTTGAATAGAAGTAGCCATGGCTATAGATGAATTGAGGAAGATGGGCACTGCAGGTTGTTCTTATGAAGATTGAGTATAATAGACTTTAACAAGGGTTACCATACTTGAGAGAGATATTGTCGGATTTCTATGGAGATTACTGTCATTAGATTTGTATTCATACGATTTTTGCTCATGAGAACAGAGGCAACATGGTTGCCTTTGTTAGTTCTTAATGGAGATGGTGATGAAGGACAAAACCACACTTGGTTCCATGATCTGGCAGTACACGAGATATTATGCACATGCAAAGATGGTGCTCCAACGGAACTTTATGTTTTTTAATTTTTGATAAAGGGCATTTTGGACATTTAAAATATCTTAATAATTTATTTTGATGCCAATTGTCATCATGCACAGGCCCAATTAATGTTAAACTATGCCAAGGTATGTGATCATTCATAAAACTATGTTGGTATATCTGAAATTATAGTCAATCTATGTGGGAATATTTATAAATTATCTTTTTTAATTTCTTTATATTTATAACTTAACCCAGGTATATATATATTTCAATCTTTTAACTTCAGGAGTATATATCTAACAATGTTGCAAATAAAGTATCTATGGAGACATTGCTCCAAAAATGAGAGATAAATTTCCCACGATGAGACTTTGAAGCCTAAACTTTTTGCACGTTATTTTTAAAATTATAAAAATATATAAAATCTAGAAGTGATAAGTTTTAATATATGAACTAAATATATGTAGGGCCATAAAAAAAAAGAAACAAAAAAATTGCGAAAAATCCCAAAATACCTATATGTGATAAGGCTCGGTATGTGTGTGTGTATATATAATCATGGGTTGTTATCTGGTGCACGCAGGTGCAAAAGCTCATTTTTAAAAAAATTTTGAAATTTTTTTATAGAACTGCTAATGTAAGTGCGTTTAACAAGTGTATTAAATTTTACCATTTTTGAAGATTTGTAAATATCTTTTTTGATTTTTTTTTAAATTAGTGGCATTTTTATAATTTTGAATTACAAAAATGCCACTGGTTCTAAAAAATCTACAAATATTTAAAAATGATAAACTTTGATACACATGTTAAACACACTTAGATTAACAATTGTATAAAAAAAAATTTCCAAAAAATAATAAATGAGTTTTTGCACCCGGGTGGACTGAAGCTTAGTGCACCCCTGTGTATAAAATCAGGTGCATATAATCATTACCCTTAGTATAAGGGGAAGATTACACGTAAATGAGATGAGAATCCACAAGAACGATGAGATTAAGCGTAATTCTTATTGATCAGCTAGGATACAGAAACAAGTTTAATTACGAAATTGAATTCAAACCAGCTAGATTAGGCTGAAGAATCCGAGTCATTCTCTAAAAAATTAATATTGATCATGATGAACTAATCAAACACCTCTTACCAAGTACCTGAAGTAAGTCTACTCAAGCTGGGAATTCTACAATATACTTGAATGCTGTGGAAGAGGTGAATGACCCTGAGCAGATGAAATCTTAGAAGCTGTCTTGACAGTGATATATTTTCTTGATGGGATTTATAGATCAGCAAGTTTAAATTGTTGTCCGATACAGCAACATTATTCCAAATGTTAATGCTCATATGAACCGAAGGTAGCGGTAGAAATCATATACATTCAACACAATCGCGGTGGAAAAAGTCACTGTCAGCTCATCACTGCCAATATTTTAACCAATCCCTACCCATGTCACGAGATGCTCAGCTTAAGAACATGTGACAACGGCTGCATTCCCTGATATTCTTTGAGAAGTTATGCAAAATATAGCTGTATATAGTTTAAATATTTAGATTCGACCCTTTGAGTTTAAAAATATAACAAAATAAACATTAAAATTGATTTTTACCATCGAGAAATCAGTTAGAGATATGAAATTGATTGCATGTACTTTAATTTCTAATATTTTGAAATAGATTCAAAATCACAGTAATATTTATACTACGAGAAAAATCAATCTATGTTATATACTTCAATATAATAAATAAATGAATATGCAACTAAAATTATGTTATAGATTAGCTACATGTAGTACCATAAGCAACAAATACTTATTTGTTGCATATAAAATCCATGTGGAACACTATATGCAATGTTATATGCAACAATTTTGGTTTGCTACATCAAAAATGTTTCGGAAAGTGCTTCTTAGGGTAAATTTCACATATATACAAAATTTTTACCTTTAATTCAACTTACATTCTTGAACTTACAAAAATGTCTTTCATACCCATGAATTTTCATCATGATTCCACATATATTCATGTCATTAGGGATGTGTTAAATGGGTTGTAAGCTCTCCGATGAAATGAAGAATATGGCTAGTCCAAATATAATTTGAAGTTACTTTGTTCAAAGTAAAAAATTCATATTTAAATAATACATTATTTTACAATTATAGAATTATTAATATGAATTTTGGCTATAAAATTATCATTAAGGATGGGCATATTCATCATTTTGCAGGCAGTTAACGACCACTATAACGAATCCCTAATGACATGGGCATATGTGAAATTAAGATGGAAATTTATACTATCAAAGACATTTTTCGAAAGTTTATAGGTATAAGTGGAATTAGGGGTAAAATTCCTGGATATATAAAAAATTAGCCCTTTTTTATTATAGTCATAGAAGAGTTCCAATTCTATGAAACGAGCTCTGAATTTAAATTTATGAAATTCGTCCAAATAGCCCATTGTATTAATGAAATTTATTTCACTTATAGCATCTAAATTTATTTGCTTAATCAAGATATCAAATTTCATTTCCATTAAATATTTAATAGGCCCATCTTATAGTAGCATAAAACCAACTTAGGGTGTGCTTGTGTAAATTAAAAACCTTTTAAATGTAGATTTTTTAATTTAAAATTTTTTATTCTTCACAACTACCTTATTATTTAATTATTTCTTCACATCTCCCTACAGAACCATGATACTTTTAAATCATTTTTATACAACTCTCATAAAACTAACTTATCCATTTTAACTTTATTCTCTTTACTTTTTGTTATTACCTTTATCATATCACATTATTTTTCTATTTAAAAAAATTTTACATAAAAACTTTTTATCCAAAAATTTTATCACTTTCTAAACAAACTTTTAATCAAATTATTAATTTATATAACGATTTTAAAGCTATTAATTCAAAATCTAAACCATTTAAAATTTTCTTCTAGAATCTAAGTATTTTCTATAGCTTATAACAATCCAACACATCTATGGAAGAATCAAAATATTTTCTATAGTTAATATATAATTGTACATATTTTTAAGTAGGTATGACCTACCCAAACTCTGATTAGAATAATTTTGACCATCATCAAATAATGTAAACAACAAGATTGATTTCATTCCATTTCATTATTAGGATAGGTTCCAAATGAGATGCCTCTGTGAATTCAAACTCTTTTGTATGCCTTTTTAGTGAAATTTATTCCTTGAAAAAATATTTTAAAATTTATTTAGATAGTTCAAGATATCTACTTAGAATATTATAAAGGTTATTTGGTCATTTCATGTCCAAAGTTATTAGTGTTAGGGCTTCAGATAACTGAAAGAACTAAAATTGCATTTTTTATAACCGCATATCTTCAAACTTGAAGTCATTTGTTGCAAATATGAAACTTATGGATCAACGGGTTCGGTTTCATAGAAGTGATCTCGTGAAAATCTTTTCATTTTTGAAATTTTGATCCTTTATGGAAAATCCAATCTATTCATTATATTTTATACTATTTATTTAGCTAGAAGACCAAGTTTCATCCCAATCCAATATGTGGATAGGCCACATTTGCTCAAAAATAGGTGCATGCATGTGTAAATTATGAAAAATACTTAGATCCATTCGTACATGTATTAGAATATAACAATATTTATAGGATCATTTATCTACATATTATTAATATTTTAGATGGTTTAGATGTTGAAAAAATACTTTACATTTGATATTTAGTATTGAACTATTTTATTACATTGATTTTATACATTTATAGATGGGACCCATATACAATGAAATTAAAAAAATAAAAGGGTTTTCAGGTTACTATAAATGATGCTAAATATAATGGATTGAGTGGATTTTCTATCAACCATTAAGATTTTAAAAATGAAGGGAGTTTCATAAAAGATGGGTTTCATAGAAGTGTTCCCGATGGATCAAAAGGTGCAAAATTTGCAAACTTAATGTATCAATATGCAAATCCCTTTTTAAAATTGTTATATGTTAGAATATGAGGAACGTAGAAATTTTCTTACAATTCAAATTTCTTTCCCAATATCGGAATCCTGAATTAACTGAACATGCCCTTATTTCACATACTCTTAAATTATTGGAAGTAGATAAAGTTATAGAGTTAGTAATTTTCTATTTTACTTGACAGCATACTGTGGTCCACCATTTATGCACATGCAAAAGGATTAATAATATGCATGAAACACAACTAAATACTAATTACTACTTACTTCAAAAAAATACTAATTACTACCAATATATTCGAAAGAAATTAATCCACAAAAACATGGCATCTAAGTGACTGTAGATCATCAACCAATCAATGCCAGAACGTTAGCAATTTGGAGAGGTTGAATGTCAAGGAAGTGAAGAGGTGGAGAGGCAGTGAACACGATATGAATTATATCCAGGCGATTTGCAAATACACTCATTTAATTCGACCATAATTGTAAATATACTTGTATAGTTTTAAAAATCGTAAATAATTCTAATATAGTTTTTCCATAATTGCAAATGTATCCAAATGATTATAGTGTTGTTACTAGACCATCATGGTGTAGGTATATTTGCAAAGACATGCAAACTATGTGAGTATATTTGTAATTTTAAAATTAAGTAAGTACATTTAGTGTTTGCAAATATATTTATGTAATTCACATATTTTTACAAATATACTCTTGCCATGATGGTACAATAATGACTCATAATGGCATGAGTATACTTACAATTATCCTCGAACTATATGGGATTATTTGTGATTTTTTAAACTGTGGACATATTTGTAATTTACGGTCAAAATAATGGGTGTATTTGTAAATTGCCCATTAGATTAATTGAAGCTGATGGGATATATGGTGGGTCTATCATATCAACATCTTAAATTACGGGACCATTGGCCCACCTGGACAAACGGAAAACACATAAATTCATGTGACAGACAACTTGGAAGGACAACAGCCGGCAGGAAGTACTGCTGGCCATACATGCACAGATCAGGCGTTCCCTTTCAATGAAATCTTACTTTTATGTCACCCTGTACATTTTCTCCGCATTGATGGTTTATGAAAAATCCACTTCATCCGTAGCATTTACGTTGTCCTGGAAATCCCTTCATTTGTCAAGTATAGTTATGCATGAACCCATCCAAAAATATGTAAAATCAACGTACTACAATAATTCAATTCTAAATATTAATTGTAAATTCTTATTTCCAACATCTAAACTATTTAAATTATTATGACTACGTGGGTAAATAATTTTATAAATTATCATTATATTATAATACATACATGAATGAATATAAGCTTTTTTTATAATTTTCACATGAAGATACATATTTTTAGGAAAGGTAGCCCTAGACATCTTTGATTTAGATTAAACTTGGTTCCTTAGCTAAATAAATAATGCTGAATATAATTAATGAAGTAGATTTCTCATTAATCATCAAGATTGGAAAAATAAAATAAATGGAATTTCATGAAATTGGTGCAGGAGTCGTACATATACACCACGCTTATTAGCTAGCTGTTGCATGCATTGTACATATATTTGCCATTCCGGACAAATAGAAAGAGGATACAGAACACTGCGTTCTGACGTATTATATTTATATACACACGGAGATAAATATTCAGGTGCGACACAATTGCACCGTAACAACGGTACAATTGCGCCAAAATGGACAAAATGGACTCCACATGATCGTAAAATTATAATTTATTCACTAATTTATTTAGAATCATGTATTCTATTACCATATTAATTTTCACCCCAGTTGGATGTGTATGGACCTCATCTGAAAATGGTGCAAAATCGACATAATAAAATAGTTTAATATAAATATCAAGTTTAAAGTGGTATTTTTAACATCCAAACCATCTAAAGTATGATTTATATATAAATAAATGATTGTATAAAGTTTCATTGCATTTTAATATATGTAGAGCCCAATTTTTAGGCAATTCCACTGTTGTTCCGGTGCCGCACACAAGTCTCATATATATATATGAGATATATTCAGGTGCAGCACCGCTGAAATGGGCCACATGTGATCATCAAATCATAATCTACTCCACTCATTATATTTAGAATCATGTATTCTATTATCATACCAATTTTCATCCCAATCGGATATATCTATGGGCCCCATCTGAAAATGGTACAAATTCAACGTAATAAAATAGTTTAATATAAATAACAACTTTAAAGTGGTTTTTTAACACGTAAACCATTTGCTATAAAATTTATATATGGATAAATGATTGTATGAAGTTTCATTGCATTCTAATATGTGTGAGGCTCATTTTTGGGCAAATGTACCGCTGTTCCAGTGCAGTTGTGCTGCACCGGAGCAGCCCTCTATATATATATAAATATTCTAGTATAGACACCGGAACCATAACTTACGGTGCAGTTGCATCAAAATGGACCCTGTATGATCATAAGATTATAATCTATTTTACTCATTGTATTTAGAATTATATATTCTATTACTATACCAATTTTCATCCAAACTGGATATGCGTATAGACCCTATCTAGAAATGGTACGAATTCAACGTAATACAATAGTTTGATATAAATAATAACTTTTAAGTTTTTTTTCAATATGTACATGTAAACTATCTCCTACATAATTTATATAAGGATAAACGATTGTATAAAGTATCAATTCATTTAGGTACATGTGCGACCCATTTCGAGCCAAATACAACGTAAGTTATGATGTAAGCAACTGCACTGTAACATATCTTATATATATATATATATATATATATATAAGAAAATGATCCAATGTATGCAATTACACCATGCAGTCTATGCACTATGGGCCCCACTTGATCATGAATAGAAAATCTATCGCCCCCATTGTATTTAGAATTGTTCACTCCAACATGTGTATGGTCTCCATTTTAAAATGGTGCAAAATCAACATAATAAAAATAATTTAACATAAATATCAAGTTTAAAGTGATATTTTTAACATCTAAACTATCTAAAGTATGATTTTTATATGTATAAATGATTGTATAAAGTTTCACTGCATTTTAATATGTTTAAGGCCAATTTTACAGCAGACTTGACTTCAATTATGGTGTAGTCTGTCTGTATGTGATGGATTCTTATATTATATATATGTATATATATGTATATATATATATATATATCTTCGTGGGCCACCAATAACATGAATGCCATGGTCATCATATCTAAAAGTATTACGTTAATTTTCTACTTATCTTTTGGCCCCATCGACTAATAACAAATGTATTATATTTCTCACTACTACAAAAAAAAAAAAACTAACTAAAACATAAGTTTCAACCCAAATAAATGGTTTATATGCATATGCGCAATATTTTTTGGGTTTTTAAGCTTATGTCGGTAGAATCCATACATTACTTATTAATTGATCATGTTAAAAGGCCCAAAAAAAAAAAAAACTAGAGAACGAATGGATGGAATTGACAGTTTAAGAAGCAAAAATACCCAAGTAGCTAGAAGTATACATTGGCGTGCACTCACAGAATTTCAATGGGGTCTCTTTCATGGTTGACCAATGAAGCTGGATTTTCACCCATGAGAAATTTCAATGCATACTTATTGTAGGGGTGCAAATGGCTTGGGTAGACATGAAACCAAACCCCTTTATACCTAATTTACCGCAAGTTTATGTCATGTATTTTGATCTATTAGGTAGATTTAAATATGAGCAATGTTGCCAGCATGTGACTAGTACAACTGGCAAAAGTTCTGCCTAATGTGCAGGAGATTCAAGCTTCGCTTTCTAGCTTTGGAAGGTTATCTTCCATTTTTAGAGCAATGTCTCTGTAGCCATTTAGTTAAAACATTGTTAGGATTGCACTCATGAAGTTAAGATTGAAATATATGTTTAGGTTTAGTTGTAAATATAAAAATAAAAAGTATGACTAAATAGACTAGGCAGACAAAATCACCTAAAAAAAATGGAGTGGAGAAATGAAAATTTTCACTATGGAGAAGATGTACAACATGTCCTTATGTCCAAGTTAACATAAATATTGTATCTTATGCACTGTTACCCTCTGTATTTCGTAACCCCTTCAATACATGTTTTCTTAAGGGAAACTGCACATGCTTAACCTCACAAAATCTCCATTATTTCTTAGGATTTTAGGTGCGAAGAAATGTGTTGCCCTCATTAGTTTGGGGGTAATATTGGTTTTGATGACAACAACTCCAATGAGGAAATGGGACGACAAGACTGCATTATTGCCCTTATCAATAATTAAATTAAAATTTTGACCGCAAAAGAGGGACTGCATAGGCTACATTTTGTTGTATTGAGGGGTCAATCAGTAATTACCAATTCCATTATCCCCTGATTTCTTCACGGTGCGTCGACCCCAGTGCATACAGAGTGGGGGGCCATGCATGCAGATGCAGCAGCTGGTGTGAGTTCCAAAATCCAAATGCATGCAATGCAATGCAAGCATTTATAGCGGGGGAGGTGTACTGTAGGCAAATGGCCCCCATGCCCAACTTGCTGCGGGAATCGTGTTACGAAATCTCTGTCTACCATGTCAGTCTTTGGGTTTGGAGAGAAAGATTCGTACCCGAGGAGCCAGGCCCGGATTTCACTACACAAACACCACCGTCTGTCAGGTGGGCCACTCCCATCATATATAATTATTAATATATCTTTCTTTACGTTGCAGAAGACATGGACGCATCCCATACCTTCTCGTTGCAATAATACTAATAATCAATTCCATCTCCAATCCTTACGTACGCAACTTCAAATAAAAGAAATAATAATGTATTATTTATATGTTCTCCCTGCATGTAAATGAACGGAATTGCATCTCATGTGGGGCCATCTTGGGTGGATGATTGCGCGTGGGATGTTCACTGGCTGCCTCTATTTTTTATTTTTAATATTTTTTATTCCTTTTATTTCCCTTGAAAAGATTCCCATGCATGTTTTTTCTCTTTTAGTTTATAATTTGGAATGTATGCTGTGCGACATAACACGACGAATAATCGATCGGCTTCTCTGCCTGTATTCATGTCCCCACTTGCATGATTTTAATCTTTGATATGCATGCAAGCTAGTTGTTCGTACGGACTGTTGATGGTTCTTAATTAATTAATGTCCGTATCAGAGCTCTTGAATTAAGGAGGTTGGGAAAATATAGGGGACTTTTGGGAAAGTAAAAGTTGTGGAAAATATAGTATTTTTTCGCAGTATAAAATGAAATATTTTGGAATTATGTGTTGATATGAAATGATAAGGGTAAAATTGGAATAAATAGGTTTGTTGAAAAATAGTTGATAGGGAAAATGATTGAAATATAGGGGTAAAAGTGAAAAAATATAATAATTAGGTAATTATTAAAGAGCTTTGAAATCAGCAATCCTACCATTTCCTACCCATGTTTCCCATGACTGATTACTAAACGTGCCCATAAAATGGCAATAAATTAAAGGGCTATTTGCGTTCGCATCAACTCGAAGGTAAAAGGTTTGCTTTCACATCAAGTACTAAAAGCTAACAGGTTTGCTTCTATGTTGATTTTTTTTTTTTTTTTTTGCATTTATGCCAATGATTTTTTAAATATTTGGTATCCATGTCGACTTCATTCTGCAAAAGCTAAAGGAGAGTGAGGTCTACTGTCCAACCCTTTTGAGTAGTCGACTCTAGAGTATGGACTATTTTTTCGGGTGATTAACTCTACATCAAGCATGTTCTTTGTATGCAATCCACTTATTACAATGCATAGTATTTGACTTTACATTCGAATTGGCTACCTAAGGAGGTATTTCAGATTTCTTAAGTTCCATTTGATAGACTTGACATAGATGCAAAATATTTTAAAGATTATTAATAAAAATATAAAGATAAAACATTAATGACTTAGATAAAAATATTTCGTTTTTTTTTTTTTTTTTGAAAATGTGTATTCCATTTACTCAACACTATCCATATACAAAAAATTGACAATATTGTCTGGTGGGCATCCCTACCAGGATTGTTCATTTTTCCACCATTGACAAGGTAGATTCAGTCAGAAAATGAGCTACCCAATTGCCATTTCGCATAACATAAAGATATTTAACTATTCTAATATAGGACGCATGTTAACTAATGACTTGAAGTAGAACACCAACCCATGTTAGAATTCGGCATTTCTCATTAAGGAATTTGAGCATAAGGAGAGAAGCACTTTCAAGCTCCACTTATTCCAGCTTCATTTCTCTACACCATGCAATACCATACTTGAAAGACATTGCCTCCATAACCTGCGCGTTAGTTAAACCATCACTTCTCCAACACTTTGCTATAATAAAAGAGCCATCTGAATTTCTAATCACCGCTCTAAACCCTATTCGATTATTTCTCCAGCTGTTGCTACCATCGACATTAACTTTCGAGAAGTGAGGCTTTGGTCTTACCTAACGAGAGACTAATTCATTTAAGGGGATACCCAGACCTATGGTCCAGTGTGTTGAGACGAATTGCTCTTTGAAGGCTTTGCACCAGTTCATAGCTCTCATAATTCTTGGGTTGTCTTCCAAAACCCTAGTTTGGTTCCTAATAAATTAGATTCTCTAGTAGAAGAGAATGAAAAAAGAGAGGTGCTCATCATTCTACATCCCAACAAGTCCCCTGATTATGCATCTTATTGCATCTCTTTGTGTCCAAATGATCCTTTCTAGAACTATCAACCTCCTTTGCGTTCTAACTTCTGCTCACTCAATAAATAGATGCCTTGACTCTTCAATCCAAACTTTATATAGATCACATGTAGGGTTGACAACTATCCCACTATGATTAAGTTGACCTTCATGAGAATGGCATCTTTATAAAGTTTCCATCCAAATAATCTAATTTTGTTAGGGAGGTTCATGCGACAACCCTACCTGTTTTCCCTGCAAAAGAAGAATTGTTAGCAATTAACAACTGATATGCTAATTCGACACTAAGCATCCCATTTGGTTCTGCTTTCCAATACCACTCATCTTCTCTGTCTCTTACTGGAATTGGAATGTGTTGGATATTCCTCCACCCCGATTCACCCACCACTGAGATAATATTTTCTTTATCCCAATTATTGCCAACATCATTTATAAACAACAGACACGTTCCTCTTTAGATTTCTTGTTGGGAGAGCACCAATTTTGTTGATGTTATTATTTTCCAATTATCCTTGAAGAATTTGACACATCTCTCATCTCCTATCCTCCACTTTACTTCCATCTGAATGATTGCGTTAGCCCTGAGAATACTTTTCCATGTGTAGGAATCCCTACTCTCTCTTTACATTCCCATATACCGGCCTTTGTGAAATACTTTGCATGGAGGACCTTGAAACCTAATGATTCAGAATGGGCAATAAGCCTCGAAGTTGTTTTGCCAACATTGCCATATTGAACACCACTAGACCTCTAAATCCTATCCCACCATTAGTCTTTGATTTGCTCATACCCAACTTATCTTCTGTTTTCCATCATTCTCTCCCTACTAGAATTTATTGATCATAATGTTAATTTGATTACTTAGGCATCTTAGAAGAAGAAACAAGCTCATGGTTTAGTAAGAAATTGCTTATGCCACAACCTTGATCAGAATTTCTTTTCCACTAAAAGATAGCACCATTTTCGTTCCAACCCTGAATTTTTTTATTATTCTTTCTTTCAGAGATTGAAAGACTACCTTCTTTATTCTACCTAGCCACATAGAGAGTCCCAGATATGTACCAAATTTTGTACCCCTAGATCCAATTTGATTTTGAATTGCCTTCCTTTTGTCTTGTCTTGTGTTTGAACTAAAAAGTACGATCGTCTTATCAATGTTGATTACCTGCCTTGAGCAATCACCATATACTTTGAGTGCCTCCATCAAACATCCAATCTCTTATTACTTAGCTTTGAGGAAACAAAGGGAGTCATCAGCAAAGAATAAATGGGAGATCGTCGGTCCATGTGAGGCCATTCATAATCTCAAGATTGCTCTTCTCTGCTCCATGCTACTTAACAAGATGGAGACTCCTTCACAAATAAGTAAAAGGTAAGGGGAAAGATGATCCCCTTGCCTTAAGCCTTCGGACAGGTAGAATAATTAGGATATGAAACCATTAATTTTCACTTTATAGCTCGCTGAGCTCACACACCATAAAATTCATCCAATCCATTTCTTACAAAAATCATTTGCTGCATCATATCCCTGAGAAAGCACCACTTGACTTTATCATATGCTTTTGATATGTCAAATTTTATAACAACATCTTCCCTCTTCCCCATTTTCCTTTTTCTCACTGGTGAATCATGTTGTCTACGATTAGGCGACCTGGTACAAAAGTACTTTGTTGGGTTGACATGATGTGATTCAGGTAGACCTTTTATTTTTGAGTTGACATGAATACAAATAATCTTAAACATTAGTCCTGTGTGATGGCTAGTGCAGTGAACTTTACATAATTAGATTGAATCAATCATAAGATTGATCAACAAATAATTTAAACCATGAAAATAGTACAATTATAATTATTTGGTCTCCCTAACCTACTCTACTCTTCAAGCACACAATGCATAGTTCCACTAGTTAATTCTCAATACAAGCTATAGTTGTATAGTTCTAATAATTATCTTCTAAAATTAGATCCTAACTCTAGGTGGCTAGTGAAATTTTATATAATATATATTATATGCATTATATATTTTTTGAAATTTTAATATTTATATTTTCATTCTCAAAAGATGCTTTCTTTTTCAAGATATAAGTTTTCAAGATGACACACAAATTAGTTTTGGTAGCATGATAAAAACAAGATGTGTTATATATGATAAATGGTTTAATTTTTAAAAATATGTTTAAATTAAAAAAAACAAAGATAAGCATGGATCTTCTATGCTTACCTTAGGTATTGAATATATATATATATATATATATATATATATATATATCTCTTTCAAGAATAAATGTGTATCGCCTTCAACACAAAATTTCAAAATATATTTATCTTTTTTGTTCAAAAAATATATATTTCTTCTTTTTAGCTGCCAACCTGCCAAAGTATCACAAAAAATCAAACAGATAAGAGCAAAAACTTAACACTACTTCTTTTTCTCATTATTACTCTTTATTCAGTTCTCTTCACCAGTGTACAGGTCATGAATTATAGTATTTAAATAAGATTGATCCCACACTTAACAACGTGGAACGAGTAATAAAGAATCAAGAGAAGAGAGCACGTAGGGTCTAGGATTTCATATGCGGCATCTACAATGGATACAAAGTTTGCTTATTTAATTCGAATATTACGTATTAAAGGAGAACAAATCCTAAATTAACCTTGTACCCTTTCTCAAGACTTACAAGATGTATCATAATCTTTTTAACTACCTATTCTCATGAGATTAATTTAATTAGAATCTATTAAATTTTTTGGTAGTTCGTGAAATTTCTCAAGGTCATGCCTATGCTCATGATCAAGATTTTCAGATTTAATATCTTAATTGTCATATATTAGATTTTCATCTCTCGCTTCAATCACTTAATATATGAAATTATGTTATAGTATGAGCCCAAACATAAAGCAAGCATTAAAGCATAAGGCATTAAAGTAGCACACAATATCCTTCATAAATAAGGCAAAACCATAATATCCTTTATATAGTCCACATGCTGCATCCTAAACCCGAGATTGTGGGTTTGTCTAGCATGTTTATAAGAAATTCAAACATAAAATAATATTGTATCCAAAATTCATCATAAATAAGACAATCAAATCAAAAGAAAGAAGAAAAAAGCTTATTTGTTTGGAAGCTTCATTGTGTCTTCAATGCTCAAAGAAACATGTCGCCTTGCTTCTTTCATTGTGCTCTTGAGTTTCTGTCACTCCTAGACCATACCCATATCTTCAAGGATGTTCTAAGATGCCCTAGGATGTACACAATGAGCATTTATATAGAGGTTCCTTTAAATTTTTGCAAACCAAATCTAACACAAATTGAAAACATAAGGCGAGGTATGGTCCCAGTTAGTGTCTTGTATGCGGTGAGGAATGCCTAGAGAGCGTCACCGAGTTCCATGTGAATTTGACACCATTTTTTCGAGAATGATCTTAATCTCGCAGTTTGGGAACTCAGCTTGACCACTTATTTGTGAATGGTATGGAATGACAATCTTGTATGTGACCCTATATTTCTTAAATAGTTACTCAAATTGCCTATTACAGAAGCGGTATCCTTCATCGCTAATGATTGCACGTGGTATGCCAACTCATGTGAAAGTGTTGTTCTTCGTGAACTTGATGATGATCTGGGTGTCATTTCTCGGAGTAGTGATCGCCTCTGCCCATTTAGTCATGTAATAAACTGCTAGGAGTATGAATTGATTGTTAAAAGAGGATGAGAATGGTCTCATGAAATCAATACCCTAAACATTGAATGGTTCAACTTTGAGTATCTTTGTTAATGGCATCTCATTCCTTCATGTAATATTGCTATTCTTTGGCACATGTTGCACGCAATTGTGAAATTTTGAGCATTTTTGAATAATGTGGGCAGAAAAAACCCAATTGGTGGACTTTAGTTGCAATCTTGGTTGCTCCCATGTGTCCACCATAGGGTGATAGTTGTAGTGATACAAAATTCTCTGAGTTCCTTTGATTGAACGCATCGATGAATTAGACAAACATTGCATCTCTTTTATAGGTACGGGTCCTCCCAAAGGTAGTATTTGACATTCAATAGGAATTATTTTCTCTGTTGATAGCTCAGGTCAGGTGAGATTGCTTTGCATACTAAGTAATTGGCAATGTCGTCGTAACAAGGCATCTGCAATTCTTTGAGTACAAGGAGGCACTCGTTAGGAAAATCTTCATTTATTTGCACTTATTTGATCATTTTAATTTCTTTGGTCAATGGTAACCTTGAAAGATGATCAGCTACCACATCCTCAGTGTTTTTCTTGTGTCAAATCTCCAAGTCAAGATCTTATAGCAGCAAAATCCAACAAATTAATCTTGATTTTGCATTTGTAATTATTGAATCGCCACACGGTTCATGTAGACAATCACTTTTGAACCTATAAGTAGGAACAAAATTCATCAAAAGCAAAAACTAGGGCAAGTAATTCCTTTTCAATTGTTACATAATAAATCTGGGCATCATCAAGAGTTTTGCCCACATAATATATCATGACTGGCTTATTATCTTTTCATTGCCTGAGAACTGCCTTGACTATATGGTTACTTACATCGCACATTATTTCAAAAGATAAGCATTAATGTTTCTTTTATCTTATAAACGACTTAATATATTCGTCAGAAAATTCAAATTGAACATCTTGATTAAGCAAGTTAGCCAAGGGTTTAGCAATTTTAGGAAAGCCCTTAATAAAAAATCAATAAAATTGACGTGTTCAAGAAAGCTTCAGATTCCCTTGACTGAATTGGGCAGAGGTAACTTCTCAATGACTTTAATTACCCTGTCAACTTCAATTACCCTGTTTGACACCAAGTGGCCTAACACAATTCTTTCCTGCACCATAAAATGATATTTTTTCAATTTAAAACCAAGTGAGTTTCTTGCATCACTACTAGACCTTAGAAAGGTTAGCTAAGCATGAGCCAAAAGTTTTGTTGTAAATAGAAAAATCATTCATGAAAATCTCCATAATATTTTCAATATAATTAGAAAAAATAGCCATCATGAATTATTGAAAAGTACCTAGAGCATTGTAAAGACCCAAAGGCATGTGTTAGTAGGTAAATGTGCCATAAGGGTAGGTGAAAGTTGTCTTTCCTAATCTTGGGGGTGAATAGAGATTTGAAAACAACCGGATTACCCATCTAGATAGCAAAAATAAGAATTGTTTATTAAGTCATTCGAGCATTTGATTGATGAATGTGAGAGAAAAATGATCTTTGCTGTTTATGGTGTTCAATTTGCGATAGTCGATACATATTCGCCAACCCACGACTATATTAGTTTGCATCAATTCATTTTTATCATTTTTCCCAACAGTCTTACATCCTTTCTTAGGTACCTTATGTAATGGACTTACCTAGATGCTATTTAAGATAGGGTAAATGATCTCAACATCAAGTAGTCTTAAAATTTCCTTGTTAACAACCTTTGACTTTTAGATTTAATCCCCTTTGACTTTTAATGGTTGCTTTATAATTTTCCTCCATGAGGATCCTATGCATGCATAATGAAGAACTGATACAAGCCAAATCATTAATGCAATAACCAATTGCCTTCTGATACCATCTTAGTTTGTTTAGAAGTGTTTTAGACTGAGAATCAAAGAGATTTACATTGATTATCACTTGATAAGTAGAGTTGGGACCAAGGAATGCATACTTGAGGGTCGTAGGAAGAGATTTGAGTTCTACCTAAGTTGTTTCTTCCTTTGATTGCAATGAAGTGGATGAGATGGCACCCGTGTTGAATTTTTGAATATTTTAATCAATCATAGATGTGATTGGAGGGTTATTATCTAAGAGAGCAGTGCATACTGAGAATTTTGGATTTTGATCTTCAATTGTTGCTCCTTTGATGATGCATGTTGTCATCAGGTCACCATTTTCTTTGATTGGTAGGTTGTCAATTACATCAACTCGTACACATAAGTTTTCATTCGAGGGATGATTTATAGCTGAAGAGAGATTAAATTTAACTTTTTTTGTCGCCAACCATCAGTGAAAGTTAGTCATTCTTGACATCAATAATTGCATCAATAGTGGCTAGGAAAGGTCGTCTTAGAATGATTAGAATTTGACGGTCTTCCTCCATGTTGAGTACCATAAAATCAATTGGAATGAAGAGTTTGTCAACTTTGAGCGGTACATCTTTGATAATACTAATCTAATACTTGATCAATCAATCTTAAGCTGTAGTGATATTGATGTGAGCTTCGGGTTACCCATGTTCAACTTTAGATGGAAAGGGGTATCAAGCTCATGCTTGCTCCAAGGTCACATAGCGCTTTAGTGATTTGCACATCTCCTGAGGCATACAGAATAGGGAAGCTCCCCGTGTCCTTAAGCTTTTAAGGTAGCTTATTTTGCAAGATGACACTACATTTATTAGTGATGCCATGGTCCCATACTCCTCAAGCTTGACTTTGTTTGATAGCCTCTTTTAGGAATTTTTGCAACTTTTCCTATCATTGTCTTTGAGGAAAGGGTAAAGAAGGCTAATAAGGTGGTAGTGGAACATATGACTTTTCCACCATTCGTTCAGGTTGTGGCTCCTCACCTTGCTTCTGTTTTTTTTGGGATCGTTGTCAACTTCTTTTTTAGGTGGTTGAGGTATGTCAAGCTATTTGCCACTCCGAAGAGAGATGACTTGCTCTTACTCCCTTGGGTTAACTTCAAGTTGACCAGGGAGTTTACCCTAGTTTATTTAAGATGGTGGTGAGGATGAGGTGTTTTTTAGCAATTTGATTTTCAAGCAGTTTGACATGGTTTTGCATTTGATTCATTCTTTTATTTTTTCTTGAGCATCCAAAGAATATTTTCTAGAATAGGATCACTAATTTGTGCTTGATTGGTATTGATAGGGTCGGTTGAGTTTGGTATAAGAATGAATTTAGTGTTCTTCTTTGGAAATCAAGTGGTTTATTAGTTTGAGCAAAATTTTGAGTGTTAGACTAATTTGACCAAGAGAAATTTGGATGATTTCGCCATCCAGGGTTATATGTATTAGAATATATGTTATCATAGTGCGAGTATTGAATTGGTTCTTGACTGCATGATCTTGCTCGATTTCGGTCTTTGGACGTAGAAGTTATATTCAGATGTATAATGAGATGCCCACAAATCTCACAAGAGGCATTGTGAGTTGGTGTTGTGCATTGATTGAGTTTTTCTTATTTTCTTTCTTGCAGCAATTGATCCATATTACATTGAGTGCATCAAGGGCTTCGGCTTCGCATAGCCAAGAGGGACCTCAAATGTCGCCATATTAGAAATCATAGAGAGCCAAGTTATCAAGGAGTGCAAGTGCCTCTTCATTAGTCAGTCGCATGAATCGGCCACTAACAACTGAATTGATGATGCTTCTTGTTGATCCATGGAACCCATTGAAAAAGTTTTCAATTATATCACCTTGTGGAATGTCATAGTGTGGGCATTTTTGCTGCAAATTTTTCATTCGCTCCCATGCATCGTAGAGAGTCTCGTCGTCTCTTTGGACAAATTGATTGATCTTGTCCTCGATCTTATTGGTTTTAGTGGGAGGAAAGTATTTCTCTAAGAAGGCAACAGATAGTTCCTCCCACATGGTAAAGTAGTTGAGTGGCATATAGAAGAACCACTTGCTCACTGTATACATAAAAAGAATGGAAAAAGCTGAAGACAAATGACTTCTTATAGTTTTCTTTGTACCTTGATTGTGTTACACAGTTGCAAAAATTTAGTGATGTGTACATTAGAATTCTTAGAAGGGAGTCCTAAGAACTGGTCCTATTAAACTATTTGGATGAGCCCCAGTTTGAGTTTTAGTTCCTTGCCTCAATTTCAAGTTCGAGAATGCAAGACCTGAAGCCTGTAGAGTTTGGACGATTCTGATTGCTCAAGTTTATATTCTGTGGCACAACATTGTTTTGCCTAGTCTTTTGCATGCTCTGGTTGTAGTGGGTTAGGATCGTTTTGGTCCACCATTATTCCTTGTGAAGTTGGTCCTTGAGAAGATTGCTATTTTTAATATTTTCATGAACTCTCATCCTGAAAGTTTATTCAATTTCAGAATCTACAATAAAGAGTTTCTTAATTATTTGTTTAGCAAAATTTCTAGTATGAGAGTGTATACAATAATAAAGAATCAATGACAAAATAAAGCATCACAAACAAGTAGACAGGGAGAAATAGAAGAAAGAGTAAAAGGAGAATGCTAAGAGACGAAGAAAGTGTTTAAAAGCAAATCCTTTAGGAACACCAAATTTCTCGGCAACAATGCTAAAATATTTGTTCAGTTTTCTTTACAAGTGCATGGTTCATGAATTGTAGCATTTAAATAAGATCAATTCCATAGAGAATTTGAGACTTTAGACATTGATTTAAATGCTTTATGATAAACACAGAAAGAATAAGATGACTATAAAGATGAAAATAGCAAGGAAGGAAAGCAAATCCTAAGAGCATAGACGAGTAATAAAGAATCAAGAGAAGAGATCACTTTGGGTCTAAGGTTTCTCATGTGGTTCTGTAACGAATATATGATATATTCTTATTTAATCCTCATATTATGTAATAAAGGAGAATAAATCTTAAATTAACCTTGTACCTTCTCTCGAGACTTGCGAGGCATATCTTAATCTTCTTAACCACCTATTTTAATGGTACTAAATTAATTATAATGCATTAAGTTCTATGGCAGTTCATGAATTCTTCAAGGTCATTATGCCTATTATCATGGTCTCGATTTTCAGATTTAATATCATGTCATATATTAGATTTTTACCTCTCAGTTTCATCACCTAATATATGAAATCATGTCAAAGTGTGGGTCCAAATATAAAGCAAGCATTAAGAGTACAAAACATTAAATTAACACATAATATCCTTCATAAATAAAGTAAAACCACAATATCATTGACATAATCCACATGCTACATCTTAAATCCTAGAGTGTGGGTTTAGTCTAGCATGTTTATAATGAAATTCAAACATAAAATAATATTATATTCAAACTTCTTCATAAATAAAACAATCAAATCAAAAGAAAGAAGAAAAAAAGCTTATTGGTTTAGAAGCTTCAATATTGTCTTGAGTGCCTCGAGCAGCATGCCACTTTGCTTCTCCCCTTGTGCTCTTAAGTTTCTCTCACTTCCGAACCTTACTCCTAGCTCTGAAAATTTCCTAAGATACATTAGGACGTACACAATGAGCGTTTATATAGAGGTTCCTTGAAATTTGAACAAACCGAGTTTGATATTAATTAAAAATGTATGGCTAGGTGCCCATAATTTGAACTGTATGGGACCTAGATCCACACAGTTTGAACCATATGGGTATCTAAATGCTACATTTTGCTTCGAAATTTCGCAATATTTTGCCCCAACACTCTCTGAACCATGTCATAACTTTCCCAATACATTTTAAACCATTTCCAGTGTTGTTTTGCTTCAAACTTGTGTCTTAAATTTGTGTTTAAGTTCCATTTCCATCAAGGCTTCTCAATTTAACCTTGTTTATACCGATTTTTCACGAAATTTTCTTGTTTCGCACAAATAGCATCAACATTATCAATGATTTATATTTTTAAAAATATATTTAAAATTTAACAATCAAGAGTATGTATGGAGGATTTCATGCTTATATAAGTATTGAATCATTCCTCTTTAAAATTTTCATGGGTTGTGATGAAACCTTTGCAAGAAATTTAATTAATAGTTTCCAACATGTTTTCAACTATTTATTTTGCTGCAAAAGATACAATACATCAGCAATATAGATAATTAGTTTTTAATTACAATAATATAATATTTGCTACAAATAGTACTTTGAATGTTATTTCTAGAAATGATTGCTGAAAATTTTTCCTAGACTTGCAATACAACGAAATGTGGCTTTGGAAAAGAAAAGGGAAGACCTTTAATTTATTGCTATAATCGTTGTTGACGAAGTCTTGCTAATGCAATGAAAAGAATTCAGTGCACTACTGTTGCAACGTGACAGTTACAAACTATACTTACAGCTAATATTCAGCCTAGTTAACTGCCCATCTTAATTTAGATGTGTTTGCTGGCATAGAGTATGATTTAATCTCTGTTAGAAGTCACGAGGTGATTAGAAATTTTTTAGAACTAAGGAAAATACAAGTTAGAGCTAGCATTACTCAAACTAGGAAGACTACCTTTCGTTAATCTGATCTCATGATGATCTTATTTATCACCACTTTTGGACAGTTCCATCCCGTGGGCCTAGCAATAAAACTGCAAACAATAAACAAAACGTTCCCATTGGTTGGGCAAGCATAGACCTTTCAATGTTGTCAATTCAATCAATCTCACGGTCTTTTCTCATTATTTATAAATACTAATTGCACATTAATCAAAACTAAAAAGCGATTGTCCATGCTTTCCAGCTTTCACTTTTTTAAAACATTATTATAATATATATGCAAATAGCTAGCCAGTATGCAAGCATGCAGTCTTGTTGTTACACCGGTGGAGTACTGCAGCAGATGATACACCATCGCATTCATTTGTATATACACTTTTATTTTTATGTGTATTCATGTATTACATCATTTTAGGAGAGAAAAACTGCATTGAGATTTGAAACCGCGTCCCACACAATGGGGAAGAGCAGCTTATCACTGAGGCAAATGCCATTTGTGTATACACTTGAAGCCTATTCAACTATTCAAGTGAATTAATGGGAAATAATTCAATTGTGCAGGTACTATTGGAGATTTCTCGTGGGCAACCCTCATTTTGTACCAACCTTGATAATGAGTCAATATCCAATCCACCCATTAATTCATTTTAACCATTTATTAACTAGGAAATTAAATTTCGTCCAAATCAAAAGTGCAAATGGTATACTTCTAAAAAAATATAAAATGAATATAATAAAATAGTTTAATTTATATGGGGATATATCAATTTTAAAGTTTTATACTCAACATTTTAACCGTATAAATCATTATTTCATAGGTGGATAAATGATTTCATAAGTTATTATTAAATTTTTAATGCATTTATGAATAAATCTAAGCCATTTGCATAGTTTACACGTGATTGTACCCGTTTTTAATCGGGTATAGTCCACTTGATAATCGGATTGAAAAGATGCTTAGCACGATGTTAAAATAACTTAACTGTTTTTGTCCAAAAAAAAAAAAGAAACAGAAACTTACTGTACCTTCATCATTGAGTATATAACATTATTATATAGATTACGATACTATACAATGCTCCTATATTTTATACGTTTTAATATATTTTTAATTTTTTGCTTTTATGTGAGCCAATAGTATTTATTTAGTATATCAAATTTTAAAATTTTTGAATTTTTATATTGTTTTAGAAAATTTTAAAAATAAAAAGTTTTCGTCCATCTCACACTCTCTTCATGTGGAAACTGTGAAAATTTTTATTTTTAAAGTTTCGTAAAAATATATATACGAAAATCTAAAAATGGTAAAATTTAATACACTTTTTTATGGAAAATTTAATACACTTGGACCCAAGTAAAAGTGAAGAAAAAATGAAAATAGTAAAAATATAAAATACATGAGATCTAGTGTATTATATCAAAATGAGACAAGTCCCACCGAATGTTTTAGTGTATCCAGTAAGTTTTGAACTCATTTTGATGTTTTTAATTATGTGCTTAGTCATGTACGTAGTAACCATCTCCATTAGATATTAATTCACGTGAGTCACTTTTTAGACTATTTTTAATAGAACACCTTAATAGTAATTGTATCATTGAAAATTTCAGTGTGTAACTCTATTTTGAGCCCACCTCGATGAATTCAATTCCACTCACCAAATCTATTTAAAATCATTTATTTAATTAAAGATAGTTTCATTCAAATTAAAGATGTGCATCACCTTATTTGGAAAATGTGTAAAATAAATAATAAAAATTTTTAATTTATACGTCAATTTCAAAGCTCTATATTCAATATCTAAACTGTATAAAATGTTATTCCTATGTGGATAAATGATTTTATAAATTTGAGAATGAATCTAAGTATTTTCTCTAAATTTGCATATGATTATATATATTTTTAAGTAGAAACTATGCCCACACCTAAAGAAATCTGGTGGAAAAGATTTTTGTTGCTATGGTATAACAAATGATGTTAAACTATGCAATGGTCTGGTCACCATTGAAATATTTACCATTTTTTGAACATACAATTTGATACTTTTTTTGTATTATCCACTTTATTATCCTCCAAATTGTATGAGTGCCTTTTTTATTGTGTAACCAACCTTGGATGACTAGGCAATCAATAGAGAACAACTTTAGCAAAACTAATGAAGTAAATGCCTCTATCCAACTTCGAATCATGTACCTCCCACCTAAACACCCTTGTTGCCCCCATGTGTAATGGGTTAATGGCTATTCAAAGAACTTTGGTCAAACGATGTGAATCCAACAAAAAATATAATCCATAATAACAAAACCAAATAATAAAGATGAGCACTTATAGGCATTTGGATCTCTCTATCCCGCTATATTTTTTATGCATACAAAACTTGAGTTTCATTAGTTAACTTTAATGCATAAGCTATAGTAATATAGTTAATTTAACTCTCTTCTAGATTAGTAGTAAGCTGCAGGTGGGACTTGTGAAGTAATCAACACCTTGATTCACTTCCTCTTAATTGATCGTCAACAATACCAAAATAATTCATCTTTCCTCTGGCTAGATTTCCATCAATGCTAAGGTAATATAATTTTCTCTTGGTTCGATCACTATTAACACCAAAGTTATACAAAATAAAAACTTAAATAAAAAATGAATCAATTTATCATATCTACATTAGAAGCAATTTCTTCAAATAATGTACAATTTGTAGCTTCGAATCTCAAGGAACAACTCTTCAAGGAGTCTCCATCAAAATAATCTCACAAGGAAGCACTTGGATTCTTCACTCTTGCATTTGAATGTCTCTCTTGATGCCTTCTAGTTCTAGCTTTCTCACATCCTTCTTTTACAACCTTTTTGACACTTGAGGCATGCCCTAGAAGATAAGCCAAAAAATCTCCAAACATATCCAGAATTTTTAAAATTGGCAATTCTGCCATCAAGAAAACATCACATGTTTTCATTCATAATGGTAGGCCTTTTCTACTATCTATTGGAATAGTGATTTTACTACTGAAAAGGTGATCTTTTCAATGCAGAAGGTTGACTTTTTTCTTTATTTTCCAAATGCTGATTTATAGCAAAAAGTCCTATTTTAAATATGTTAATTCATTCATGATAATTATAAAGGCATATATCACCAATTATTGTAAGTTAAGCATGCCTCAAAGGCATATTCCACAAATAATTCCAAATGAGGTTATCAGAAAAACATATTTCAAGATTTATTCCAAGCAATCCTACATGATTATTCCATTATCGAGATAACTATGAACTGAACTTATCACAAGTTATACCATATCAATCACAAAAGAATAATTCCACACGATCACATCATATTATTTACACAATTTAACCTCACATAATCTCACCCCATGCATCATCAATACCACACATTCGAAATCAAGATCATAAATTCAAGTTCATTTTTGTCATTATCAAAACTATCCAAAAGTGATAACCATGCAATCTCACAACCATTAACTCATTTATGTTAACTAAACATGATCGATGGCTTGGATATATCAAAAAGTGCCATGATTTGGTAAAAAAAAAAAAAAAAGAGAGAGACTTTACACTTGGAACCGATTCCGCTAAAATGGAACCCTTTTTTGTGTATCCTAGCTTGAAAGCTAGATAGCAATATATAAAAGATGTGCTAATTAGACGGATAAGACATTTGCATCACTGTCATTTTGGCAGCGTGGCTATTCCCAAACATAAGAAAAAGCCCAGATCAATCATTGAGCTTTTGGCCAAGCACATCAGCATCTTGCACAGTAACAGCATTAATGATTGGTCGGGAATCTACATTGCACTCGATGCTTGGAAATTCTGGACAATACCAAGATGTAAATCTATGAAAAGCATTTGGTCAAAAAAAAAATCTAAGAAAAGCAGTTTGTAAAAGAGAGAGGATATGATGCTGCTATGGTAGAAATTAAATAATGGTTGTCCAAATATAAATATTTTTTAATAAAAATACTAATCACGTGAAAAGGGTAAAATATTACTGTTAATAATCAAGGATAGTTCAAACTTATGAAGACATAAAATATGTCACAAAGCTGCTAAGGAAGACCTTCTCAAGGATGAAATGATAGCCAATTTTGATATGCTTAAGTATGATTATAAAAAATCAAATTGGTGGTGAGATAGAGAGCAAACAAATTATCTGAAAGTAATTAAAAAGGACATGATTAAGAGGTACCGATATCATATACTAAAAAAGAGGCATAGTTAAATTTAATAGCAAGAGAAATCAGGGCATGATGTTTGACTTTAACAGAGGAATGAGAAATTGAAGGCTACTTGTTCACACTCTAAGACATGCTATTAATGCCAAGAAACATAATAACTAGTACTCGAGCACCTAATTAAGCAAATAACCTACTCAATTAGCATCTAAAAAAGCACACAAATTGAGAAAACTTTCAACATAATGGGTAAACTAAAATCCAAAGATACCAAGAACATAGTGTGGGATATGCTTAAGGAGTCCACTACAAGGGAAGACATTCATTTACACACAAAATTAATAGCTAGTGTAATATCTGGGCTAGTAAGGGTTGAATACTAGAGAGCACAAATAATAGTCCTAAAGAATTTATTATTAGAGAACGATGTAATATCAAGAGAAACAGCAGACTTGCCAAACGAGCGCCGCTCGTCTAGTCACCGGCAGCGGAACGGGATTTCCGTTCCCAGCCGGTGCGTCGTTCGAATCTCTCACGGGATTCTGAACCAGAGTTGGGGTGGGGGCATGTGGTCCCCCTTTATACTCAGATGGGAGCTAGTGGTCTCCCCACTTGATATGTGGAAGCTTATTGTCGTCTTCCATTGTAAGCTTGTTAGAATTGTTTCAGGGTTTGAATGTAATATTAATTGAGATATGATGTAAAATATCCTCCAATCAAAAAAGAAAAAAGAAAAAAGAGAAACAGCAGACTTCATAGACAAAAGAGTACACAAAGGCTTACTATGACACATCTGAGCTTTAATAGGCAAGTCCATATCAGATTTACATTAGAAAAGAAATAATCTATGAGTCCTTTAAAAGAAAATTAGTGCCACAGAATTCAAAATAACATTGAAAATATTTTGTACACTTAGAAAAAATGATAATAAATTTTTCTTTATATGTGGAACCATTAAACATCATTTAAACGAATTGAATTTCAAGTTGTTCCAATCTCCCTTGAGCCGACATAAGTTACTAGTAGCAAATTCCCAATGCCTACCATAACTTGAGTATTTCCTCTGTAAGAGTTGATAGCTGTTGTGATGGCCTTGTGAATTATAGTGGAAGAGAGCTCGATATAGTTGACAACTAAATCCTACATTAAAAATGGGAGAGAATTCCCGGTGGTTTAAGAAGTGAGTCTCAAGTTAAACATGGTGAAACATTTTAAAATTGTGTACTTGAGTAATTAGGCTAAAGTAAATAATATTATAATGTGAGACCTAAGGCAAAAACCTATTATCCAAGTTTGACTCAGGTTAGAAATTTGACCTAAGTCATAGGGGACTAAGTTTTTGAGGATGAATTAGGTGAAAGTTGGTAGGTTATGATGGTGTTCAGAATTATAGAATGTAGAGAGCATAATATAATTAAGAACTAAATCTAGCATTTAAAAAGGGGGAAGAGTTCTTTGTGGTTTAGGAAGTGGGTATCAATGTTAAACATGATGCGATACATTTTAAAATTGTGCAATTGAACTACTAGGCCGAGGCAGATTATATCATATTGTCGAACCTAGGGCCCTAGGTTGTTAATGGAGTTTGACCAAAGTTGAATCTTTGACCCAAGTCAAATGGGATTGAACTATTTTTTTATTGGTATTATCTTACATTTCATTTTTCAGTTGATATTACATTAAAGCTCATAAATTTTTATAGAATTTTTTGGAAAATCAAAGCTTCCATTTCAACACGGGAGACAACTGCTCCCTATCATCCACAATGGAGACAAACTTGCTCCACTACAACTATAGGCATTCGAGCTCAAACACAGAGCTACAAAAGAAACTATTCGCAGCCTCGTGACCAACCGAGCAATGCTTGATTGGTGGGGTCGAACTATTATGGCTATTGGATTATCTTTTTATTAAAAAGGTGGAGGAGGAGGTACAAGTATAGAACCCTCGACCGAGTGGTCATGTGCCACAGCATGCTACCAATAGGGCTAAGCCCCAGGGCACAAATTATCTAAATCAACAATAATGTGTGCATTTGTACTTGTATCAAGATGTCACTCATTGTCTTGACAATCTCTAACTTGCAGTACTACTAATCGCAGTCTTGCTTCTATGAAATTTTTTATATATATAACCCCCTTCATATTTAAAATTTTAATGGTTGATGAAAAATTGACTTCATCTATTATATTTAGTGTCATTTATAGTAACTTGGAGATCCTTTTATTTGTCTAATATTACTGTACATGGGCCCATTGAAAATCAACTTAATAAAATTGTTTAACATTAAATATCATTTTTAAAGTTTATTTTCAACATCTGAACCATCTAAAATATCATTTCTATGTGGATAAATGATTCTATAAAGTATTGTTATATTCTAATACATGTGTAAATAGACCTAAGCATTGTTCATAATTTACATAAACATATATGTATATATTTCAACAAATGTGGCCCATAAACATACTTAATTTATATAAAACTTTATCTTTTGGATAAATAAATGATGTTAAATATAATTAATAGATTGAATTTTCATCAAAGATCAGGACCTTAAAAATTCAGAGAGATATATGGGTATGCTTCTATGTAATAGCCCTTGCGTCATATCTTTTGTTTAGTATTATCATATCGACTACAATAGCTCATGGCATCATGACCCTGCTTCTTACAAATTTGACAATTTAGAAAGCATGTAGTGCCTTTAGGCTTGAACTGTCCCGTTGATGCTCTAAGCCTAAATTTAGTTAGGCACGAATGGTACACTGCTACATAGAGGTACGTCCATGTTGGTTAGTCTATGAAACCGACGGTCAAGTGATGTGAATGTAGACCAACTTCCAAGTCCCCTATTTGATATATAGCTTGTACCCATTAGTACTACTATTATTATTATTAGTAGTACTATTATTATTATTATTATTATTAGTACTATTATTATTATTATTATTATTATTATTACTACTACTACTACTACTACTACTACTACTACTATTATTATTATTGTTAGTACTACTACTACTACTATTATTATTATTATTAGTAGTACTATTATTATTATTATTATTATTATTATTATTATTATTATTATTACTACTACTACTACTATTATTACTACTACTACTACTACTACTACTATTATTATTATTATTACTACTACTACTATTATTATTTTGATAAATTGGAACCATTAGACGAGCGTTAGGCAATGAAGATAATAGTGATAGGATAGCAATTTGTACAAGCTAAGTTTCTTCTAGAAATGGATTATACCTTCATACAAGTTAAAAACGGAAATGCTTAAATGCGCTTGGGTGCACAGAGCCTCATTTTTTTTATATTTTTTTAAATATTTTTTTATAGAACTATTAACTTTAGCGTATTTTACATATGTATTAATTTTTACCTTTTTTGGAGATTTGTACATTTTTTAAATTTTTTTAAAATCAATAGCATTTTAATAATTTTAAATTATTAAAAATTCCACGGACTTTAAAAAATTCAAAAAATTATTCCAAAATAGTAAAAATCGATACACATGTTAAATACATTTAGATTAACAGTTGTATAAAAAATTTCAAAAAATATAAAAATGAATATTTACACGCGGGTGCACAAGATCACATCCAAAAAAAAGGTATTTTGAGTCTTGACTTGACCTTCTAATGGCCTTCTTTTTTTCCTCTTTTTATTGTATCACACTTCAAATCCTATTTATTAATAATTTGGTTTAAGTTATTTCTGTGTTTTCATAAATGATAATGCTATTGCCAGAATAATAAGCTAAGGTTGTTTTTTAAATCGAAGAAAGTATTGGATCTGCTCGTTTTTCTTGCAATTCCTTGCTTCACTGTTTCTAAATAATAGTATTTTCAACGGAGTGGCCAAACTATAGCATCCTATTAACTCCTAACTGGGGTACAATGAGCCGATGCTTGCATTGACTAACCTAGCATATGAGTTTTAAAACTAGAAGCGGCGGTTTACACAGTGGGTTTTTAAAGATGAGCTCAATAACTATTGTTTATACTATTGATATATTGAAAGAACCATATGTATTTAAGAGCTTTTAAATGATCATAATAGCTTATATGATAATAACCTATTTAATATACGAACTAACCAATGAAACCACTAACAGTAGAAATGAGATCAAAATTTAAGAGTTATAAGGTGCAGAATCATATATAACTAGCAGTCTGCCAGTGATAGACTACAATAAATAATTTTAAAAATTAACAATGTATTAATATATAATAAGCTAAGCAAGGGAGTAGTAATTTAGCATCATGACCGTACAACCATTTATCCAAGTATAAATAATATTTCAGATGGTTTATATATTGAAAAAAAACTATTATAAAATTATATTTAAATTAAATTATTTTATTCTATTGATTTTTTTAAATAAGGTTATGCACATATTTAATTTTGACGAAAATTGATATACCACTAAAGTAAATAATTCAATATACAATATGTGAAATCGATGTTAATTTTGATGATAGATTGGGTGCCACTTTCAGCTGACCACACCATAAATATGATGTAGTCGGACTCCGCTTTGAATAATTCCTATACATTGTGTAAAAAATGGTTAAATTTAAATTATTTGCACGTTTCCATCAAAAAAATTTATTTGCACGACAGGTCACAATGTTTTTTTTCCCGGTAATTTTCAATTTCTATCAATTCATGACAATCTGCAACTCGATTCTGCCAGCATATGAAAGCCATTCTTACCATCACGCATTCAAATTTTTTATTATGCACTTATAAAACGTACGGGGACAAAGCAATGAAAGCATGTATCCAGCCACACCGACGAGGCATGTGACATGCATTCCAAATGACCCCAAGCTTTTATAATTTTTCAATTTATACCTCATAGTCATATTTTATACTAATTTTGTAATGAACCGTAGTTACGAATCTTTTTTCGCACTTTGACCCCATGACTAACGTCCATCCGAAAGAGTTATACCTTTGTCACTTGATAGATAAAGAAATGGAGTAGTTAAACTTGTAGAATGGGCGTGGGCAATTAAGATAAAATATCCAGTTATAATTTCAGAGAAAATTCATTTTATGTTTATAAAGATGGTGAATTTTATCATTCTTATAGAAGAATGCTATGATTAGAGATGCAACTTCGGTCTTATGTTGGGTAAGTTCAAGTGAGAGTCAATCGCACTCTTATTATTTTTGAAAATTCTCACATTACTTTATTTTAGGTTGTGTTAGTTGAAGGCATATCTTATTTGATTTTCAAAAGCTCCTACCATACCTTGTGTTTAATTTATGTTTAAGTGGAGTTAGTTCAAGGCCTATCCTATTTTTTTTATTGCTATTACTATTTTACATCCCTCTCAATTGGTATTACAATCTCGTGCTCTAAGACAATATTATGATATTTTTCTTAGTCATTTTACAAATTTCTCTAATTTTCGTTATTTTCCGTGAAGAGAAATTATCAACTATGCTGCCATAAAACACCTTTGGATTCCATATAAGGGAGACAATAACACCCCTAAGAATTGAAGCCTTACCATCCTGCTTGGAGGCAACTGAGCTTACCACCAGTTCATAAGATAAGTTATTCCAATTCTTATTCTTTAAAATAATATTCAAGTTATATTTGAAAATATAACTCATTTATAAATTTTACTTAGAAATCTACAATCCATGTAATAGCAATATAATTTTAAAATATTTTTTTTATGTGAATGAATACTATAGCTTCAATTCTCAATCGAAACAGAGACCTTGTTTACATACGTATTGAAATCAAACCACTTGATTAAAAAGTTTTGCTAATAAAGATAATAATTAATAGGTAAATTAAATAACTTCCTATATATTTAATTACAAAACAAGATATGTTTTATATCATTGAAATATAATAGATTTTATAAAATATATATTAATAATGCAGGTTGATTTGAGGATATATGTTTTGACGAAAAGCGAGAGGAGTCGAGCTGCAGCGTGCAAATGAAATGGGATGGGATGTCGTTTTCCTGATGGGGCTCTTGCGGTTTGTGTTGATTCCATGTCTCCCACGGACCTATAGTTGGGGCCCACAGGCAGCAGCTGTGGGTCCCACCCCCACCACCAACCCGAACCTGGAGAGGATGGGTTGATTCCGTGTGCCATCATTTTCCAATAACGACGTCACATGAGACACTCGCCTGCTCCTCCACCACATTATTTTAATTCCGCGCCTTTTTCTTTTCTTTTTTTTTTAAAAAAAAATATATATAATTTATTTCTAGACTATTATTTTTTTTACTATTCCATCCAATTAATTTCTCTATTCTTTTTCTAATCTAATCAAATAATGATCACGTTTTAATTCGCCTAATGCAACCCTTTTCCATTACGAACTATTTGCAGCACGTGCATTTATATATATATATATGTAGTGTTGATCCCATCTGTCCAACGGCATAGGACCTCCCATGCGTTCGGCTATGAGATCCACCACTAAAAATATTTTTTTGATTTTTTTATAAACATATAGACCTAGGTATATTTAACCTATAGACTAAGTTTTATCATTTTTGGATATTTTTAATTATTTTTTATTTTTAAACACCATGATATTTTCGTAATTTTCTAACTTAGAAATTATGAAAAATGCTACTGTGTTTAAAAATAAAAAATAATTAAAAATATCCAAAAATGGTAAAACATAGTCTATAAGTTAAATACATCTAGTTGTACATGTTTTTTAAAAAATCGAAAAAATAAAAAGAGGTATTATGGCCAAACGCACGGGGTCCCATGAAACTAAAAGCGTGCGATCAACTCTTATATACATAGAGAGAGAGAACATTTCTTGCGCAGTGAAGCTGCACCATAATTAACAGTGCATTTGGCCCAAAATGGGCCTCACATGTACTTAAATATATTGATATTTTATACAATCATTTTTCCATATATAAATTTTATAGCAAATGATTTACATATTGAAAAACAACTTTAAAGTTGTTATTTATATTAAATTATTTTATTATATTGAATCGATACCATTTTCAGATGGAGTCTATATACATATACAATTGGGATAAAAATTGGTATAATAATAAAATATATAATTCTAAATACAATGAGTGAATGTATTACAATTTTATGATCATATGGGGTCATTTTGAGATAACTGCACCATAATTGTGGTACAGTGAAGCTGCACTTGAATATTTCTCATATATTTAAATATGTATATATATATATGAGAAATATTCAAGTGAAAATTCATTACACCAAAATTGCGATGCAACTACCTCAAAATGGGCCTCACATGATTATAAAATTATAACCTACTCTACCTATGTATTTAGAATTATATATCCTATTATCATACCAATTTTCATCCTAATTGTATATGTGTATGGACCCCATCTAAAAAAGTACAAATTCAACATAATAAAATAGTTTGATGTAAATAACAAGTTTAAAATTATTTTTTTCAACACGTAAATCATTTGCTATAAAATTTACATATGGATAATTGATTGTATAAAGTATCAATACATTTAAGTACATGTGGAGCCCATTTTGGGCCAAACGTGCTGTTAATTATGGTATAGGCAAATTCACAAGAAAAGTTTTATATATATCACACACATACTTGATTTGGATGAAACTTTGTCTTCTAGATAAATAAGTAATGTTAAATACAATAAAAAATTATTTATCCATTGTATTTAGTGCTATTTATTTTATTTAGATATGAAATATTATCTCAACGCATAACTTGTATCATTCTCAAAATTAACAATCAATTAAGAGTGATTTTAAATCCATTAAAAATTATTTATTTGTTATAAGGACCAATGAGATCTTAATTTAATATATAAACCATTTACGATATTTATCCTACTTAGATTAATGATTCTGTAAAATTTTATAATATTCTAAAACTTTGATATGTGGATTCAAGTGATTTTCTAAATTTATATACATTTTTATATATTTTAAAAGATGTGGCATACGCATACATCCAATTGATATGATTCTTGGTAGTTAAATAAAATAAATAGTTTTAAATAAAATGAATGGATTGAATTAAAGAAAATCATTAAGACAGGGCTTAAATTAGTTGGAAGTAGCCAAGTGAATTAGTATATCCGAATATACAGAAGTAAGAAAAAAGTGAGTGATATGATATATCAAAAGTAAAAATAATAAAAATAATAAAGTTAAAATAAATAGTAGTTATATGGAAAGATATGCATAAAAAATTGAAAAATAGGATAATCGTATATAAAGAAGTAAAAAATGATTAAAAATACAGTAGAACTGGAGGAAAAAGTTTTAGGTGGAAATTTTTTATTTTGTTGTTTCCCAAATGTACCCTAAGTGGGAGTCACTAAAATAAATTAATTTTTAGCAATCGAAAATATTTTTCTCTTGTGTTTTTGACGATAAACAAAAGGTTAATGCACGTAGATTTAGAAGTGCTTTGTGGTTGTATTTTTTATGGAAATTGGATTGCTTGGTAATTAGTCTGATTAAATGAATGTAAATAATGACTTCACGCTTTTGATTATGAAAATATTTAAGTAATCGAATTTGGTTAAAGGTTATGCTAAACTATTATTTGAAGTACTATTGAAGTAATAAAATAAAGTGAGTGAATTTTGTGTTCGAGTACTGTACAGTTTGGAATAATATAAAAAAGTGGGTTTTCATAGCCGGTTTATTGGTTGTCGACGATTTTGTAAAAATGTCAACATTTTAATTAGAAACTTTGCCTGATATACAGATAGAAATGTCAACTATATTAAATTGTTTGAAAGTTATGTCGATTTTATTTTCAATCTTGAAACCTTGGAGTTGGATGGTCCAAACCAAGAAATGACATCCTAATACTAGAGGCAAAGTGATTAAGAATCTTAAAAAGCCACCTAGAGCTTGTGAATACAGAAAAAAGAGAAATCTATACCGCTATAACTTTGGAATGAAGTGGACTAACGAAACCTAAGCTGTGTATAATTGAAGAGTGGACCCGAGATCTGATTGACTAAACCAGTAAAGCGTTTTTTATTTTTTTGATTTCTTTTGTATGCTTCTATCCCCATCTATAACTTGAGCTTAGTTCATATATTTATTTAGCAAGAGCAGTTTAAGCCATTATCCCGAACCAACAAGAAATTTTCTGTAGAAGGTTAAACTTTGGTTGCCATCATTACAAATTGATATTTTCAGCAAAAAAAAATTGCTAGAAATTTCGTCACTATTTCTCCCTTGCACATGCCTCTGGCAATGAAGTCACAGCAAGGTCATTGCCCAAGCATATGACAGAAAGGCATGACAGCGAAAGTTTGTCAATTTTTGATTTGGAAGCTTAAATGCATATTGCAATAAGCAAGTTAGCAACAAAATCTTGCTAATTTCGTTGATAATCTATTTTCTTTTGTGCATATGCCTGCCAACTATCAAGAAGAAATTTGTTTGTCATGCTTTTGTGCTTATATAAAAGTATGATCACAGACCAAGAAAATTTTCATTGACAAATGGTTATTAGTAGTTGAGGCAGCAATTGGATGCCATCTGTCCTTAAGCATATATGTTTTCTTTATGATAAAGACTAATTTTCTTGTGGTGTAATTAAGATGTTGAAATAGGTATTTTTCGCATGGATTTTTGTGGATGAAACCATGCATGCATATGAATCATGCAGCTGGTTATGCATGTGATGAGGGCAGGGGGCCCAGAAAGTTAGCTCGAGCACGGTGCTGGTGGCAAGTGTCACTTTCACTCTCGTTGGCATAGAAAGCCACAAATGCGAAAATCACAATTGGGAGAGAGAGAGAGAGAAGTGGGGTAAAATAAAAAAGAAAGTTTGTTGAGAGAAGAATATATGAAAAGGCTTCTTTTCCAAGTTGACACCTAAAGCTCAGTAACTTTCCACAACGTGCTGATGAGAACAGGGGGCAGATAAGAAAAAGGGTCACGAGATTGTACAGCTGCACCACAAGGGAAAGGGAAAGATTCCAATTGAGAGAGAGAGGGGGAGAGAGAGAGAGCTTGCACCACAAGGGAAAGGGAAAGATTCCAATTGTGTGAGAGAGAGAGAGAGAGCTTACGTGCTGTAGTATGATGCAACCAAATATCTTGTTTATGGACGGTTTCAATCATCAAAATGACATGCCAACCAATAGCTTTTTCCCACATATTTTTCATTTAAGAAAAATACCACTTTGTAGGTATGCGTGCATTAATTAGCAGTAGGGGGTCTTTTGCATTATCTCTTCCTCTATGTATTATTGTGGTAATTGGTAAATAAGCAAGGATAGTTTTAACCGTACATGCAACGCACCAAATCAAGGTAAAAGAATTTTCGTTGCTAAAATGGTGCCTTACATGTGCATACATCGACCATGAATGGTGCCGTTCTTGAGAATATTCACGGGCTATTGATGATAATATTCCTGCGAGTTCAGAAGCATGAGAGAGAGAGAGAGAGAGAGAGAGAGAGAGAGAGAGAGAGAGAGAGAGAGAGAGAGAGAGAGAGAGAGAGAGAGAGATGAGGCGTAGTCACAGGCATGCACACGTCGATGACAGTGATACATTCTACAAGTAGGCCTGCTGAGTGGTTTTTTAACAGGAGTCTTTTCACATTTTCTGTTAGCCTGCTGAGTGGTTTCTAACAGACAAGGAACCCCTTTTACCTGCTAATTAAGAGCTTTTATTGGTTATTTCTGGTGTACATATATATCCATCCAAATCACTGGAGAATAGATCATGCATGATGATCCGAACCGATAAAAAATGAGTTATTCACTGAAATTTAAGTATTGACTAAGAAGTATTGACTAAGATATAGTTTCGACTTTCGACAGGTATTTGACAAGGAGAATGGGCAACGATTCTTATATTATTGCTCTCCAAAAATAGTAAAAGACAATAGTTGTTAATGTAGTTGGTATCTACTGCAAATTTCACACTACGTAGCTATTTTTTTTCTACATATAATACATATTTGGTTGCATTGGATATATTTTGGCTACAATTAATTAATTAGTTATAGATAACTAAGAAATATTTCAGTGCAAGAACCTGAAAATGCGTCACACATGATCATAAAATTATAATCTACTCCACCAATTATATTTAGAATTATTTATTTTATCAACATAATAGTTTTCATCCAAATTGGATATGTATATGGACCCCATCTAAAAGTTGTATAAATTCAACATAATACAATAGTTTGATATAAATAACAACTTTAAAATTGTTTTTTCAGCATGTAAACTATCTCAGATATAATTTATATATGGACAAATAATTATATAAAATATCAATACATTTAAGTGTATGTGAGGCCCTTTTTAAGGTACCTGCTCCGTAACTTCAGGTGCAAGTACCTACACGGAAAAGGTTCTCCAAATAATTAGCCACATATGCATGTATATGGTTTTTTCTTCTACAAAACATTTTTTCTACTTAACTCGCTTCAGTTTTAGTATTTTAAAGGTTGATAAAAAATTCACTCCATCTATTCTATTTAACGTTACCTACAAGGAAATTTTCACGTATACCTACGAATTTTACTCCTAATTCTACTTATATCTATAAATTTTCAAAAATTCTACATATACTCACATATTTTGCCTAACACTTCTACTCACACTGTTAGGAATCCATTAAAGAGAGCCATTAGTAGCCCTATAAAATGACAAATATGCCCAAGCCCTAATGTAATTTAAAATTTTATTTGAATATAAATTTTTTAGCAATAAAATCATAATTAGAGATGAACGTTTTCATTGTTTTACAGAAGTGCTAATGGAACCTTTAACAGATCCTTAACAGCATGGTACAAGTAAAATTTTAGGCAAAATATATGGGTATACATGGAATTTTTGCAAATTCATGAGTACAAGTGGAATTGGGGATAATATCTGTGTGTATATATGAGATTTTCCCTTATTTATATTATCATGAAAATTCTATCATTTATTTAATAGTATTGTATATGGTTACATCTATAAATATATAAAATCAACATAATAAAATGATTTATACTAAATATCAATTTTAAAGTAGCATTTTTAACATATAACTATTTAAAATATCACTAATATGTGGATAAATCTTGATAAATATTTCTATAATGTATTATTATATTTCAATATATATGTGAATGAATTTAAATATTTTCCCTAATTTACACATAAATATATCTATTTTTGAGAAAATATGGCCTCCTACATATATTTGATTTCGACGAAACTTTGTCTTCTAGCTAAACTAATGATATTAAAAAATATATATTTTGCATCAATCAGCAACATCTTACAAATGAAAGGAGTTGCACAAAATTATTTTTACGTAATCAGGTTATATAGAAGCACAACTATATATAGGATAATATTGTAGTGCATATGACTATATAACACGGTTCTATGCAAAATGGGGCCCTCTTGGTCATGAATAGGATATCTATCTCATATATTGTATTTTTCAATAACGACTGATTGTATTTAGAATTATAATCTTTATTAGAATACCAATTTTCATCCACATTAAGCATGTGTATGAACCTTATCTTAAAATATAGTAAAATCAATATAATAAATTAGTTTAATATAAATATTAATTTTAAAGTTGTATTTTCAACATCTAAACTATCCGAAGTATGAATTTTTATATAATTACGTGATTATATAAAGTAGCATAATATTCTTATATCTATAGGGCCCATTTTGTAACAAACTACAATGTAATTATGGTGCATTTCATCTGACCCTAATGTATTTTGCATCAATCATTAACATCTCAAAAATGGAAGGAGTCCAATAAAATTATTTTTATAAAACCTATTTTCATAGAAACATTATCATGTATATATACCATATGTAATCTCTCTTCTTTATAACCCCCTCCATTTGTATTATCTTAATGATTGATGAAAAATTCACTCCATCTATTGTATTTAGTATCATTTAAATTATCAAAAAATTTCATTTGTTTATTATTAATGTATATGAGCTCCATCTATAAATATATAAAATTAATATAATAAAATGATTATAAAAAAAGTAATATTTTCAATATCTAAACTATCTAAAATATAAGTAATGTGTAGATAAATGATTCTATAAAGAATTATTTTATTTTAAAATATATGTGATTAGATCTAAGCATTTTATCAAATATAGCCTATGCCATATTTGATTTAGATAAAACTTAGTCTCCTAACTAAATAAATGATATTAAAAATAATAAATAGATTGAATTTTACATTGATAATCAACCTATAAAAAATGGATAGAATTACAATAAATCACTTCTATGTAAGTTGATTTTACACATTTATAGATAATGCCTATATACAATGATACTAAATAAATTAGAGAATTTTTCTGATAATATAAATGATGTTAAATATAATAGATAAAATAGATTTTTCATTAACTATCAAGATATAAATTATTTTAAATGTAATAAAAGGAGTGAAATTTTTATTAAACATAATGGAAGAGATTATATAGAAAAAAAGGTTTTACAGAAGTGGGCCCAGAATATAGATGTAGATGTGTTGGATAGAAAGCATTTCATGCATTATGCCCAATATGGGGTGTACATTTCAAAGCAATAACATCATAAATTTCTCATCCTTGTCTTTTATTTTTCACCCAAATTTGTCGTTACAGCTTTCCCTTGAATTCCTGTGTTTGGGATGGTTGGGCATGATTGGAAAGACACCAGAGCAAATTTCATGTTCGTGTGCTGGCATGATCACTTTTTACTTTTGGCGGCCCACCACCATATAGAGACGCATAGGAAAATCTGGCCAGATAGATCCAAAATTTTAAAAAAAAACATTGAGCAATGAATGCATAATTGAAAATGGCAGGCTATCACGCACGTGTGTTTGTCGGTTCACATGCAAAATTCTGTCTTCACTGTTGTATGGAATTGCTGTATTTATGGTCCAAATGTCACTATTCTGTCATATGGGTGTTGTCTAGTATATTTAATTTGGTGACTACAAGTTCTTTTTGGAAAAGATTTATATAAAAAAATATATAAAAATTAAAACACTAGCTCCCCGTGAAGTGTGATAATTAATACCTGTGCATATACCATTCTCTGAGTAAAAGCTGTAAGTTTACTAGAACATCAAAATCATTTAGCTTTTGAACTGTCCTGGTGCATGGTATGAAGTCTAAAAAAGGCTTATTCGTTCTCAACGCCTATGGAGTTGTCTCCCTTTTCAGTAGCAATATATCCTCTAAATATATTGTTTTAAGAGCAGTATCTTCGGTTACATGGTTAAATTTAAATCCATTGAGCAAGAATTGAAAAAAAAAAAAAAATGTACTTAGGATGATTTTAATTGTAAGATGAAAAAATTTAAAAAAAAAAAAAGTAAATCTCAACGCCTATGTAGGGCAAGGGTTTCCAAATAGCATATATGTATAGGTTTGCAAACTTTATATTTTTAATCCTTGAGTTTTATATTTGCACATAGCAGAAGCTCTAAGTTTTATAATTGTTACATAAACCACTCACACTATCAACTTTTTGACATAATGACCAAACTTCCCTTTGACTTCATCCATATCTTAAATGGGTTGAATATTTGGTCAAATTTCTTTATGGACTACTTTTTATGAAATTTCGTGCTAAAAATTATTTAAAATTTTAATTAGATTATTCAAAATATTTAGTAGAATATGAAAAATATCATTTTGCTTGTGTTATATGAAAAAGATAACCGTGTTAAGATATTATGTAACTGAAAATACCAAAATTGTGCGTTTCAGAAACTTGAAATCGTCCGCTATATATAACTATATGATTTTATTTTTTTTTTTGATAGCAAAAACTATATGAAATTTAGATGTCAAAAGGTGCAAAAATGTATTCAAATAACCATCTAGGGCAAGAGCATTCGATGTGTCCCGTATACCAAGATATATTCCACAATGGGTAATTTGTTAATATACACATTTAATTTTATGTTAATTGCTTATATATATACCCTCATTATTTCATAAATTACACATTATCCATATAAAGTTTCACCAAAATTGCTCGTATACCTATGTTGACATAAGTACATGAGTTATTAAATAAAAAATGGTAATTTGCAAATATAACCACTTAATTTGAAGCCGTATACCCATATTAGGGGTGTTAATGGTCACGTCCAACCCGTTTATAAATGGGTTTGGGTCGGAATTTTTGAATAAATGAGTTATGATTCAATAACCAGTTCAACCATTTAAACTCATTTAATTCATTAAAATTATATATTGTATATATATATGTATGTAAATCATTTGGTTATTTTCCTCCACTAAGTCTTCCTCCCGGCACCTAGTTTCATTTTTTCAGTATTGCTTTAATTTTATTTTTCTGTTATTGCGGTACTTTCATTTCTCTTGCGTCGAAAACATCATCTCACCTCTTTACGCGAGATCATCGTGTACCAGAGTCTAGGCTTTCAGGTCATTTGCTATACAACCCCTTAACAACCCACCACCCATATATTAAATGGGTTGGGGTTGAAGTTTTTAATTGGGTTAATAATGAATTAGGATTAGGATATTTTAAATAGATTAGAATTAGAATTAGGTTACAACTCATCCAATCTGATTCGTTAACACCCTTAACCTATATACCCACATTATTTAGCAAATTACATATCACGCGCATAAAGTTTCACTAAAATTGCTTATGTGCCCATGACACCTTTTTGTTATCAAAAACTATTAATGCATGCATTAAAATTTTGAATAATGACAGAAATAACTCTATTTAAAATTAGTTTAGAATCCCCGATTTATAAAATGCCCTATTGCACAAGTGGAATGAGGTTAATTGGGGGATAACATATCAACAGTTAATATAGATACACGAGTAATTTTGGTAAAATTTTATGAGATAATATGTGTTGATCATATGCTTACTTTAAGAAAGATTAATTTGATTTTAATGATTAATAAATAATTAAAATATTATTAAAATATTCTAATGAATTTATCTAAGTGTGCTCAGATATTTTGTCTCCAATTATATGTATAAAAATGAAAATGTGAAATAATTTAAGTTTCAAGTGATAAAGTTCATGAATAGCAAGTTCGGTAAAGTAAAGTTTCAGCCCAAATCGACTTCACTTGCGACTTAGGTGAAGTCTCACAGCCAAATCAACTTCGCCTGCAACTTTAGACAGACAGCAAAGTAAAGTCCTAACCCAAGTCGACTTCGCCTGCGACTTCGAAGGCAAAATTTTAGACAGTAAGTGGACAGCAAGTTTTGACAAAGCGAAGTCGCAACCCAAGTCGACTTCACTCATCCCAAGTCGACTCCACTTGCAACTTTAACCTATAACAGTCGAAAATTTGAAAGTTGGAGCATTAAACACACGTCAACCTCCACTCCAACGGCTAGATCTTTTTTTCTCTATAAATATCATTAAAGTATGAACGTAAACAATAGGATAAAAGGGAAAGAAAGATAGAAACACAAGATAGGCTTACACCTTTCATTATTCTAAAGGGTTGAAGTCATTTGAGCAACTATTGAAGCTTCAAGTGCTACTACTTCAAGTATACTTATAAAATTATCTTCTTCATATAACAAGTAGCTTCTGAAGCAGATTGATTACATGTTGTAAAGTATAAATTTTCTTGTATCTATTTCATTTTGTGTTGTTGCTTTGGATCGGTATTGAAGACCGAATTCAGGAAGAAGCAAAACAGGGGGTTGATTTAAGTTTGTCTCACTAATAGGTTTTGCTTGATTGGTTTGAATTTATCTCACCAACAAATTAGACTTGGTTGGTTGGAGTTGGTCTCACCAACAAGTGATTATTGTATATACCCCCTAGAGCTAAAATCTAGTAGAGAGCGGCTGCTCTAGATTGTGGGTTAGTTTGAGTTTGTCTCGCTAATAGGTTTTGCTTGATTGATTTGAGTTTGTCTCACCAACAAATTAGACTTGGTTGGAGTTGGTCTCACCAACAAGTGATTATTGTATATGCCCCCTAAAGCTAGAATCTAGTAAAGAGCGACTGCTCTAGATTGTGGGTTGGTTTGAGTTTGTCTCACTAATAGGTTTTGCTTAATTGGTTTGAGCTTGTCTCACCAACAAATTAGACTTGGTTGGAGTTGATCTTACCAACAAGTGATTATTATATATGCCCCCTAGAGCTAGAATCTAATAGAGAGCGGCTGCTCTAGATTGTGGGTTGGTTTGAGTTTGTCTCACTAATAGATTTTGCTTAATTAGTTTGAGTTTGACTTACCAACAAATTAGACTTAGTTGGTTAGAGTTGGTCTCACCAATAAGCGATTATTGTATATGCCCCCTAGAGCTAGAATCTAGTAGAGAGCAGTTGCTCTAGATTGTATTGAATATACACTAGTAGAACCCAAGACACAATGGGTATATGCTTGGAAGAGTGGAGTAGGGAATGTTACCCGAACCACTATTAATTATTGTCTCTTATGTGGTTTGATTGCTTACATTTTATATTCCATTTACACCCTCTCATTCTATCTCATAGCACATTTCATCAAGGGGATTAGACTTACAAGGGGTTAAGTTTCTAATTACGAAAGAATTTTTTAAGAACCCAATTCGCCTCCCCCCCTCTTTTAAGTTTTGTCATAAACTCAGGACCAATAATATGTAGTTCGTAAAATAATGTGGATATATCAGTAAATAGCATCAAACTAAGTGGGTATATCAGCAAATTACTCTTTTTTATTTAACAACCCCTATACTTTCGTTAAATATCAACTGTTGACATGGGTACACTAGCAATTTTGGTAAATCTTTATGAAAATAATATGTAATTTGTGAAACAATATAGATATATCAGCAAGAATCATCAAACTAGATGATATATCGACAAATTATCAAAACGCATGTTTAGGGGGTTATTGGCTTTTGGCGTTCTTGAAATTCAACTCTCACCCTAAAGGTGTATCAGATGATTAAACCCAGATAAATATTATTAAAAATCCCAATGAATTGTGAAAGCTAAAAACTCAAAGAACTCCAACAAATAGATGGAACCCAGTTTAATGCACCCGAGTGCATTTCACCCATTTTTTTATATTTTTTGAAAAAAATTTCATAAAACTATCAATATAAGTATATTTAACATGCGTATCAATTTTTACCATTTTTGAAGATTTTTAGATTTTTCTTGGATGATTAAAAATCAATGGAATTTTTAGTAATTTAAAATTACTAAAATGCCATTGATTTTTAAAAATTTGAAAAAAAGTATCTAAAAATCTCAAAATATGGTAAATTTTGATATACATGTTAAAATAAAATGTAATATTCATTCTTAAAAGGCGCAAACAACATGGATAATACTTTTTGTTAAGAAGTCATATGAAAACATAGCTTAAACAACATCTATGCCATCCAAAAATAAAAACACATCAATACAAAAAAGTCATAAAAGGTGTGTTTGTCATTAGATAAAACCTTTGAAAGAAAATATTTTGATGTAGGACTTTTAAAAATGAGATAAGTTATGTGATATAATATTGATAAAAATAAACAGTAAAAAAAATAAAGTTAAAATAGAGTATAGTTATAGGTTGTAAAGAACAGACTGAAATGTATAGTTATATAAAAAGATATGATGAAATGATTACAAAATAAAAAAATTATGGAGAGTAAAAATTTTAAACTAACACGTTTTTGTAATTGCCCAACGCATCCAAAGTTACATGCATATCCACATATATCATACTCGCATTACCAAATTATAAAGTTAAATACATTATCCAACATAGCTACATTTACATAAACAAGCCATATAAATTATTAAAAATATTTTGCATTTATACAAGACAGATTAAGTTAGGGTGAGTCGGGACATTATTGACCCGCTCCACCGGATATTTAAAAATGCTTGAATTAACCAACAAAAACAGGCCAAAACTCCCTTCCCAAATTGGGCTGAGAGAAGGCTCCAATTTTCAGCCCCAGTTAAATTAGACAAAACAGTGGTATAAAAAAATGAAAAGAAAAATTAATAATTAGGATTAATAAATCCCACAAATAATGAATAGGTTCCAAGCTATAATGGAAGATTTCTTTTCCCAACATTTCAATCGCATCATTTTTTAGATAGTCAATTAAACGAACCCTTGATCAGGTAACCTGTTTGGATGAGCAATATCATTTAATTAGCATGCAGCGGACTGCTGAAAGTACAAAACAACTCAACAAGAGTTACCATCAACCCTTGCCTGACTTTAACACTATTTGTTTGCGATAAAAATCTTTTATTCTAAAATTTTTTATTTTCTATAATTATCTTATTTTATAATTTTTTTTCATATTTTTCTATATAATTATCCTACTTTTCAATCATTTCTACATAAGTACTTGTGCAATTAACCTATTTTTTAAACTTTATTCTCTTTGCTTGTCGCCATTACCTATATCATATTACGTTATTTTCTCCAGTTTAAAAAAACATTTATATCAAAAAATTTTTATTCAAAAGTTTTATCACTTCCCAAACACACTTTAGAATTCAAAACACATTAATCATTGTTCCTGTGTCAATTAGAAAGGTTTCAGCTTCTGGGCTTACTGAAGCTTTAAACAGTCAGAAGGTTGTTACCATAAAAATAAAAATAAAAAATAAAAAAAGTCAAGAAGGTTGATTATTTCATCAGTTCACCATAGCGTTTATATAGCAATGCACTTGGGCAATCGATGCAAGCAGACTCGAGGCTGCCAAGATCAAAAGTAGCAGGTAGCATTAGCATGCGGCCTGAGGATGGCTCTTAAATGGTTATTCGTGTGATGAATTGTGTGCTATAATTACGAAGCCTGTTCATATCAGAGAGTTTCTTTTAGGAGCTAACCTTTTAGTTATGCATATCATTGGTGCAATCAGTTTTTTCTTATCATGTCGCTCACCTTAGATGAACTTTTTTTTATTTTTTTGGCATTTATAGAGGAGCATGAAACTCTTAGGTATATAATCTTTACGTTTTTTGTTTTTAAATTTTTTAAAGAATTTCAAAAATAAAAAATCGCGTATTTTTGAAATTCCAAAAAAAATATTTTACAATCAAAAGAATGTAAAATTATATAAGAAGTTCATACTTGAGCCCACTACGAACGTCAAAACATCAAAACAAAAAAAAAAAATTAATATATAAGCAAGCGTGAGCATTGCATTAAACCAGAGGCGATACTTTGAGTAGATATATTTGGAATTGACTCCTCTCATAGACATGGAAGAAAATAATGTCATATGGAAGTTTCTTTTAATAACGATAACTAAGTGAACAACATCGTAGAATAGAAAGCTAGAATAAAGCCAAGCATCATAAAGATCATAAGAAAGGTATTGGCCAGGGAGAAAATAAATTTTGCTGTAAAGTGGAAGGAGGTCGACAGAAGACGGGTAAGGATGCTGTTATGTCCCCCATGCCCGTCCATTACTAGCACTTACAAATAACGGACACCTGCTCCCATATAGCAAGCCGAAAATTGGGGGGGGAAAATTTTCTTAGATACGTAAACCCCAACTAGATGTACTAATATGCTAAATTTTTAATTTTTAATTTTTTTACAATTTTTTAAGTGAATTTCCAAATATACCCACGTATTTTACTTGAAATTCCTCTTGTACCTACAGATTTTAAAATATTCCTTTCATACCCACGAATTTTCACATAATACCCCGTGTACCCATGTCGTTACAATCTGAAGTGACCAACATTAATTCTCAACTATGTGTGTTTGGGAATGGATAAAATTTTTGATGAAAAATTTTTTAGAATAAAAGTTGTCAAATGATGTGATATGATAAGGGTAATGATGAGGAATAAAGAAGATAAAATTAAAATAGATAGGTTAGTTGTATAGTTAGTTATGTATAAATAATTGAAAAGTAGGGCGGTTGTATAGGAAATTATGAAAAAATAATTAAAAATACAATAGTTGTGGAAAATGAAAAATTTTAAATTGAAAAGTTTTAACTTAATGTTTTTTGCACATGGCCAAACACACATTTATGCATATTCAACTGGGATGACATTTATGCCGAAAGTAGATATGAGTTTTCAAAGCACGTCTCTGGTTGCTCTGCGTCTACTCTGTGTCTTCTCCGGCATTGTTGGAGTCAATTCGGTGTCTCTCCGCTCACTTCTTCCCCAAGACTGCCATCCTTTTGTTGCTGCCGAATCTTGTTATCCAGTGTGCCTTTTTAATGTGCTACAGACTCTTGCTATCCGGTGTGCATTTTTTTATGGCTATCTGCTAGCTCTTATTATCCGAATAGCTTTCTCTGCAATAATCGCACCCATTGTTCTATGTTTGTCCATTGAAAGCTAGCATCTCTAACTCCAACAGCGCCCATCTTCCGCAATTGTTGGCAACCATGATTGTCTGTAGATGTCTTCCACAATTCCGGTGATGGGCAAAAACTCCTAGAAATCTAACCATACACCATCAAACCAGTAGCCCTGTCCATGCAAATCCTCTGCAATACCGTCTGGTATTAACGCTCATTCCATCCAGGCAGGGTATTTTTTCCTTACCCATCCACTGCTGAGAATCCAAGCATACTATGGAATCTTCAGATTATCTGCTCAGATTCATTCAAGTACTGAATCCACATTCTCAGTTTTCTAACTGCTAGATCAGGCGTCTCCGATCCCTCAAAGTGGTTTCTGATTTTAACCTTTTGATCGATCAATAACAAAAGGGCTAGATTTGGTGCTCAACATCAACCAATTCATTCACTGGGGTTGATTTTATTCATATTTGTTCTTAATGATTATTCATCTTTGTCGTCAGCAACAAAGTTTTGTGCATCTTTTGATTTTACAGGGGTCGTCGCTCTCTTCCGATGCTAAATTCGATGGTTCTCTCATACTCAAATGGCCGCTATCAGAGTCTGTCTTCCACTCCTATCTTTGGATATCTTCAAATTTGCTTTTCTGGCAAGCATTTAGAGCTTCATCTTTGATTACTACAACTTTTGTCTCTAGCTGTGCATTTGACCCAATCTGATTGGGTGTAACTCCATCTCAGAAATTGAGCCCACATCAGTTGGCAATCCTGCCATCATCGGATCTGCCAAGGAAGATGAAAAAAAGATGTGCAGTTTTGGTCTTGAGCTAACACGTAAAATAAAATTAAAAAAAATCGAATTTCAATCAAAGCTGACGGCCGATAACAGCATGAATATACGGGGCATTATGTGTAAAATTTGTAGGTATGAAAAAATATTTTAAAATCTGTGAGTATAAGAGGAATTTCAAGTAAAATACATGAGTATATTTGGAAATTCCCCTTTTTATTCTAAAAAATGGGATATAAGCATGCTAACAAAACTAAATGGGACCCACATTCACGAAAAAAATTTAAGAAAACTATTATATAAATTTTGGAATGCTAACAAAATACAAGAATGCTTCTATTGAATTCCTCTTTTATGTAACCGCCTCCAATTTTGATATTTTCACAATTTATGAAAAATTCACTCTTATGTATTTTCACGATTTATGAAAAATTCACTCTTATGTATTGTACTTAGCATCATTTTTATATTAACATAAGTCCTTCATTTGTTTAGCATGATAGTATGTCTCATCTATAAATTTGTAAAATTAATGTAACAGATAATATTTTCAAAACCTAAACCATCTAATATATCACTACTGCGGATAAATAATTTTATAAAATATTACTACATTCTAATATATATATATAGGAATATATTCCTGTGCAGCATTGCTGAAATAGGCCCCACATGATCATGAAATCATAATCTACTTTACCCATTGTATTTAGAATAATGTATTCTATTACCATACCAATTTTCATTCCAATAAGATACTTTAAAGTTGTTATTTACATCAAACTATTTTATTACGTTGGATTTGTACCATTTTCAGATGGGGCCCATATACATATCTGATTGAGATGAAAATTGGTGTGGTAATAGAATACATTATTCTAAATACAATGGGTGGAGTAGATCATGATTTCATGATCATGTGGGGCCCATTTTTGGGCCCACTGCACCGCTGTTCCGGTGCAACATCGCTGCATCGGAACAGCTCTCATATATATATAAAGTAGTAATGAATCCCGTCAGTAAAATGGGTCCTATGGAAAGTCCATCGATTCCTAATCTCCAGTGAAAATCAAAAAGATTTATCCATTTATAATCCTCCTTCAATTGGATTAATGGATCGTCCAATTGAAAATGATAACAGAATGCATAGGTTGTTAGGAATACCATGGAGTTACAAATAGTATACCACCGAACCGCCCTATTTCCTCTGTGAGGGAGAGAAAATTGATAAACCCGCAAATATTGGAAAAACGACAATTATTGTTAACTAAGGAAAATAACTCGTGATAAAGACAAGATAGACTTTGACCAGAAAAACTATATATATATATATATATATATATATATATATAAGAGTTGTCGCTGCACCGGAACAGCGGTGCAGTGGGCCTAAAAATGGGCCCCACATGATCACGAAATCTTGATCTACTCCTCCCATTGTATTTAGAATAATATATTCTATTACCACACCAATTTTCATTCCAATCAAATATGTATATGGGCCCCATCTGAAAATGGTACAAATCCAACGTAATAAAATAATTTGATGTAAATAACAACTTTAAAGTATCTGATTGGGATGAAAATTAGTATGGTAATAGAATACATTATTCTAAATACAATATGCGGAGTAGATCATGATTTCATGATCATGTGGGACCCATTTTGGGCCCACTGCACCGCTGTTCCGGTGCAGCATCGCTGCACCGGAACAGCCCTCTATATATATATTGATAGAAGCATTTTTCCTAATTTACATATATCTATTTTTGAACAAATGTAGCCTGTGCAAATTGAATTTGGATGGAACTTGATCTCCAAGCTGCATAAATGATATTAAATACAATAAATAGATCAAATTTTTCATCAACCATCAAAATCTTACTCTAAGAAGGGTCAGAACCAGTTCTATACAGCGCTGCTACGGGTCCAAACCAAAAAATCAGTAACAATTTTTCAACTGCATGCAAATCGACCAATATGCAGCCAGTGGTATATGATCAGTGCGGACAAATAATTTGCAACATCATGCGTAAAATCAATTAATTCACGATCCCTATCACCATGCCACAACCCATAAATCCTACTACTGGGAAACAAGTACTAGAACATAAAGCTAAGAGCATTTTATCCACCACCAAATATACTACATTATGGTCCCGATCCAGTGACAATGAAATCAGGCCTTATAAGTCGCTGGCAACAGTCATATTGTCGTTATCTGCCACCTGCAAAGTTAGATCAATAAGCATGGGATGTTACGAACTAAGGCTTAGCCTACTAGTATCACGGGCACCTGAGTCTTAAAATCCCAGCTTCAAAGTCGGATGGAAGCATTGACTCCTTATAATGCAATGTTCCAATGTAATTTTTAAAAAAATAAGCATGGGTTGTCTTCTTCAGATCCAGCCCAAGTAACTATAAATAAACATTTCTCCGAAGTTTGGAATGAATCAGTAAAGTTACAAGTGTCTTTTCATTAGCGTTTTTGGATTTGTGCTGAGGGTGTTAATATATTTTTTTTTTCTCCATGTTACGGGTATCCGCCACTCTCCACCAGTATGTTCGTTACAGGTCTCAACCACATTAATACCTAAGCCTCTCCTGCCTTGTTGGGTAATAATTTCCCATGGATAACGCCTTAATTGATGATAACTATAATTCAGTCTTGATCGTTGGAGAAACATGGGCCAGAAATCTAAGTTGCTGATATTCTACCTGAAATCAACAGACAGATGCTTTCTACCCCAGCAACAGGGCCGACAAAATCTGTCCCATAGTTCTCTCAGAAATTTCATTCTCACTATCCAACTCCACACCGTTCTCCAGCACCGCAGCATCCAAAATCAGCTTCCGCTTTGCAATCTCATACACATTCTCATCAACTGTTCCTTTTGTCACGAGCCTGGAGAAAACTCACCAAAACTCAGATAAAGATAATTTGGCAAAACAATATAAAGACACTATACAGCTTCCATCCAGATTCAATCCAACAAAAAATTAAATCAAACATTGTTTGGCCAAGCATAAGGGTGTTAATGGTCATGGTCAACCCGTCAACCCGCTTGTCCAACCCGTTTATAAATGGGTTTGGATTGGGATTTTTAAATAAATTGGTTATGATACGCAATCCCGTTTAACCATTTAATTAAATAAATGGATTAATATTGAAATTTTATAACTCGTCAACCCGTTTAATAACCCATTTAGCCCATATAACCTGTTCAACCCGTTTAATTCGTTCAACCAATTTAACTCGCTTAACTCATTAAAGTTTTATATATATACATGTAAACTCTTTGGTTATTTTCCTCTCTAAGTCTTTTTCTAGTCACCTAATTTTTATTTTTCCACTGCTGCCCTAATTCCATTTTCCTGTTATTGCCCTATTTCCATTTCCTCTATGCCGAAAATACTCTCTCGTCTCTCCCTGCAAGATCATCATCTACTAGAGTCTAGGCTCTCAGATTATTTGCTATACAACCCGTTAATAACCCACCAACTCGTTTATTAAATAGGTTGTAAATGGGTTAGGGTTGAGGTGTTTTAAATGGGTTAATAAACGGATTAGGATTGAGATATTTTAAATGAATTAGGATTAGGATTATGCTCCAACCCGTCCAACCCGATCCGTTAACACCCCTAGCTAAGCATCCAGTTTGGCTGGAAGTTTGTTGATCCATTTCTTTCATATAAAAGGCTGGAGACCCTCAGAATCCATTCAATGTTGGATAATCTTGCCAAGCAGTCACCAGTTGCAATTGGCCATTTTCACCAATACAGCCAGGATAATATCATAAAATAGTGATAAGATTAGTATTGCCAAACAGTGGAGCCCACAAGAAATGTTGTTGTATCCACCAGAAAGCCATTGGGTAATTCCTATGAGAAGTCTATGACAGTGGACAGACTTCAGAAAGTGCAGGCAGATAAACAAGAATGACATTACACGGAATGCACAAGATACCTGTAAATGGTCACTGGTTTAGTTTGGCCAATCCTATGGCATCGGTCTTCAGCTTGGCGGTCCACCTGGGGGTTGAAATCCATGTCATGAATGACTACTGTATCAGCTCCAATCAAGTTTAGGCCCTGTCCTCCTGCTCTTGTTGAAAGCAGGCATGCAAATATTGACCGATCATTGTTGAAAGAATCCACTATAGTCTGCCTCTCCGTAACCTGAGTACTATAAATGGAACAAGAACCACTGTCATACTTAAGTATCGACTGTTGTAACAGACATGCAGTATTAAGGATGCATGAATAGACGAACATCTGATGAGCTCATGTAGAAGCTCCCACCATGCAAGTTCTCATCAAGCAATGATGACCTGTGGTAACTACAATCATGACAATTACATGCAATATCACAAACTTGTCATTAATGGAAGTAACAAGTGTATGATTTCCTGTCTGTACGAATCTCCAACATGCATACATGAATACAATCACATCTGTGTTTAGACATCTGCATCCATACATAAGCGACCTGTGTTTATTATACCTGCCATCAAGCCGCCTGTATGTAACGCCAATAACGTCTAAAGTCCACTCCAGAATATCAAGCATTGAGGTCCACTGACTGAAAATCAGAACACGGTGCCCCTTTTCCTTTAGTGAAGGGAGGAGTTCTGCTAATGCCTGTTAAATGAAAGGAAACAAATCAAACAAATCATGCTCTTATTCTGCTCATACCTGAGGAAAGAGAAAATAGAGATTTGCAGAAAGTGTTTCCACAGAAATCTCCAGAACATAACTGAATCAGAGAAAAAACTTACACGACATTTTGCTGAAAGCAGAACATGTTCATTTGAGAGTGCACTCTTTACACCATAACCGAAGTATGAAACCAAAAGCTGCAAACCATAGTTGAAATGCACCAAATTAGTTCCATTATCTGCAACTCCCAAACGGATGCCATGCAAGACTAATAAACGTACAGATATTGAAGAACCTCTAGACTATGCTGTCATGGGTCTTGAATTTCAATTTTCTTAGCCGAATCAGTATGTATCATACCAACAGATCAAACAACTATCATTATCCCATGTACACGAATGAATCAAATATCATGGTAATTAAGATGGCAATGAAATTATTATCCTCTGATGACTATAGTGTTTTTGCTTTGAAAAAAGTACCTAGCCACCAATTTCATAAGGGAACTTATAGAAGAATATAAAATCCATTAAAGGTAATGAATCAGAGTTCCATAAAGGCCGGGTGATAATTGATTTGTCATGAACAAAAACAAAACCTAGAATAAATTACAATTAAGAATCCCAAGGCCATATCCCCTATAGGTTCATGTGATGCTTACTGAGTTTGCGTAACTTTGCTTATTCATTTACAACTAGTTTTCTTGATCATGAATATGGATACAAATTACAACGGAAAACTAGCTGCTAGCACAACAATAAATGATAGAAGATAACAAGATAAATGGCCCAAGAATTAAGGACCACTGCTGTACCCTAACCAAGCCAGAAGTCCAAAGTACTATGCCCATCAACCACACATTTTCAACAGAAGTTTGTCTTTTAGCAGACAAGCTGAAGTCCCACGATATTTCTAGCAAAACAGCTGGACTCACAGAACTCAATGGCATGCGGCCATCAGGAATCTATTCAACGTAAAATTCAAGCTCATCACATAGGGTTACTTTTCGCCTGAATACATGTGAGCGAAACAATCCGCATACAACAAAGGTTTTAAAAAACATATTAAAAGCATAAGAAATGCTACAACCAATAACATCACATGAGACAAAAATGTATTCCACATTACCAACTACTGCTATAATCATAACCATAAGGCCACTTGGGAGGACAGAAGCAGCAAAAACCATATTAAGAGAATTAGAAAGATTACAAATGATAACATCCAAAGACTGCTTCACATTTTTCAGCAAAAAATGATCAGCCAGAATTAGTAGAGAAGAAGATATAATTAAACATGGCAATAAATGCTACTTTCATAAATTAAAGCGAAATTTGGTTAATGGAACTTTAAAATATGTTAACAGCCCATGAAGAAAGCATTCTCAATGGAATGCATGAAGAAATTGCTAAAACTGTTGTTGCTCCTAAAGAAATTTATTGGTTCCTAGTGTTACTATTAAAGTTCAATCCAAAATTAATATCATTGATGACAGCCTCAAGAAGTCCATAAATCAAGCAAATCAAGAGGCAACCACTATCGAAGGTCACCGAGAAGAAAGACATGCTCGTGAGAATCTAGAAGACCATTGTTATGAAAGATGTAAATCAACTGCCAGATACTTCATCTGAAGATGAAGAATTTTTTTTTTTTTCTTTTTTTTGAAAATAATTTTTTATTTGGTTGCTGTTGAGAAGTTACCTGATGGTGACTTTAAATCCGTAGACGATTTTAGTATGGCAAAAAAAATAGAGCTTGGGAGTCACTGAAGTAAAGAGGTGCAAAAATCATCCATGATTCTGAAGGGTGGATTCTCAAAATGGCATCATCAGACACTCAAATTTTGAAGCTCAAAGATCAACAGGTTTGATTTGATTTTGAAAACTTTATCAAGGACAGATTCAAGCATTGAGACATTGAATTCCAAAATGAATGAGCTTAGTCATGAAGATGAACATGTTTCCAAGATGAGAAAAATCTTCTTGAGGCATCACACGAGGAAGAAATTCAAATTCGGCAGACAATATTTGTAAAGCATCTTTTGATGAAGATTTTAAATGCTATGAAGCATCTGAAGAGAACCAAAGAAAAGAGAAGAACGAAGTGGTGTCTTTTGAATTGCTGTCCAAGAAACAAAGCTCCAATTTGACGCATTGGATTGCATTATCAATTGTCATCTAATTTGAATAAAGTTTGCTACAAAACGCAAGAAAACATTTTCTCTAAGCCAAGGAAATCATGGAGAAATGTGATTAGGGTTTATTAGGATTTGTTGTTTTAAAAACTAATTTTGATGATTAATTGTTACATTTGTTTCCATAAAATTCTCTATTGATTTGCTGCAGTTCTCTTCTAATTTCCTCCCTGCATCATAATATATGTGCGTGCATGTGCATAAAAGATATGAAATAATACAAGCAAGCTAAACACTTAACACCCACCCCCCACCAAAAAAAAAAAAAGGAAAAAGAAAAGTCTAGAGCTTCAGCAAAACTTAATGGATCTTGAAAATTACCCGGTGAATTGCAAAATCGTTGTAACTCTTGAGTTCATCAATGACTCTATCCAATGTGCATTCAAAGCCAAATGCACCTTTTGGATGTAAAATTCTAGCAAAACGAACAACATCCTTATCACTGTATATGCGCCTGACGAGTAATGGATGGTTTGCAATCTGACATAAACATGAGATAGTTCAAGCCAGATTCGAAACAAGATCAAAGAGAAGAAAACAAGTTGCCCATGTGCAGGGGACAACATAATATATGAAATGGTAAATACCTTTCGGAATTGCACAAAGTAGTTGGATATCTGACGCTTTGGAAGCACAGCTGCAACACTGGTAGGAATACCTTGAGAAAGCTTCATCATCCGGGCTTGAGTTGCTGCACGATATCCATCAATGGCTTCTTTATAAGCGACAACCTGTTCTGATCCCATGCATACATACTTGACCTGCACTAATTTTCTTCTTAGCTCACTGGGGGCAGAGAGAAAAAAACCAAAGGCAAGGGCAAAGAAACAAAGGAAGCAGAGAGCATGTGTAATTGAATATAAAACAGGAAATCATTCTAGCAGACTTCAATGACAAAAACGAAACTTAACAGCCAGGTAAAACAGAAAGCAGACTTGCCTCCTGTATCTTTGGGACAAGTTGCTGCATCACGTCAGATTTTAAACGCCTCAAAATAAATGGTCCCAATATGGACTTTATACGGGCAATCAATTCCTTATCTTCTCCATCCAATAGCTTTTTGAGGTCCACATCTCCAGTTTCAAAAATATCAGGCATCATGAACTCCAACAATGACCACAACTCCTGAAACCGTATCTCATTAAGTAATAAGCATTCTATTAGCTGCTAACAGGCAAATACGCAAAGAAAAAGATAGTACTCTGGAAAAATGAAATGATAATTAATTGATAAGTCCACTCCATCCAATAGGCACAGTGACAGCCAGTGCATGCGAACAGGTGCCCAATAGTTTTCATACCTTAGTCATCTGGAAGACAAAACTATGAAGACACCAATAAAAAGGGAGATATCGATAAAGAAGCCAAGTGATTCAATACAGCCAGCTGCGTGGAGACGTCAATGCGACTTTTTTATTTTAAATCATTCTTTCCAAAATTTATGATTCCAAAAATCAATGTATTAAAAACTTTTATATATTATATATACTAGACATTATTGGAGGAAAAAATGATAGTTATACATGGGCTCCGCTTCAATGTAAACAAGCTATAGAAGCGAAGCCATATAATCCACTCAAAATTGAAGATTTTAATCCTTGATGGAAAATCCAATTCATTCATTGTATTCGACATTACTTATTTAGCTAAGAGACCAAGATTCATCCAAATCAAGTATATATATGGGCCATATTCGTTGAAAAATATATATTCATGTGTAAATTATGAAAAATTGGATCCATTTACACATATATTAGAATGTAATAACAATTTATAAATTCATTTATCCACATAGAAATGATATTTGAGACGGTTTAAATGTTAAAAATACGACTTCAAAATTGATATTTAATATTAAACCATTTTATTCCATTGATTTTCAATGGGGCCCATGCACAAGATATTAAACAAATAGAAGAATTCCCAAAATACTAAAAATAATACTAAATACAATAGATGGAGTTGATTTTCCATCAACAATCAAAATATTAAAAATAAAAGGATTATATAGAAAAGGAGTTTCATAGAAGCGAGACCAATTATATATACACTCTTGAAAGATGCTAAGATCATACAAAATATAAGTTTTTTATGGGAGTTATTTATGGTAACATGACAAAACAAATGGTATTAAACAAAAAAATTTGTTTACATTAGGGGAAAATTTTTGAAATTAAAATAAAATAAAATAAATAAAAAAAAAAAAAAAACCAACAACAACAATGATAACAAGGGGCTGTGTGGCAGGCTATATTGAATCATTGCCCAATAAAAGAAACCAATAAATAAACACCACTATACAAACCACATCTCATGCACATTAAAGTACATCAGGTGAAAACATTTTAATGGGCCAAAGTAAAATATAAATTCTTATTTGCAGACAATCAAAGGAAATTAAAATTTAAACCAATTATGCTCATAAAAATAATTCAACTATTCTTGATATGTCAACAGTAAATAGGTGTGTTAAATTAAAATTTAAACCAATTATGCTCATAAAAATAATTCAACTATTCTTGATATGTCAACAATAAACAGGTGTACCTAGACAAATGCACAAAGATTCCAATCTTCGTTGGACCAACTCACTAAGGGCCTGTTCGGCCATGAGTTTTGAATGTAGAAAGCACAAAGACTTATCAACTTTTAATGGGTGTTTGGACCCGCTTTTAAACTTCAAAGCTTGAAATCCAAGCTTTTTTTAAAACACACGGCGTGCAGTATTCATTTTAGTGCAGCCAAATAGGCCCCAAGTAAGTTCATACCTAACCATGTCCCACAACTGAAGTGTAAAAACTGCTGATTAAAAAATAAAAGCGGTTATGTCACATCAGTCTAGAAAAGAAAGAAATAATGTTTTCACACTTCTTCCCCCATGAAGGGACATCAAGTCCTCTTTTACTTCAAAAGTAAGCACACATCAAGAATAAATCCTAATTTCCGTGCTGCAGCACATTATTCGTTTTGGCTTAATAAATTTCTATCCATGCAATGGGACCAGGAAATGACTGAATGAGGACAACTGAACTTAGTTTTTTCATAATAAAACCTCAGCCTCAGCCTTAGCATCAATATAAATAGAAGCCAAAAGCATGCAGATTTCGCAGGTAAAAAGTGGAACATATGGTTAGGATACCTTGGAGAGGGGAGCAGTACCCTTTTTGGCCTGAACCTCTATATTTATTGATTAGTTTATTGTTCATTTAGTTGTGTGCCTTCTATTGCTTTGTCAATCTCCCACTTATACATTTCAGTTCCCAATCTTCCTTCAGTTTGAGCTTTGTCGTACGCCCCCTTTGGGACCAACAAAAAATACTACAAACTTGGAGATAAGAGAATATGGTAGCTATAGCGTGTTATATGGCTTACATCCCTAGGCACATGTTACAAGAGAAGGACATTTCTTTTTTATGTATTACAAAAGAAGGACATTAGGATTATTTGGTAATCACTATTTGGCGACCATCCCAAGGAATTAATAAGTAACCATATAGTCACTTGTCTTATCACATCTATCCTCGTCCCAAAAAGAAAAAAGATGTTCATGGCAGTAAATTATAATGAGATATCAAGATGTCATTGTTATAGCATACATGTAGGTCATTTTGAAGGGGAGTTCCAGTCAGCATCAAGCGTTGTTGTGCATTCTGTGCAACAGACATTAGATTCTTCCAGCGATAGCTATTTCTATCTTTCAAACAATGAGCTTCATCCATAATCACGCAGCTCCATCGCCAACGCTTTAGCGCCTTGCGATCATCTTTCTGCTGTGCACTGCATTGATAACCAAAAAATTAAACATGGTTCATATGCTCACATATATTTCCTTAACTTCTTTTATTTATTTATGCTGAAGAATACTGTAGAGGTAGCAGCTGCACATACCTGTGTCTTTCAAACAACGAATAGCACACCAACAGCACATTAAATGGAGGTGGTAGACCAGCCTTGCCCAAAGAGCTTAACTCCTTTGAATAGGCTGCACGTCCAGCCCCATGAAACTGCAGAACAGAAAATGATGGACACCATTTTCTAAGCTCTCTTTCCCAGTTCTCTAAAACAGAAGCTGGGCAAACAATTAAGTGAGGACCAGGGTCATTGTCCAAGTGTTTCAGCAAAGTTAAATACGTGATGGCCTGTTTAAGTAGAAAGAGAGTTGTAACAATCATTATTCAGAGAATTGCAATTCGTATTGATATCAGATTCAACATTGAAAAACTAAATACCTGAATAGTTTTACCGAGACCCATCTCATCTGCCAAGATGGCTGCAAAAACAATTTCCACCAGTAAAAGAAACATGATAAGAATGTGAACATGGATAAAATCCACCATGATTAGTTCTACATTTGCAATATTTGCAAGGTTAAAGCATGCTAGAGAAACCTTGGGTCCCTAGAACTTCACCCTGCATATTTTGTTTAAAAATGATCACTATTGCCATAGCCGGAGCAAGTCGATAATTAAACTAGTACAGTCATCAATTCGTTTTGAACCACTCTGAATCTTATTGCATATTAAGCCAACAAAGTAATTTATATCCTTATATTAAAGAACCTTTTAATGCAATTAACTTCGGATTTCATGGAATATGATCATTTTTAAATTTTAAAACCAAAAGAAAATGTATTAGTTTTTAAAACATATAATTATGATACCTAAATCTAGTGAAGAAGTAGATTTTTAATTTTCCTTGAAGTTCACCTGTGTACTGAGAATAACTTTTAGTTTCTTCGCCCTACATAAACTCCAAACTTCTTTAGTTCTTCTCTGATAGGAAGAGCCCCAATGCCAGTTGGCTCCTTCGCAAATGGGACAAGCAACAGCATTTAGGGATATCATCTATGGGTTAAAAGATGGAAATTATTTACCTTTCAAATCTCTTAGACCCAAAGAGCCTAGATGGCTAGATCCCAAAATAACGTCAGATTTTTGGAAATCAATGGAAGAGTGGATATTAATGGTTTAATTAGCAGTTTGAATGGCTCGAATGGCTTATTACATGAACCAACAATTGAAGCAACTCAAACTGACCAAGAAACCAGCTCCCAGTCAGACAGGTCAAACAGGGTTACTAAAATACTCAAAGTCATTTTGATTGAACGCTTGTTTCCCCTTCACTGTTTGATGTGCAAAAATCAGATGAAATATATAAAGAGGATCCATTGATTTGATTTATTAGAGCATTAAAATATTATAATATTGCATTTAGGTGAATATGTAATATTGCATCTAACCATTCACCAGAATGTAAAGAACACTTTTGTGGTTATGAGTTGCCCAAACAACTAGAAAAAAATTTTATAGGTCTACATTTCGTATCTATTCATTTGAATTTTCTGATAACAAAATTATTTATCCAAATGACCTTGATTTCAATTTTCTGGCCAACAAGACTATTATCCAAAAGATCTTCAGGTCCTCAAGGAGGTGATCATGTGGTCACATGATGCTAGTTTCTTTGAATCATTCCCCTGGTTGGCTATAGTGCGCATAAACAAGGAACTTTCACTGAAAATCAAGAATACACACGATGCTGGTTTCACTGAATCTTTCCCCTGGTTGGTTATAATTCTATGTTTTTAAATCCATCCTTTTTTTTTTTTTTAAGCACATGATGCTGGTTTCATTGAATCATTCCCCTAGTTGGTTGTAATTCTATGTTTTTAAATCCATCCTTTTTTTTTTCTGAAGTAGGCTTTTAAATCCATCTTGATAATTGGAGTTAACGTACTCTGCAAAGAACACAAATTTTTGAATTCAATGAAAACCAAAAAAAAAAAGGATTTAGAATTTACTACTCCTTGAAATGTGAAATGCAGCACAACTTGGGCGGGTTCAGATAGGGTTGATATCTATCTGATCCTAATCGAAATTTAAAAATGCCTACCCATACTTACAATCAGGGGAAAAAAAAATGTCTACCCATACGAAACCATAACCAAATTTGAAATAATTTGGGAATTTAGAAATTCAGGTTATTCGAGTTGAAAACAGATTAGAAATTTAAGTTAGCAATTTGGTCAGCAATTATTATAAATTCATTAATCTAACCATGACAAGCAATTGCGATGAACTTACAAAGCTTCTTATTCACCAAAAAACGTCAAGACAAATACCAAAATATTTATTTGGGCTATATTTTGCTAAAATATTTGAATTTATTACCTAAGCTACTTGGATTGATAATTTAGCTTGTGTGGGTTATTTGGGTTGGGTAATCTTTAACCCAAAACCGACTTGTAATTCAGTTCAAGTTAGACCAAATTAAAAAACCCAAAATCTGAAAAATCAGGTGTCTCCATTGGATTATGGGTCTACCTGAACCAAGTTGCACCCCTAAATCATAACTAATGTTAGTTGGACTGGTCTAACCAAGTATCTGCCATTATTCTAGTTTTTTTTTTTTTTAAATAAATACAACCTCCAATTTCCAGGGTCAAGCCGAGTCAGACCCAATAAAGGGGAAGCTCTTCCAACACCTATTTTCTCCATTCGCAAGACTTGAACCCAAGACCTTGCTTAAGGAGAGCCAGTGGAACCAAAATTCAAACATCCAACTGACCAAACCAATTCAATGATATCAAGATATCTAAAATGAAAAAAGACATCCAACGACCAAAGTTATTTCTTAATCCAGTGCCCTCCTTAGATTTTTAGGAATCTATTCTTTAGATTTTTACAAGTCATGCACAATCATCAATGAATTTAAAACCCACCTACACGGAACTGAAGAAGGAGAAGGATCAAGGTTTTAGATTTTTATTGGAATATTAGCATCACAGCCCTCCCCTTTTCATAATTTGCTAAAAAATATTGCTCTATAAAATTACAGATATCCCTGCAGTTACTGGTATTTGCAAATCACTCTACTATTTAATTAAACAATCTAACTGGTTTGATGAAATGGTCTAACCACTTCAAACCAAACTAGACACTTTACCAGTCCAATCACCGGTCCAATTCTGACAACATTGATCATAACCTTATTTATTGATGCACAACTGCGTGTTAATGAACAAGGTTTAGTTAATTACCACTGAGGTTTAGTTAATTACCACTGACTGTTAGAAAAGGTGAGGATGGAGGGAACCTAAACATCATAAGTCTTGGTTTTAGCACAGACAAGGCAGAAGAATAAAATCTGTGGCATTAAAAATGTGCTTCTTTGCCACAAATTCCTTCCACTTACGAAGATATATATTTCACCAGAATCATCGGGAACATATAAAAACATAAGTTTAAATTTGTAATTTTTTGCTTCATGTTTTCATGCAAGCATGTGGGCACAAACATCTGAAGACTCCTTTAAGGTAAACAAATAATGGCTTTTCGGAGATGTGACCTTCAAGTTATTTAATAGCATGAAGTAAACAAATAATGGCTTTTCTGAGATGTGACCTTCAAGTTATTTAATAGCATGAACAGATTTTAGGTAAGACCCTGATCACAATGTCAAAAAGAAATAAATCTTTGCTAGTAATAAATTTTGATCCTGCCTCTAGAACTTAGAAGCTAACTAGCTGAAAGTGCATTTTAAAGGCTCCAAGAAACACCATGTGGTGGAATTATCCATAATGGTCGTAGCATATGCACCCGACAGGAGTTTCAATTGTTTAAAATTAATTAACAAAAAGGGATCCAATCAGCATTCTTAAAACTGATTCAGACGGGTCGATCCAACCAGTTTTACTCGGAATTGATACTGCCTCGGGTCAGATTCACCCCAGTTGTCGGGTTGAGTTAATAAGCCAGATTCAAACGGTTAAATCAGCAATTTAACTGGATTTTCAACCAGCCAATCTAACCAGTAGGAAGAAAATATCATCATCTCTCGCAAGCCCTTGCCATAATTAGAAAATCAAAGCCCCTCCTAGCCTTTCGCCTTCTTTGTTGGGTGACCTAGAAATGTCTCTTTCCTCTCCTCACACAGTGGCAACAGATTGGGGATTTGGGATTTCCTTCCTAACCAATATCACAATGCTGAAAACAGCATAGATGTCATGACCTAAAATTGAAGAAGATGTGAGATGATGGCAGCAGACAGCTTGATTTATTGACATTGAAGAAAAAGACAGCACCCTTTACTGCCATTGCAACTGCCATCACCATAGGAGCATCCCCAAAGCAGCTGCCATGCATGTTTTGTAGGAATATCATCGCCCAACCATTCTTCCATTGACAAGTTTGATTACCAGTTGAGTTCTAACAACATTGTTTCAAAGACACCATTCCACCACATCGGGTTCCCCCACTCTATGGAGAACACCCCAGCTAGAATCAAGTATCAACTCAATCAAGCACTGTAATCGAGGGTGCAACTTAGTTTCAATTAACCAAATACCAACCCAAGCAATCAGAATTTTAACAGTTTGGGTTGATATAAGTTGGGTTTCAGGTACAACCTAATACAAATTACATTATTGTTTGGTTAGACAGTGTAACCCAAATTCCAAATCAAATAGTTTAAATTAATAACTTAAATAATGTCATTATATCTTTAGCCAAGTGAAGGAAGCCTTGCCAGAACTAGGATTGGAATATGCACTTGCGTTGAGTTGTAAATACAAGAATTTAAAAGAAAAAAAAAAAAAAGTGAAGGGAGCCTTCGTGTAAAGGTAAAAGTTGTTGTTGTATGACCTAGATGTCACGAGTTTGAATTGTGGAAACAACTTCTTACTTGGCAATGTATGGCTGTGTGCTATAAACCCAAAAGGTGGTCCAACCATTCCTCAAACCCCCCACACATGTGGGAGCTTAATGCATTAGGCTGCGCCACATCTTAAGGAAATGTAATATAGATAAATATAATATTATAGGCGTGCTTGGTAACCAAAAAAAAAAAATTACACAATTTCTCCACAAACTATTCCATCATATTATGTAATTAATATGTTCAATGACTAATTAGACAGGATAAAACTTTCAAAATTGTTTCAAAGATCACCTAATTATTTATTAAGATAACTATAACACATGGACTTAGAAAAACAATCTTGTGCCCGTCCGTTATAGATCTTAGAGTATAATATAGTCTGCTCTGACTTGACAACTCAACCACAGTTTTAAAACACGTCATATTATGTTTCAAGCTTAGATTCACTTATAAACTCCCAGGAACTCTTATCCACTTTTCAATGTAAGATATAGTTCTGGGCTGTTACAAGCCTACCAATTTTCACCTAGTTCATCCTCGGACCACAACTCAACTCAACTCTAGGTCGCTACCCACATCACTCAGCTCTGGGCCTCTGCTCACTCATCTCAACTCTAGGCCTCTACCCCACATCTACTGGAAGAGTCCGCTCTGAAACCATTTGTAACACATAGCTCAATAGTATGGTTTTAAAACGTGTCACGCTATGTTTCAAGCTTAAACCCGATTATAAATTCTTAGGAACTCCATCCCCTTTTCAATGTGAGATTCAGTTCTACGCTGTCAAAATAACAAATATATTTAATATAACAAAATTTATAGACTTTACCTAAGGTACAGTCAGGTAATCTACCCAGCTCAATCCAATCCAAACCCACAAACTGCACTATAAGCGCAACCCTTTAATATATGGTACATCCTTCTAGACCAAATCTAGGAAAACATGAACATCTTAAACATTAAAAGCTAGCAGTAATTCAAGTTTATGAAACCGATGCCATATAGCATTGATTTATGTGAGAAAGAAACTAAGAAAGCAAATTTCCCTCAAGAATAAAGTAATTCAAGTTTATGAAACCAACATCATATAGCATTGATTTATGTGAGAAAGAAACTAAGAAAGCAAATTTCCCTCAAGAATAGAGTAAGTAGTAATGAAGGGAATCCTACAGCATCTAGGTTAAGAACAGAGCTTTGTGTCATTGACTCAATCTTTTCTGTAGTACGAAGACTAAGTCCTTTGTAAGTCACTATTGAACTTGAAGGCATAAACATTAGATGAACATTCCCATCAGATTTACAATTTAAAAAAGGTCAGTGATGCTGGGTCATGCTGCTGATCCTGAAAGAACCCCTTGTAGGCTGACTGGAAAAGCAAAACTATAATAGTTTTTTAAAAGAAAAAGGTGTGGTATGCAAAATACAAAGCTGTAATAATAGGCATGCTCTATGACTGCATTCAATAGCCAAAAATTGAAAATGATCGAATCACGTAGACCATCCAATAAAATGTCATACAGGGGTAACCAACCACTATTTTGTAACTAAGAACCTACTCAAATTTCTTCCTAGCCAACGCTTTTTTGAACTTTGATGGGTAGCAACACCTGTGTTCACACTAGGCCGGGCAGATACTTGACCAAATATTCCATTTAAAAAAATAAAATAAAAATTTCCATTTTTTAATCGATGGCCATTACATCATATGCAAAAACAGGCTTGTAACAAGTATAACCTGAGCAGACAGTTTTGAGCCCGGTTTCCAAAATTGAACCCAAACTCTATGCAGACTCCAACTCTACACCCAGGGAAAACATAGTTCAGTCATCGTGGCTAGGGTACACCTACACAAGTTGCACTTGCATCTAGATGTCAAGCGCAACATAGCATAAGCACTCCCCTAAATTTATTTTTAGTAATAAAGGTTAGAAATGAAATGTACAATACAGGAAAGTACTCTTCCCAAACTAAAATTAAATTAAATTAACAAACTCACTTCAAAATCAGACCACCATCAAAGAAACTTTTCTGTTCATGATGACTTCGGCTATCTATGATCTTAGATGTACAAACAAAGTATAGAAATTAGATGCAAAAGAAACTTAAATCTGTATCTTAGGCTTGAAAACAAAATTCAAAAATGAGATACAAAAGAAACTTGAAAATGGTGTTTGGTATATTTAGCACCATTAATAGTCACAAAATAATTTATCAACATTATAAATGAAAAGAAATTTCATGTTCCTAATGAATCTGATTGAAAATTAATATTGAAAATATGCGCTTCTTAATGAATTTGATTGAAATTAATAGTGAAAAATATGTGATGACTATGCAGGAAATTGTAGTGCAATCTAGGAGAGAAAAAATGCATTTCACCCTTTATGTCACAGGAAAATATTCAAAAAATTGCAACCTTTTAATTTTCCCACTTTCTACTATATGTGAGGTAAAAGTTATATCCAGTCTAATTTTGTAATTCAAAAGAGGGAAATTTTGATATCAAGCACCAACTCTTACTCACGATTACAGCTCAACCATTAAGTGTTATTAATTTTCATCTGAACTATCAAAAGTTCTAATACTTCAAAAATGAAAATCAAATGAAAACCACAAGCCTCTAGATAGAAATAGGATGAAGAGAAAATGATAACATGTACAGGTCAAAGGGGCAATGACGATGTCTGCACTGTGCAAACAGCTGTGATGAGTAAATAAGAAGCAAAGAATTCATATGCGTCAAGTTCTAGGCTCAGCCTAATTTAATATACTAAATCCTTAATGAACAGCCTTATAGAACAGGACCCAAGCGACAAATAAGGATTATTAGACTACCCACTCTCTACGTATGCTTTTTATACTCCCTTCTTAAGCATCAAACAAGAGCCATTAAGTAGTCATCTTTAAATTGTGCAGATCTCCAGACCAATTCACGCAAGCTCTCTGGCTATCTAGGAGCATGTCCTCACCTCCAGAAGATCTCAACCATCAACAATACACAAACAGGATTGGCATCAATTCTTTGATAGGCCACAGGAAATATAGACATTGACCTACAATCCCTATTTCAACGAACTGATACAAATGAAATCAATGAACCTGACAACCACCTGATTCCTCCCATGGGTACAAGTACAACAGTGGATCTTCATCTGATTGTTGACATGCCTTGTTACTAATTATACTTTCTTAGAGCAGATCATCCATCAATAAGAACAATGTGCATAACAATATATCTTCAGTTCAACATCGAACAAATAAAGTACAACCCTTCATTTCACACGCTCTCACCGTGAGTACAAAACAGGATGCTACTACTAGAATCAAATTGGCAAGTAAAAAAATATATATCTCCAACTATAACAAACAAAAAGGGAAAAAATTAAGAAGAAAAACAATACCTCCGCCGATATTTTTCCTGTACAATAATAGCAGAAAATTGACTCCAACAAGCTGGTAAGGTTTGAGAGTTGGCTGAAAGTCTGACTCCTCAGATGCACAAGCTGCATCGATATCTTCCTATGAAAATAAAAGAGCCCATCAATTTCATATGGAATGCAGCTAAGGAGAGACAATATGGTAGATTTACAGTCGCTCAACCCAGCCCGACCAATCAAATCAACTAAAACTTACCTGCGTCACAATCTTGGCAGCTGAAGACTCCACTTCTGCATACCTATCACAAGCTGCCTGAGCAGAGGAAGAGCCATACAGCTCTTTGCGCAGCGCTGCTGAAATCTTCGAGCATTTCTGTAATGCTTTACCCACGACGTCATCGTCATCGTCATCTAATCGTCCCACCTCCTCATCCTCCGACGATTCCGCTCCATACACGTCCGCGAAATCTTCATCGTCGCTGTCCTCATCCACTACGAGGCGGCGGGCACGGTTCCTCTGCGGCCGCACCTCCGTCACCTCCACGTCGTCGTCGTCAAAAATATCATCGATATTTATGAAGTCGCTGTTGGCAATTCGATCCGAATTCCCGCGGTTTCTGGGCCGGAAGGCGAAGGACTCGATCGGCGGCGGAGTTCTCTCCTTCTTGAGGACTCTGGAGAGCTTGAATTCGTGGTTCTCCCACTCGTCGTCGGAGATTTCCTCGAAAGCGCGCTTCATTTCATCTTCCGCTGCAGGCGACGCGTCGTCGAATTTTGGATTTGCGCCTTGAACTGATCAGAAATTGGAGGGGGAAAGAGGGAAAAACCCTAAAGAAATGGCAAGAGCATAGAGAATCAAAGGTGTCGGAAAAAGCGACAGGAGGAGAATATGTTGTACAAGGAATGGAATTCGAGAGAGGGAGGATCAGAAAATGAGTGGGAATTTAGAAAAGGGACCGGAGAGAGAGAAGGGAGAAAATGGCGGTTCCGACGAGTGAGAGAACCGCCATTTTTTTTCTCCTCCTTTTTCTGTTTTTTCTTCAGGCTTTCAGCAGGGTTTCAGTTTTTGGGCGGAGGGAGGCAGACGCGGGCTCGGCCCGTGCCTGGGCCCGCCTCACAAGGAAGCGAGAAATTCTCTTTTTATGATTTTTTTTACTTTATAACCTTTATTTTTGTTACTATTCAAGACATTTTTTTCTACGAATAATGAAAATATAGTACTTTTCAACAAAAATCGAAACAACTTTTACCAACAGGGTTAGCCAAGAAGGTGAGAACCTTAGGTGGGAACTAATCCAACAAATGTATTTTCAAAATAAAAATAAAAAGAAACCATATTTTAGATTCAGAATATTATTTCAGCCGCTGAAAGTTAAAATCATAAAAATTAGATTGGATTAATTAAAATCTCTTTTGTATGGTTATTACTAAGAACGATCGAAAGAATACTTTGAATCTAATGTACGATTTGATTTTAAAAATCAATCAACTAAAATGTAATATGAGGATAAATTACAGCCAAAGTTCACAAACTAGAAAATTAGATTATATTAATTAACATCTCTTTAGTATGATTTTTAATATGAACAGTCAAAATAATACTCTTGAGAGTATGTTTGGGAAGAAGTAAAAGAAAAAAATTTTGTGTAAAAGTTTTTTAAATAAAAAAATAACACGATATGATAAAGATAATAATAAAGAGTAAAGAGAATAAAGTTAAAATATGTGATACTCCCAACTCGAAGCATTACAAAGTCTTCCTCCGGGATCATTATTGATTGGTAAATGTGAGTCAGGATTATTGCCTGATCACGCAACAGGTTCTTAAATTTGATCTCATCCAAAAAAAATTTTGTTTTATCCCTTTTTCCTTCATAATTTCATCTCTTTTCATTTCATTACATTCATTTTACAAGTAATGATACACCTGTAATTCGTTATACATAATATTTTTAAAATACTACTTGGTTCTTTTTCCTTATATATATTTTCATAATCTCACCTTCTGGCACTTGTCATCAACTACACATATGATTCATAAAATTTTATCTTGTTCCCTTACATTATTAATTTTATCAACCTGGTCATGCCATAATCATATAAAATACATTCATAATCAAATATTCGACATACATACTTGTATACGTACATTCAGCCATCAATTCACATAGAATTTAAAATTTCTAGTAAGTTTGCATACCTTGGCATTCCTTAAAAATTTCAGTTATATTATTCCATACAAAGTAGCTAATTATTTTAGCATAGACAAGAATATCAGCTCATATCTTTCTTCAAATACTCAGGTTCTTTACCTCTTGAGCTTCCTTGCACCTGTCTAGGGTTTAGGAAAACAAAACATGAATGAGAACTCAATAAGCAAGCATTTTCATTATCAGGTAAGTGTTTCCTGTAAATATTTTCATATAAATCTTTTTATGTCCCAATGTCTGGGCTTTTCAAAGGTAATACATATGCATATAAACCTTTTTAGGTAATCCCTATTTTTCTTCTGTGAACATTTTTATGTCCTACGATATTTTTCTTGTAAATCATTTTTCATGACCCTATTTTGGGGCTTGTTTAAAAACAAAGCATATACACGTAATCTTTTTTCATGTATGCATTTACATAGAAATCTTTTTATCTCAACCTTGATATATACACATTTCATGTAAACACTTTTATGAGCCAATTTAGGGTAAAATTTTTCGTATAAACGCTTATGACCCCATTTAAGGTAAGCCCTTTTTTTCGTATAAATCATTTCATATCTCAGTTTCTGGGTTTTTCAAAAGCAAAACATATGGAAATGCATTTTTTCCCATTCAGTAATGACACTTACCAAGTGATCATCTACTTTTTGGAAAAAAAAATCTATCATATAACGGCACGTTAGCCAGACGGCCGTTCCTTAAACCTGCTCTCATCTCAGGGAGGACGTCGCTGGCCTCCTACCTTCCCTTAATGACTTGGCGATATGTGAAGGGGGCCCCGATCCATCTGTAATTGTATCTACAATTGACCTATTCATTGTTCTGGTGCACCATACATTGATCATATATGTCCATATGCTAGCATGATTTCAAGAAACATCACATAACTCAGTCTGTGTCCTTTTTTGCAACTTAAAAAGTTGGCACAATCCACTTTAAACATATTTTCATAAACATCATTTGAAATATAATTTCGGGATGACCACCCTTAAAAAATGTTTGAAATATTTAATACAAGACTTGGATAAGCATTTATAATTTTTTTGAGAAAATAATCTTTCTAAATGTGTCGCTTGTAATAGATCCTAAAATCATCATGATAAAGGGATTTCGAAACATTTCAATATTCAAAAAGAGAAAACTTTTCTTGCTAACATTTACTTTATTTCCATTTTGGGGTTTTTCGTAAGCAAAAGATATGCAAATGCATCTTTTTCGTTTATCCACCCTGCTATCATATACTTGTCCGCATATCATCTTTGTCATTTTTACATAAAGAAGAACTTGCATAACCCTTTGAATACTATTTTAGCAAACGAAAATCAATTTATTTTATACAATTAACTTATTATGTTGGCCATCCTTAACCCTTTTTAGAAACATCCATATAAACATTTTCAAGGCATTTTCAAAGTATTTTTATATTTAAAGAAAATCAAAATTTTTCTAATAAATCATTTCAAACAAATGGACCATTTCCAAATCATCGTTTATTTTCAAATATCATGTCAAGGAGTAAACAACCTTTTCTACAAATCAAACCCTTTTTTTTCCATAATTGTATTTGCTTTTCACAAAATCCTGTGGAAGTAAATCTCAAAAACTTATTGGTAAATATTACTTTGTGGAAAGATCAAACCCCCCTTTTTTTTATAAAATTCTTTAGAAATAGTATCTTAAAGAATATGCTTACTTATAAGCAAGTTCTTAAAATCATCATTGTAAAGCATTTTTTAATCTTTGCAACACTTGAGATAAAATAAATATTTTAAGAAGTGTTGCTTGGTTGCAATGAATCAATTCTGAGGCATTTCATTAAAGTCATAATTTCATGGCTTGTACTTACTCATTTGTAATAAATTCTTTAAAGCGTCAATATAAAACACTTTCAATCATTTCAATACTTGATATGAAATCAATATTTTCAAAAGTTTACTTGCTTACCTGTGATAGCTTCAAACTTTTTCTTCCACCTTTTCTTTATCTTTGCCTAAATACATGAAAATGATATTTCATTCATATACATAAAATTTTATATGCTTGTACATCTTAGGGTTTTCCAACCTACATAAATTTACATCAACTTACTTAACCCACTTTTCTTTCAAGTTGAGTGTCAATTTTTCTAATTTACACATGGGTGTAACTTATAATTCTATTTTGAGCATTCTTTCCATTTTAATACCTTTATTTACAGTAAGTTTTCCAAGCTCATTATAACCATTAAGTTTAACCCAACATATGGAAGTTTAACACCTCTCATTTCTCATTTAACACTCATAATTTGCATTCCCATTTTGGTGTTCATTACAGGCATCTATTTATCAGTTAGGGCTACTAGTTTCAATCTCAAATTTTTTTGAGATTTTATAACTTTCTCAAATAGCCCTATCTTTTCTCATTTTGTCATATTTTCTTCTTATTTTTGCACATTAGCTAAGTATACATGTAATATAATGATCATCCATTAACTTTGCCATTCACACCCTTTATTTGCACTCTTTTAATCACACCTACCATCATAAGATAATCAAGGTAATCTCAAACAAAATTTCCCCTCAACTTTTGCTTAATTTAGATACATATTTGCACATTAATTAAGGTATAATCATGAAATTAAAATCCCTCAATTAAATGGTTCAAAACAGCAACTTTTTCCTCTCTTTTCTCCTCCTTGGACGTCCCCATCATATATATCATATAAAACAGATTTTTAATTTTCTATTTCAACCCTTTGGACGTCCCATATTACTTCATAAATGAGTATTTTACCTATATAATTACTCATATATCTTGTTGTTTGTTTAAGTCATGCATCATTTCCACCCTAAATAAATGAAAATTTCACTTAGTTGTCAATCCAAAATTTCACCCTACTATGGTCCATTAAACATGTTTGGTTTGGCATAATTTAAACATTGAAACAACTCACATAATCCATATATAATACATGTTCAAAATAGCTACATAAATCTGAAATTAATTTAAATTTAAGAATGGTTAACTTGTGGAAACAACCCTAATTCATACGTATCATTTCTTGAATGCTTGAAATGAATCTCCCAATTTATTTGACACTTAATAACCACATCATGGGTTGTATAATTCATCAATTAATATTCATAAATAAATCAAATTTATGAACCATTTCTTGAGCTAGAAACCCTTTCAAATTATCAATACCAAAACATGATTTAGACACTTACTTGAGATTTTATGTTTGCTTCCTCCTTGCCCAAGTTGAAATCTCCTCTTCTTCCCTTCTTTTCCTTCTTCTTTTCCTCCCTAGGTTGCACGCCCTTGCCGAAATTTTTTTTTCCAGATTCATGCTACTGCCCAAAACGTTCCAAGCAACCCCCATTTGCCCTTTTATAAAGGGTTGAATTCCATCCTTTCATGCCACCTATTACTTGATGATTTTTAACAATTTTTATTCACTAATTTGCTGTTCGATTTTTGGCCGTCCAGCTGTCCATTTTGCTGCTCCATTATTATCAAAATTTAATCACATTTTAGCCCAAATCTGGACCATGCAAGTGCCTCCATCTCCACCGTTGATTTTCTGCTCATTTTCCTTGCTGAACACGTCCAAGGGAAACTGGAATTTCATGTGCATTTTGTCATTTTTTAATTAATAAAAATCTACCCCAAAATACCTCCTTAAGTCACCTCACCTTGGTTCATTAATTAACTTCACTTTTCATTAATTACATGCCACTTTTCATAAGCAAAAGTTAATAGTTTTTAGCCATAAGTGGTTTAACATTTTTCCATATAATTGAGTTTAATCCAATCCATCCATATGATAGGCCACCTTGTTTTAGTCATTCATAAAAAAATTCATCTCAAAACGATCATTCTAATGCAAGATATAAGCATTTGAAATTGTCTCATGAAATTAGATGAAATTAAATCATTATCTTCATAATTTAATCATGATTATCATGATCCACACCATTCATTAGGTAGAGCACGTTAACATGTGCTTACCTTCCAAATTTTATGTCAATCCGCCTTATAGACTTCAAGTTATGAATTTTTCAAACAATAATCTAATTTATCCCATAATTATTAACAATTAATCATAAGTGATGAAATTAAATAATCATGTCAACTCCTCGTTTCCTACACCTTATTTGGTCCTTTTGTGCACAACAATCCACATTAGGTAAAGGTGATTAACTTAACCACCTCACTTAGTTATTTGCCCTAAACCCATTCATTTAAATCAAAGGGCTTATAATTTTAATCATTTCCTACTAATTTTCCATTTCCCATGTAGGTTACACCAATACCCTTCATTGTATGAAAATTTCAAAATCTCATTCTTATACAAGCTCTTAACTACCTTCCTTAAACTTATAGTCGGGGTATCACAAAATAGATAAGTTAGTTGTATAGATAGTTCCTTAGAAATAATTAAAAAGTAATATAGTTGTATAAGAAATATGAAAAAATAATCAAAAATAAAGTTATTACAAAAAGTGAAAAGTTTTAATTTGAAATTTTTTTAGTATAAATAAACACACCTTGAATCTAATGTATAATCTGACTAAATATGTAATTTTAGTATAAGTTACCCCCGAAAGTTCACTAATTTTTTCCGCCATTTGTTTCTCACTTTCCAAACCAGTGATTAAGAAACATTTATGTCGGGTATAGATGATATTTTTTAATTTTGATGAATGATCATGGATAACAATTAAGAGTTGGAACTAGAAGTTCGAAGGAAACACCCAAAAAAAAGCCTTCTAAATTTTTTCCTAATATATTTGGTCGTAACTTGATTTCGCAATTTTTACAAAAAATAGACATTGTTTTGATAAATTTTCATCATAAAAGCTTTGCCCCTTAATTTTCTAATTTATTTATAAAAATTTCCCTTTTTAAAGTTATTTTAAAAATGCTAAAAAGTGCGAATTAAACTCCATAAAACATATATTTTTAGATTCAGATTTATTTTTTAGACTTCTTAAAATAAAAATATTTTCAAATATAATTGTTCTTAAAATGGGGTATAATTTAATGGCGTTGATTGAAATATTTCAATGGCATTACCTCATTTTTGTCCCATTTAATGATTAAATAAAAATCTCCTTCATCTATTATATTTAGAATTATTTATTTTACGCTTAAATTAAAGCTTTACATGTTCATTTAGTAAAGTTTTAAATCAATATAATAAAATTATTTAATTTATCTACTGATTTTAAAATTATAATTTAATATCTAAATTATCTAAAATGTTATTCCTATATATATGTGAGTGATTATGTAGAATTTAATGATATCATAATGTGTATATAAAGAAATGGAATTATATGACCCCTTCGAAGTTTTAAGATTTTGATCCATGATGAAAAATGTAATCCGTTCATTGTATTTTACATTACTTGTTTAGTTAAGAGACCAAGTTTCATCCAAATCAAGTATGTGCATGTGATACATTTGCTCAAATATACGTATTGATGTGTAAATCATAAAAAAATACTTAAATCCATTTACACACATATCAGAATGTAATAATACTTTATAAAATCATTTATTCACCTAGAAATGATATTTTAGACGATTTAGATGTTAAAAATACCACTTTAAAATTAATATTTTAATATTAAATTATTGTATTACATTGATTTTATATATTTATAGATAGAACCCATATAGAATGATACTGAATAGATGAGAGGATTTTCAAGATAATATAAATAATGTTAAGTACATCCGATGAAATAGATTTTCCATCAACTATTAAGGTTTTAAATGTAAAGGGGATTGTATAGAAAAAAAGTTTCATCAAAGTGAGCCCCCTAAATAAATAAATCTAAGTGCCAACACCATTTACTACAAGTAAATAAATGAACCTAAGTGGCAACACAATTCACTACAAGTAAAATTTTTTTATTTTGTTTCATATATTAAGAAAATAATTCCATAGGTGCAAAAACAACAAATGCGCTGATGATAGGTTGGTACACATGCCTCAGTCCTTACGTCATATAGCTAATTGCAATAAAAATTGAAAAATCTACTATGTATAATTATTCTATGTAGTTATTTCTTGTTTATTGTGTTACAATACTTAAGCAATTACTTCTATGAAACTTTTTTTCTATGTAATTCCATTCATTTTTAATATCTCGATGGTTGACGGAAATTCGCTTCATCTATTGTATTTAATATCATTTACGTTATTATGAAAACCTTTTCATCTATCTCGTATCATTGTATGTAGGTCACATCTATAAATATGTAAAATCAATATAATAAAATAATTTAATGTTAAAATATTAATTTTAAAGTAAAATTTTAACATCTAAGCAATCTAACAAATTACTACTATATAGATAAATGATCGAGTAAAGTATTATTATATTTTAATATATGTGTAAATTGATCTAAGCATTTTTTATAATTTACAGATGAATATTAGGGGTGCAATTCAAGTCGAGTTATACTAGGTTTAGGTGAACGTTAACCCAAACCCTAATATTAGAATTCGAGTTCGGACTAGGTTAGTCTTGGTTTCAAGTTGAAATTCAGGTTACTTTCAAATTAATAAAAGCTGAAACGACTAATTGAAATAAAGAATTGTTTAAATATTATCGCATTCGCACATAAATAATTTACACGTGAATATATTTATATAACCTATGATATCTTTGATTTGGATGAAAGTTGGTATTTTAATTAAAAAATAATTCTAAATACAATGAATATAATGACTTTACATATAACAATTAAGGTAAGAAAATAAATAAGATTACATGAAATTACTACCTAAAGTTTGATAAAAATGAGATTTATATAACCTTTAAATTTTAGAATAAATATTTTTAATTTAATTAGGTTATAATTATATGGAATAAGTTTTATCACAATTATAGTTGAAATATTTAATACATAAATAAATATAATTATTTTAATAAATTAGGGAGAATATCGGATTCGAACCAGGTCAAATTTCAGTACCAAGTTGACGCAACCCAATATTAATTTTGGATCTTCTTGGGTCGAGTTGAAATAGGGCCTAATTTGAAAATTTTTCAAAAATAAAAGCTAAACTTGTTTTTGAAACTAGGTTGGGTCGGATGGGTTCAACCGACCCGATACTAAGTTGCACCCCTAATGAATATCTATTTTCAAGTAAATATAACCCATGCACATATTTAATTTGGATATACTTAGTCTCCTAACTAAACAAGTAATATTAAATACAATGAATAGAATAAATTTTGCATTAATAATGAACGTTTTAAAAATTAAAAGGATTACATGAGACCGCTTCTATATAATCTGATTACATAGAAACGGAGCCTTATATGCAATAAAATATTATTGTTTAATGATGTTAATATAACAAATAACATTTTGCTGCATAAGAATTTTCAACTTTTAAAATGACCAAAATGCATCTATGTTTGAAATTAAAAAGCATACACATCTTCAAAATTGATAAAATTTAACATACAAATTAAATATACTTAGAAGTTAGAATAACAATTTATAAAAATAAAAATACATAAAAAATATGTAAATGGTTTGGCTGCATGGTAGCAATGATAGGGCTGGACTTATAGAATCATACCTCAATTTTAGTTACTTACATTAGTTACATTAGTATTTTCAAATTTGAAATAATCTTGAAATTTAGTGTATTTAATATTACATATAGCTAAAAAGTTTACATTTGTTTGTAAAACATGGTAGCATATAAAAAGTATTTCAATGTAAATCCCTTCAAATTTTAAGATTTTGATGTTTAATAAAAAATTCAATCAATTCATTATATTTAATATCATTAGTTTAATTATGAAACCAAGTTTTATTAAATTTTGATATGTGCATAGGCCGCATGTGTTGAAAAATAAGTACATTCATATGTAAATTAGAGAAAATGCCTAAATCCATTTACATATGTATTAAATATAGTACTTCTTTATACAATCACATCCATGTAGTAATGATATTTTAGATGGTTTAGATGTTTAAAATACTTCTTAAAAGTTGATATTTACCCCTAAATTATTTTATTATGTTAATTTTACATATTTGTAGATGCTGCTCATATACAGTTATATTAAACAAATGAAAGAGTTTCCATGATAATATAAGTGACGTTAAAAACAATAGATGGATTTGGATTTTTCATCAACCATCTAGATATTAAAAATGAAAGAGATTATATAGAAAGAGAGTTTCATATAAACATCCTCGATAAAAAGCTTCACTTAAGCCCCCTAACAAAGAAAATATTAAGATTACTTTTGGTAATGTTTATCCCTTGACAAAGGAGGCACTTGCTCATGACAATTTCAATAAGTTTTATTATTAGCACCTAACAGAAGAATTATTAAAGATATAATTTGTCACTGCTTATCAATGTTGTCAAAATTGAATTGGTAAATGAGTTGACATAGCTCAAACCGGTTTAAATTGATGACATATTAGGACATATCCATAACCCCATGGATGTTTAATTATTTTTAATTAATTACATATTAGTAAAATTATATATTCATAACTTGTAAGTCTATAGTTTAGAGTAATCATCACAATAAAACATGCAAAAAATTAATAGATAAAATTCAAAAATTCATTAATTAAGCATAAATATTAACATATTAAATTAAAAAATCAGCTTCATTAACTAACTTGAGTATAGGCTACAATGTGCCGGAGTAGTTGCATGTCTGCACTACGAGTTTGCAATAGAACAATAATATAACATAGGCGGTTAGATTTCAAGGAAGAAAAAAACAAAATGCAATGAAACATAAATTATGTAATGCTCACAGTTCATCACAGCATGCACCCTTGTAAATTATAAAATGCTCATGGTTGCAAGTCAAAATTTAATTGATAGATTCTATAGGATGAAATCATGAAAATAAATTAAAACTTTTTTAATCTAAAACTTTTCACTTTTCATAACTTTTCTAATTTTTAATTATTTCTTTATATTTTTCTATACAACTGCCTTACTTTTCAATCATATCTACGTAACTACCCATACAACTAATAAATCGATTTTAACTTTATTCTCTCTAGTGTTCATCATCGCCCCTATCATATAACATTATTTTCTTTTAATTCATCCAAAAGTTATATCAATTCCCAAACACACTATTGATTTAAAAAACAAAGAAATTGATGGGTTTGGTCAGAGCTGATAAAGAGGGTATAGATACCAATTGCTGGGGCTGAATGTTTGAAAGACTTGCTAGTTTGCTCAGCCATTACAGGGGCTAACTGTGGGATATTGGTAACCGACATAGTTGTACGTTGGATGGGCACAGGTCCACAAGAGCAATGGCCATTGCTGTACATTGTAATGGTAATTATAACTAGTGGGTGGAGAAGAGATAACAAAGTTAGGAAGGATATCAAACAAGTTAATGAGGACAATGGATTGAGCCATCAAGGTTGTTTAGAAGGCCATAGAAGAGAAGGGGCTGCTGGGCTGAGAGCCTAACTGCATAAGATGCTGAGGATGATAGGCATAACAGCATCGATGGTCAAGGAGGTCGGCGAGACAGATGATTGAGGAGAGAGTGCATAGAGCTAAGTTTGAGGAATTCTGATCTTTTGAAGTCGGACGTAAATAGGGGGTTTGAAGCCACTATCACAAGTCGTTGGATGGGGCGAAACAAATCTTGACCGTTGATGAAATGCCTCAAACCCGTGCCTACTTTTAAGGGAGTCTGATAGGGGAATTTTGCTGGCAGACCCCTCTGCCAATAGAAGAGGAAAATTGCAAGCAGGCCCCTCCCTCTAGTTTTCCCCCCTCAGTCTCTCTCTCATCGTCCCTTCTCAAGCAGCCTCTCATCCTAAATCCCTCCCTTCTTCTCCCTCCTCGCCCTCTCCTCTCCGCAACGTCCTAGCCAGCAATGGCAACGGAAGAGAAAAATTGCAGTTAGGCCCCTCATCCCAGCTTTACCCTCAGTCTCTATCTCTTCGTCGCTCTTCTGTCACTCTCTTTAAACGCAAATCCCTCCCTCTTCTCCGCAACGTCCTGGCCAACATCCCTCCTCTATCTCTGGTGCCCGGCGACACTTCTCTGCCTCTGATATCTCCTCTCCTCACAGCCCTCTCGATCTGCCTCTCCTCACCTTCCTTTGCTTTCACCGTCTTAAGTGCAGCACCCCCGGGTGGCTGTCTATGTCTGCGACATGACCATCTTCTATGTAAGAAGGTAAAGAAAGATTCCATTGCAAAAAAAAATTCATTTTCCTTCCATTCTACTGGCAACTATTTCATTGGTTGGCTTGATTAGATTTCGTAGTATCAATTTCTGAGGCATTTTGGTCTATGAGAAAACTTATCCCTTTGCGGCAAATCTACACAAAAAATTTATAATGGTCGGTGGTCTATGCGCATTCTTTGGTTTGATGGTTTTTGCACATTGTTTAGGTTGGATATTCATCACTTTGGTTATTTTACGTAAGACATGCTTATAATAGGATATGAATCAACGAACATTCAGAGCTCAAAGCTGGGCTCAAAGCTAGGAATGAATGCAAAGATGAAACAATTTACATATGAAAATACCTCCTGGGTACCACACTTCCACCCATAAGCCAAATTTATGGTCCCATTCCAATCGTGATTTAGTAAACATTGTGACATTGAAATCTACCAAATAGGTTTTCTCTTCTTTTTCTAAAGATGGGGTGTAAAACGTGCATCATGATCAAATACTTGGATTCTTTCACTGTCTCCAGTGCAGCACCCCGAGTGGCTCTTCAAAGCCGCAATGACCTTCTTCCTTCTTGACACTCAACATCTACTTCATCCAACCTTCGTTCCTCTACTTGAAATCGAGGCGTATATCTAAAAAAAAAATTTCAAGGCCAGTTGATAAACATTTTCTTCCTTTTAATTTTTTCAACAAATTTTCTCTACTTTCATCTGCCTCTCTCGTCAATTTGTGATGGGTCCTCGAATACATTTGTGTATGTGGTAAGGCTCGTTACCATGGGATGGTGAATACCCACAATCAATTTATCAAACACAACATTAGGAAAAATAAAAAAAATGGAGTCTTCTTGCAAATTTTGTAGTTGGTTGTAGCTTAGCACTTTGATTTTGGATTTTTTACCAAACAACATTATATTTAATTGTAGAAGGTGTATGACATATCTTATTTATACAAATAGTTGTAAAAGAGATAGGCAATTATAGGCATGAACCATATCATGTACACAATAAAATCATATTGGGGCCAACTTAGTAATGTTGAAGAGCAGCCAATTTTTCAAAATTTTATGGGGGTTTTCCTCATTTCTTCAAAAATGAGCAGCCTTTATAATTTTATTTGGAAGGCTCTATGACCATGATATTTAACTTGTCATATTTTGTGAGGATTTTCTTGATGTGCCTAATGCCTACTTGAATTGGCCTATTCATGTCATAGACTTGTAGAATCTATTTTATGTAAGTGGTATATTATTATGTTTCATCTTATTTTCTAGCCACTATTGATTGTTTATGTTTATAAATAGATGATGCTTGATTCATAACGGATGTCAGTCTCCTTAGCTATGGCTAGCTAAGCTTTAAGACAACTGATCTACCTGCAGCGCTACTGAGGAATAACTTAGGCTATGAAAGTAACTGCATGTTCGAAAGAGATCAGGAATCTAATAATTATTTAATGATTCATATCTTACATTAAGTAGTCTTTGTTTCATCTTAGATTGAGGGTTGTTGGCAAAAAATTTTACTTTGTTTGCATGGACGGACATTTGGGAGTTGATATGAATATGAAAAGGCTACATCCAAATGAGCCGACTACAACGCAACTTCAACCAATTGATGAGGCAGAACCTGCTCTGATTAAGGAGGTGAGAATGGATGATTTACTGAATGAGTCAAAAGGGGAGGGAGTTAGTAGTCCAGATGTTAACTTAGTTGATGTACAGGGAATACATGGTTTGATCACTTTTATTGCTCCATCTGATATGAAGCCAAGCATTGGCATGATTTTTAGCTCCATAGATGCAACCTATGAGTTTTATAATCGTTATGCATTCCATTATGGATTTAGTATTAGAAAGGATTCCACCTACAAGTTAAAATTTGGCAAAATTTTGAGGCATATTTTAAGGTGCTCTAGAGCTAGCATTGAGCTCTCAATGCTCCCGGGAGCATACGACCACGTCCCGAGAAAAAGTGACAAATAATGTTTAGTGGTAATGCAAATACTCTATTATGCTATTTTCAAAGAAAGAGTCAGGAGGATCCTCGGTTCTTGTAATAATTAGGAAAAAATTGATGAGTTGACTATTCAGCTGATGATGTGTCCACTGAGGTGGCATCCTGACCATTGACCATTTGACCAAGCAATGAGCCAAGAATAAGTGGAAGGTTATTGGACTAGACCCAAATAAGCCCACTTAGAATGATGGATTGAGTTATATAAAATATCGCGAGTATTTAACTCAACAGCCCAATGTGCTTAAGTGGTTAAGGTGTTGGTCTTTGGTAGAGGAGGTCTCGAGTTCGAATCCCATGAGTGTATAAATGATGTATTTTGCCTTTTTGGGCTCTGTGGGCCTCACCGGTTTGAAATTCGAATTTAAAATCTGATTTAAGATTGGATTGCGATCAGGGATCTTGAAATTTGAATTTGAAGTGGATTTGAGATCGGATTGCGATCGGTGAACTTGAAATTCAAGTTTGAATTGAAATTAGAATTCAAGCGAAAAATCCTCTGATGAATCCTCCGGTGAGCTATAAATAAACGACTTGGGTACTCGATGTAGATACCAGAGGAAAGAGGAGGAACGCTGCCGCAGGAGAAAGGAAGAGGCCAATCCAATCCGTTCAAGCAATCCATTTCATTTTCTTCTTTAAGGTAAGGGGGATTTTGCTTCTTTAGCCTTTAATTATGGCATGATTTAATGAGGATTTATCATATAATTATTTAGTGGTTTACTAATATGTGATTTTTTTAGCCATTAATCATGCTGGGATGATATGAGATATTATATGCATAATTGCACATGGAATGGATGCCACATAATTATTTGAGAAATGTATTATTTACATTAAATTAATTATGTGAGGATTTATCAATAATTTTGAGGATGTATAACATAAAGGTAATTTTGGGCAAGATGAAAAGCATAATGGCATAATTATAATTTATTTTGAGTAAAATAAATTAATGAGTAAAATTATGTATGTTATATTATGCTTGGATGACCTAAAATTAAATATGTTAGCCAAATTATTGATGAGATGAATTTTTAATGCATTTTAATGCATTTAAGATGTTTAAAGGAGATATATATATAAAAATAATATTAAAATATTATTATATATATCTTGTATAAATGGACGGATGGAAAAAAATGGATGTTACTGCCTATTTTCGAGTTTTTGGATATTTTACAATTCTGCCTAATGGTTTTTCTGAAAATCATAAGCTGTCAAGGAGTTTTTGTAAAATCAGAAGACAGCAGGAGAATCTGTAAATTTCCAGAAGATGGTACGGGCTTCAGGGACAGGGCTAGATCTAGGCTGAGCCCAGCTGCAGACGAGCTCAACCGTTGCGATGGGCCTCAGAAGGAGGATCCAGTGAGTCAACCCATGGCATAGAGCCCAGAGATAATACCCAGGTAGGAGCCCAGGCAGTAAAGCCCAGAGCGCAGCCCACCAGGAAGCCCAGTCGGGCAAGACCACCGGCGGCGAGGGACACGTGGCACCGTTTGGTGCGTCCATCTTCAAATTGATATAAATTGAGCTCTAGAGGTCCGATTTGAGTGATCTAGGGGTCATTTCCTATGGATTTGGACATTCTGAGTTCAATGGAAGGGATAAATTAGCCAAATGATGCCTAGAAGTTTGAGTTTTGGGGACAGATGAGTATCTTAAAGGATTTAAGGTCTTAAATCCTTAGGGTAGTCCCCAAATTTTAAGTTGAGTACTTCTATGAAGAGATGATGACATATAAGATGTTTTAAAGGCTCTAAAAGTTGAGCAATTGAGTGAAGACGATGTGTTCTTATGATCTTAATTGCAGGGCATAATCCTGCTTACTAAGTTCTTGTGAACTTACCCCTTTTTCCTTTGACTCTCAGATGATCCCGTGGATGGTGGCCAATGAGATGGTGGTGGCGTGCTAATGAATAAATCTTTTTATTTATTTCTTTCTATGTAATGAGTGACTTGACTTGGATGTAAAGAATTTATTAAAGTGGGCATGTTTGTAATAACTCTATGGACTTGGATGTAATAATGCAAGTTTATTTCTTACCTAAATGAGATGGTTTAATCGTCACGTGGAAAGATCCTGGAGTTTTAAAACGACTTGGACCGAAAATTTAGGCAAAAGCCTTGATTTTTAGTTCAGGCCGTTACAGATGGTATTAGAGCAAATTTACATGCATAGAGACGAATAAACCAGAGAACATGGAAACATGTTAAGAGTAATTTTAATTTCTCTTTTCCTATGATGTCAAAAATAGTGATTAAACTGACGTTCACTATTTTCATGAGCAGAGAGATGGCATTTGGAACGAGTTTCCCTGAGAGAGATTCAGAGAAGGGGAAAGCACCAACTAATGGTGAACCTGGAGCAGCATGGACACGTGCTAAGAAGGCACCAACCAACGCTGAGAAGTTGGACCTAATGAGGGATGATCTAAAAGAGTTGAGGTTGGCGCAGGACGCAATTAAATTTGAGCTACTTCGAGCTCAAGAGGCTGTCCGACAAGAGATGCGTCAAAACTTTGAAACCTTACAAGGATTGGTATCCAACTTGGCGTCCATGATGTTAAAGATGCAAGAGAAACATATGTCACAGGACGCAGAGTTGGCCATGTTAAGGGCAAAGTTGGCAGCATTTCAAAAGCAACCTGCAGAGACTCAAACATCCCCTCCTAAGAGGCCTGCTGATGTTTCCCCTGAGATGATGGAGCAAGTGAGGAAGGAGGCAACTATCCCGCAACCTGTTCCTAGGAAGCGGTATAAGCAAATGGTGAGCAAGATGCCTAAGGCCTATGATGAGTCGGATGATAATTTCAAGTCAACTGACAAAGAGGGGTCGAAGGAACCATATGAGACCTATTGTGGTTCTAGCTCGTCTATCCCAAAGCCAAGTCCTCCAACTCAACAGATGCATGTTCCAAATGTGCCCCTCCAACCATCTCCTTCACCGACATATGCCATACCCTCAAGAGAGCCTACATCTGAGAAAGTTCCGCCTAGTTTGGGAAAGCTATTACCATGCGCTAAGTGCAAGTTTAGGCATGGAGGAAAGTGTGTGCTTCCGCCGAACACTTATTTCAGATGTATGCAGCCTGGACATCAGGCAAGGGACTGCCCTCATGAGATTGCTTGCAATATTTACAGGGCCCCTGGGCATCGGGCTAAAGAGTGTCCAATGAAGGGACAGAGGAAAAGAGATGATTAAATTGAGTTATTTTCTTTTGAAGTTTCTGAGATGTAATAAACTTGCAGTGAATAATAAAATTTAATTATGATGGATTGTTCTTTTATGTCGATGGATATAATTTGTTTGGCTATGTGTGAACTTAAGATGTTTTCTTGAGTTTAAATGTTACATTTCTTTTCAGACATGGCCTCTCATGGGAATCCTCCACGACCTAACCCAATGCAAAAGCAGGGTCAGGGAGTTAATCCATCAACTGTTGTTATATCCGAAGCGGGTACATCCCAAGCAGGAGTTATTCCAAGGTTAAGCCACGGAGTGCACCCACCCCAAGGAGAACCATCTCAGAGGGCAAACCAAGGAGTTTTTATACCACTTGATGAAGGCTCGAGGTCCCCTCAGAGGTCTGAAGGGACAGTTGGTACCAACCAGAATCCTGGGAGGAGACCAACAATTCATGAGCGTATGACGCAACATGAGGCTCGATTCGAAAGTTTCGTTGAGAGGGTTTTAGCCCGATTAGATAAAATCGATGAAAATCCTCATCAACAAGGAACTACTTTAGTTGGTTGTGATCAAGCTGCGACCGCAAACCAACAGAGAGGACGAGTTGTAAGCCAGAGAAAACAACCAAATATGACGGGGCAAGAGAAAAGAGCTGGCGAAGAAGGTCAAGATCACATTAGTGGTTTTCGACCAAGGGTGGAAGAGCAAACCGCTGAATCCCAACCCACCACAGTGCCCTCAAGAGACTACCGTGCTAGAGAGGAAAGAGATAGGAAGGATGCTAGTGCTTTCCATCAGCAGCATCCTCCTTCTTTTTCAGGAGGTGATAGCACGGCAGCTGAGAATTGGTTACTGGCTATCAACAAAATATTGGAGTTCCTTGAATGTTCGGATCGACAGAAGGTGCTATTTGCTGCATTCAAGTTGGATGGAGATGCTTACCGTTGGTGGCAAACACAAAAGAGAATCTTTGAGAGCAAGAAGGAAGAAATTACGTGGCAAAAATTCTCGGATGCCTTCTATGAGAAGTTTTTTCCACCAACTGTTCGGATCACTAAAGCTCTAGAGTTTGCAGAGTTAAAACAAGAAGAGATGTCTGTGGCTGATTATGAAACAAAGTTTTCATCCTTGATACGATTTGCCCCTAATCTAGTGGAAGATGACGATGCTCGAATACGAAGGTTCCAAAATGGTCTCAATGAAAGCATTCAAGACATGGTGATGGCCGAGCCATGCGACACATATGGCAAGGTAGTAGATCGAGCAATGTGGGCTGAGAAAATAATAGCTCAGCTCAGTAAGATGTTTGTAAAGAAGAGATTGGGGGAATCTATTGAAGGAGGAACTTCAAATAAAAAGCTAATGCATACATCTGGGGCCTCAGCGAGTCAAGGGTCTAAGAGCAAAGGATCCTATAAGACGAATTGACGGAAAAAGAAGTGCAAGCGATGTAACCGGTTCCACCAGGGACAGTGTCGCCTTCCGCCTGGCACTTGTCACAAGTGCGGAGAGACTGGACATTCACCAGAGAGTTGCCCAGTAGGAGTGGTATATTTTCGGTGTAAAATGCCGGGGCATATAGCAAAATTCTGTACTACCACCGGAGCACCAAATCCCCAACGACCTCAAAATCAGAATAGGCAAGAGGGGAGACCAGTGGGGCGACAACAAAATGTGCAAAACCATGGGGCAAGACAGCCGGCGAATGTTTTTGCACTGCACCCGGGACAAGCTCAGATACCAGCAGACATAATTACAGGTATTGTAAAGGTTTACAATATCTATGCCAGAACTTTATTTGATACTGGTGCTGATTTGTCATTTATGGCATCTGAATTTGTCAAAGAGAATAACATACCAATGAGGCCATTGGTGGAAGAGTTAATTATCACATCACCAATGGGAGGTAGTCTTTCCGTGAGGAGTGCATGTTATGCATGCCCTATGGACATCAAGGGACTAGTGATACCAGCTGACTTGGTAGTGATGCCCATGAGAGACCTGGATGTAATTCTGGGATGGGATTGGATGACCAAGTGGGTAGCACATATTAGTCCGCAGACACGGAAGATTACAGTGGGCATACCCAATCAGATGGTTCTATTTGAAGGAAACCGACGAAAAGTGCCACATTTGATCACAGCGATGCAAGCCTTGAGGAAACTTAGGCAAGGATGTTATGGATTCTTTGTGGCGGCCATGACGACGAATGAGGTTGAAGTAAAACTGGAGGATGTCTCGGTAGTCAGAGAATTTTCTGATGTTTTTTCAGAGGAATTACCAGGGTTATCACCTGCACGAGAGATTGATTTTGAGATCAATCTAATTTTGGGAACCAGTCCAATCTCAAGAGTCCCATATCGCATGGCGCCAGCAGAACTTAAAGAGTTGAAAGAGCAGCTGCAAGAGTCAGTGGATTTGGGATTTATTCGTCCAAGTTCATCACCTTGGGGAGCACCTGTGCTCTTTGTTAAAAAGAAGGACGGTAGTATGCGACTATGCATTGACTACCGAGAAATAAACAAGGTGACGATTAAGAATAAATATTCTCTTCTACGCATCGATGATTTATTTGACCAACTACAAGGGGCATCTGTCTTCTCAAAGATAGACTTGAGGTCAGGGTACCACCAATTGAGAGTTAGAGAAGAGGACATACCAAAGACAGCTTTTCGCACTCGGTATGGTCACTTTGAGTTCTTGGTGATGCCATTCGGGTTGACCAATGCCCCTGCTGCATTTATGGATCTAATGAACAGAGTGTTTCAACAGTTCTTAGATCGGTGTGTGGTGGTATTCATCGATGATATCTTGGTATATTCCAAGGGACGTGAATAGCATGAGCAGCAGCTGAGAGAAGTATTGCAGGTCCTTAGGGAAAAGAAACTTTATGCCAAACTCAAAAAGTGTGAGTTTTGGCTAGAAAGTGTTGCTTTTCTTGGACATGTGATCAGTGGCAAAGGAGTTTCTGTTGATCCAGAAAAGATTAAGGCTGTGGTGTCTTCGGAGAGGTCGACCACAGTTACTGAGATAAGAAGTTTCCTGGGATTGGCAGGCTATTACCGACGGTTTGTGGAGAACTTTTCCTCAATTGCGGTGCCGTTAACGCGATTAACCCGCAAAAATGCCAAATTTATTTAGACAGAGGACTGTGAGGAAAGTTTTCAAGAGTTGAAGAACCATTTAACCACGCCACCAGTTTTGACCCTACCGGTAAGTGAGAAAGAGTTTGTGGTGTATAGTGATGCCTCTAGGAATGGTCTGGGATGTGTACTTATGCAGCAAGGGAGGGTAATAGCCTATGCTTTAAGGCAGTTGAAGCCAAGTGAGAAGAATTACCCTACCCATAATTTAGAGTTGGTTGCAGTAGTGTTCGCCTTAAAGATTTGGCGTCACTACTTATATGGTGAAAGAATAGAGATATTTACAGACTATAAGAGTTTAAAATACATATTCTCCCAGAAGGAATTAAATCTTCGGCAACGAAGATGGTTGGAGTTACTGAAAGATTATTATGTTTCAATTCAGTATCATCCGGGGAAGGCCAATGTTGTGGCAGACGCTCTTAGCCGAAAGATAAATACAGTGGTTGCAACCTTGATTACCCAACAAGAGGAGTTGCTAAGGCAGTTTGAAGCCTTAGAGATAGAGGTAATATCCTCTCGAGATACTGCTCGGTTGAGTATTTTGCAGTTGCAATCCTTGTTGGTAGAGAAAATCAAGGAAGCACAGAAGAAAGATTCTTTTGTCTTAAAAATTTTAGACAGAATGAATCAAGGTCAGTCAACTCGTTTTCGGCAAGGGATTGATGGTGTTTTGATGCTCCAAGAGAGAATTGTGGTTCCAAGGAATGAAGAACTCCGAAGAGAACTCCTTGAAGAAGCACACCAGTCGAGATTCTCTGTTCATCCAGGTAGTACCAAGATGTACAAGGATTTGAGTCAGAGATACTGGTGGAAGAGAATGCGAGTAGAGATTGCGAGATTTGTGTCCCAGTATCTGGTCTGCCAACGAGTAAAACTAGAAAAGCAGAGATCGGGAGGATTATTGCGACCTTTGGAGATACCAGAGTGGAAATGGGAACACATCACGATGAATTTCGTGACTGCATTGCCAAAAACGCAAAGCCGAATGAATGTAGTATGGGTAGTGGTAGATCGACTTACTAAGTCGGCGCATTTTCTACCTTACCGAATGACTTATCGGATGGAGCAGATGGCGGAATTGTATGTGAGGGAGATTGTTAGGCTTCATGGCGTTCCTGTATCCATAGTCTCTGATAAAGATAGAAGATTTGCGTCTGAATTTTGGCAAAAATTGCAGACAGCTATGGGCATAGAGTTACGCCTGAGTACTGCATATCATCCACAAACAGATGGCCAATCTGAGAGAACCATCCAGATATTAGAGGATTTACTGCGGGCTTGTGCGTTAGATTTACAAGGCTCATGGGTTGAGCATTTGGCAATGGCAGAGTTTGCTTATAACAATAGTTATCAAGCAAGCATTGGTATGGCTCCTTTCGATGCCTTATATGGCAAGAAATGTCGCACCCCGGTTTACTGGGAAGAAGTCGGCGAGCGGAAGATATTAGCACCGGAACTGATCGAACAGGCTACCAAGGTAGTGCAGTTGATCAGGAAGAGACTGGTGACCGCTCAGGATCGACAGAAAAAGTATGCTGATGGAAAACGACGCGATTTGCAATTTGCAATCGGGGAAAAAGTTTTTCTAAAGGTCTCGCCTACTAGAGGGGTAATGAGATTTGGAGTAAAAGGGAAATTGAGTCCTCGTTATCTTGGACCATTTGAGATCTTGGACGTCATTGGTGGAGTTGCATATCGGTTGGCATTACCGCCAGCATTGGCGGGAGTGCATGATGTGTTTCATATCTCACAGCTGAGAAAGTATGTGTCGGATCCAACCCATGTGCTGCAGTTTGAGCAGTATCATGTGGAAGGGGATCTAACGCATCCAGAGCAACCGATACGAATTCTTGACACCAGAGAGAAAGAACTGAAGGGTCGAAAGATCAAATATGTTCTGGTGCAGTGGAGTAACCACAGTGAAAAAGAGGCAATATGGGAACTCGAGGAAAATATTCGAGAAATATGTCCTAATTTGTTTCTACCTTATAATGAAATGTAAGTTTCGGGGACGAAACTTTTGTAAGGAGGGGAGACTATAATAATTAGGAAAAAATTGATGAGTTGACTATTCAACTGATGATGTGTCCACTGATGTGGCATCCTGACCATTGACCATTTGACCAAGCAATGAGCCAAGAATAAGTGGAAGGTTATTGGACTAGACCCAAATAAGCCCACTTAGAATGATGGGTTGAGTTATATAAAATATCGCGAGTATTTAACTCAACAGCCCAATGTGCTTAAGTGGTTAAGGTGTTGGTCTTTGGTAGAGGAGGTCTCGAGTTCGAATCCCATGAGTGTATAAATGATGTATTTTTCCTTTTTGGGCTCTGTGGGCCTCACCGGTTTGAAATTCGAATTTAAAATCTGATTTAAGATTGGATTGCGATCAGGGATCTTGAAATTCGAATTTGAAGTGGATTTGAGATCGGATTGCGATCGGTGAACTTGAAATTCAAGTTTGAATTGAAATTAGAATTCAAGCGGAAAATCCTCCGGTGAATCCTCCGGTGAGCTATAAATAAACGACTTGGGTACTCGATAGAGATACCAGAGGAAAGAGGAGGAACGCTGCCGCGGGAGAAAGGAAAAGGCCGATCCAATCCGTTCAAGCAATCCATTTCATTTTCTTCTTTAAGGTAAGGGGGATTTTGCCTCTTTAGCCTTTAATTATGGCATGATTTAATGAAGATTTATCATATAATTATTTAGTAGCTTACTAATATGTGATTTTTTAGCCATTAATCATGCTGGGATGATATGAGATATTATATGCATAATTGCACATGGAATGGATGCCACATAATTATTTGAGAAATGTATTATTTACATTAAATTAATTATGTGAGGATTTATCAATAATTTTGAGGATGTATAACATAAAGGTAATTTTGGGCAAGATGAAAAGCATAATGGCATAATTATAATTTATTTTGAGTAAAATTATGTATGTTATATTATGCTTGGATGGCCTAAAATTAAATATGTTAGCCAAATTATTGATGAGATGAATTTTTAATGCATTTTAATGCATTTAAGATGTTTAAAGGAGATATATATATAAAAATAATATTAAAATATTATTATATATATCTTGTATAAATTGACGGATGGAAAAAAATGGATGTTACTTCCTATTTTCGAGTTTTTGGATATTTTACAATTCTGCCTAATGGTTTTTCTGAAAATCATAAGCTGTCAAGGAATTTTTGTAAAATCAGAAGACAGCAGGAGAATCTGTAAATTTCCAGAAGATGGTACGGGCTTCAGGGACAGGGCTAGATCCAGGCTGAGCCCAGCTGCAGACGAGCTCAACCGTTGCGATGGGCCTCAGAAGGAGGATCCAGTGAGTCAACCCATGGCATAGAGCCCAGAGATAATACCCAGGTAGGAGCCCAGGCAGTAAAGCCCAGAGCGCAGCCCACCAGGAAGCCCAGTCGGGCAAGACCACCGGCGGCAAGCCCAAGTCGCCGGCGGCGAGGGACACGTGGCACCGTTTGGTGAGTCCATATTCAAATTGATGTAAATTGAGCTCTAGAGGTCCGATTTGAGTGATCCAGGGGTCATTTCCTATGGATTTGGACATTCTGAGTTCAATGGAAGGGATAGATTAGCCAAATGATTCCTAGAAGTTTGAGTTTTGGGGATAGAGGAGTATCTTAAAGGATTTAAGGTCTTAAATCCTTAGGGTAGTCCCCAAATTTTAAGTTGAGTACTTCTAGGAAGAGATGATGACATATAAGATGTTTTAAAGGCTCTAAAAGTTGAGCAATTGAGTGAAGACGATATGTTCTTATGATCTTAATTGCAGGGCATAATCCTGCTTACTAAGTTCTTGTGAACTTACCCCTTTTTTCTTTGACTCTCAGATGATCCCGTGGATGGTGGCCAATGAGATGGTGGTGGCGTGCTAATGAATAAATCTTTTTATTTATTTCTTTCTATGTAATGAGTGACTTGACTTGGATGTAAAGAATTTATTGAAGTGGGCATGTTTGTAATAACTCTATGGACTTGGATGTAATAATGCAAGTTTATTTCTTACCTAAATGAGATGGTTTAATCGTCGCGTGGAAAGATCCTGGAGTTTTAAAACGACTTGGACCGAAAATTTAGGCAAAAGCCTTGATTTTTAGTTCAGGCCGTTACAGTTCTCATATGAAATTCAAATTGATGAGGACATGAAATTGACATCGTGTTTTTGGGTTGATGAGAAATCAAAGGAAGATCGCATAGTTTTTGGCGATATTGTGTGTTTTGACATGATATACAAGACTAATGAGTATAATATTCCGTTTGGGCCATTCGTGGATGCCAATAACCACAATTAGTCTATATTGTTAGGAGCAGGTTTGCTTTTCGGTGAGACAATCAAAGACTTTAAGTGGTTGTTTCAGACATCGGTGTATGCAATGAGTGGCGTTCATCCAAAAACTATGGTTACAGATCAAGATGCAGCCATTGGAGCAGCAATAGCATCCATTTTTTCAAATGCTACTCACCTCCTATGCTTGTGACATATATGTAAAAAGTTGTCAGAGAAGTTGTCTCATGTCATTCATGAGCATCCCACTTTTAAGGTAAAGCAGAATCATTGTTTGTATGACACAAACTGAAGAAGATTTTGATGAGTGTTGGCAAGTGATGGTAGATGAATTTGACCTACACGACAACTTATTGTTGCAATACATGTATGAAATACATGAGAAGTGGATTCCTACATTCGCTAAGAAAATCTTCTCTGTTGGCATGAGAACAACAACCAGAAGTGAGAGCATGAATGCATTTTTTGATGCATTTGTGAATCACAACTCAAATCTAATTAATTTTGCACATGGATATGATAAAGCACTTGAATGGAGACGTGTGGCTGAAGGAGATGCTGATTTTCGTACATTGCATGGTGTGCCGTAATTGAAAACCATATGTGCTATCGAAGCTCAAATGGCAAAGTTATATACCCTGAATGTTTGTTTAATTTTTCAGAAGGAGTTAGAGCAAAGTCTCTTGTATATTGCAGAAAGGATAGAAGGAGAAGGGATAATACAACGATAGCGAGTGTAATATAGCGAAGTGGATGATGATGGAAAGCATAAGATCATATCATGGAATATGAAGGAGTTAGTGGATGCATGTCCATGCATGAAATTTGAATATTTTGGTATCATATGCAAGCACATCATTACCATATTTCGATTCCTTAAAGTATGCCACCTTGTCACATGTTGTCACGTTGGACACAATCTGCAAAGTCCCAATTCATTCATGGATTCACATCAAATGATAATGAATCCAGGCAATCTCTTGCTGTTCATAATCATACACTATCAAAGTGGTGGACTCATGTTAGACACGAGACATTACACAATCTGGAGGCATTTGAAATAGTGAAGGGTCATATGGAGACCATGCTTACTGCACTTGATGTATTACCTAAGCAGGCACGACCTGCGGAAACAAATAGATTGGATGGAGTATATGCCAATGGAGGTCCTACTATTGGAGTTGCAAGTGACAATTTTAACATGAAAATAACTGGCCCAAACACTACGGGAGTCGAAGCAATGGGAATATCAAGTGGTGTATTTTCTTCACAAAGTTCTCAAGCATTTAACATTAACAAACCACATATCTCGTTGAGAAAGGGAAGAACATCAAAGCGCTTTAAGGGAGCAATAGAACAGATACGTGGTGGATTAAAACATTGTTGTGGATGTAATAAACTTGTTGTTGGTCATGGTAAACATAATTGTCCTGCACTCAATGTTCCAACTACACCATTTGGATCTCAATCTATTAATGATGAATGCATTTTTAGGGAGCGAGGTCGAGGATTGCGAGGTATTTATATCAATTGATCTTCCTTAATTTCTATGCATTATATTTTTACATTTATATGAATAGAATCCCCCAATTATTGTAATGCCACGTACAATTAAGTCACTCCGATATAATTACCATTATTGATTTCTTTTGCTGAACAGGTGGGCATAAGTGAGATGCATATGCTTGTTTTTGTGGTTCTGCAGCTGTTATATTGACATCACGTACTTAAAAGAACCCTGGTGGGCATTTTTTGCGATGTTCACATTTTAAAGTATATATTCTTTTTAATGATAATATACTTATTCATTTGTATTAAACTATACCAAGTTGCCTTATTTAGATTTGTATTAAATTTTCAAGTTATACCTTTTTGAATTTTTTAATTACTTTTTTGATCATATGTATTCTAATTGACAGGATCCTTCGAAGTGCTGCAAATTTTTTAGATGGGTGGACAAGTCATCTACTTTGAAGAGTGCAAATTTATCATAGTATGAAAGCGGAAGCAAGCTGCACTCTGAAGGCCAACTTGTTCCTACGATTATGAGCAATGGTGGTTGACATTGGAGAAGTCTTATGTTGTGTATCGAATTTGAGGGCGATACACATTACAGAAACTAATGAAATGAAACAAATGCATAAAACTGCAATATGTGAATTGAAAGGTGAAATTTGACAGGCAAGAGATGCAGCAGTGAAGAGGGACCTGGATTTAAAACAAGCACTAAAGAAGAGAGACATAGAGCTGTTGAAGATGAAGATAGCCCTTAGCATTTTTATTAGTTTAGTTGGTGTTGTTTTGGCCATTATCCTGTATTAGATATTTTAAATATTTTAGACTACATGTTATTAGCGGAAATGTGAAATAGTCTTGTTGTGACTATGTTTGGACTCTATATCTTTGGACTCTTAGTTGTGTGATTTTATTTTATGCATTTCTGAATGATATCTTGCAAATTTAATTTCTTTTTATGTTTGTAGTAGGTTTATTTATTTATTTTTGAATTTATGGAATCCAAATATTTTAAAATTTTCTCCAAGACAATAAGTCTAAAAAATGCAATTATTCAGTATCTAAGCCAGTAATTTTTATATTTGCTTAGATTCCTTAGGCTTTGAAAAACCGAAGGATTTCCTCATGTCTGAAATAAGTTGCAAACTTGGCCTACATCCCATCCTTACTACTTCGTGGGACGCAAGAAAGACTCATTTAGCAAACGCCCCTGTCGTTTATTGAAAGACATGGTTGATTTATTGAACTGGTTGTGCCGATTGAGTAACATTCAATTGGCAAGGCTTGTCAAAACTTCTGATTATCATAGTAGCAACCAATTAAGTTGATGCATGGTGGAATGTGGCTCGACTTTTTTAAATGCACCTAGTTTTATAAATGCACCCAATAGAAGCCTCAGAAGAGTAGAACAACAACGTCAAAGGATCCAGCTATGATTGCTAAATATAGATCTTCAAAGAGTCAGGACATATCGGCATACGGATTTAAGGACGCACCTCAGCATGACTTGTCCTCTTCTAGTAGCCATCAAGAGCGTTTGAGGCTCCGAAATTGAAATAAGCAAAAGAATAAATAGCCTTGTATTTCTATAATTCGAAATAGGCAAAAGAATATATTTTTTATTCAGGTGATAAACAACCATGCAGAAAAAGTACATAAACAACCTTGCAAAAACATTTAGAACATTTTCTATTCAGGTGATAAACTATCATGCAGAAAAAGTACATAAACAACCTTACAGAAACCTTTAAAAATAATTTTTATTTCTGTAATTCTATATAATATAATTAAAATTGTATTTCTGTCAACAAGGATAAATTTTCTACTATATATTTATATTATATATGCAATTGCATTAATATAAAATATTCAATTCCAATAGTTTAAATCAAAACAAAGCAAAATATATTCCCAAATGTTATGCTAGTTGATTCTTTAACGAAGCTGTTTCCCATCCTCTACTTCAACTTCAATTGGGTCCTACATGAAAGACGAATCAAATTTAGTATTTTGAAACGTAATAATCTGCTACACATATTGAATTGCAAATGGCTTCAACAAGCCATAGCTAAATTAGTTGGAGGAAACTAATAAAGACACAAATTTAGACAAACTTTATGTTCTCCATTCTGAAATAGTAAAGATTTCCCCAATAAAAAATCCATTCATTGATAGTACAAAGTTATTCATAGACAATTACATTTCTCTCTTCGACTATTTCTTACAAGTTCAAAAAAATTGTAATGGATAATTCCAAATTGCTTAAAACACAGCTTGGCCATAATTCTTAAACTCTCTTCAATGAAGATCTCTCCATCTTGCTTCCACCTTTCAATGATACATGGATATTATCAGCAATGGCTTCCTGCTGCAATGCTTCCCCTAACCCTTGGAGACCAAATTTACTGGTTGTGTAAGTTGGGTAACCATATATTCCCACCTGCCAAAGCACATTTAGACATATAGACATACTTGATCAAAATGAATTCAACATTAAGCGTGATACCTTTCCATAACAAGATAATTAAATCCATTACCAATTGCACAAAATTAAATATATACACTGCTAATATTTTAAATTCTGACCCATAATCATTTTTGATCTATCCAATATCTATTTGTAAGTAAATAGAACAAGATTATCAATTTGATTACTTGAATAAGCATAAACAATAATGGAGAAAGGGAACAACTGACAGCATGGATACAGGATACTTTACAGGAAACAAAATTGAAGATAAGAACTCCAAATGATAAGAGCACTTCATTGATCAGCTCATTAAAACATGCCAAAAAATTTCTTCAATAGAATTGGGAAGATATGATGGAAAACCGATCGGCAAAGTCAACCGCAACTGATCCTGTGTGATTGGAATTAAAGAGGTTAAACTTGAGACAAAAGCTGCTAATCAAAATGATGCCCTCCTAGAATCTCGTTTTGATCATCATAAGTACGTTAAGATTACTTAGCATTTTCCAGTAAGATGAGTTAAATAGAACCCTCTGTGAATTGAATCTTACCCTGAAACCCAGGAAGATACTTACCTTGAATTTTGATTTCAAGGACACAGTATGTGTTCATGAAACCCAAGAACAGATGGTTAAAAAAATAATCGAGAAAAGCTAAATAGAATTGCGTCTAAAGGAATTGTTGGTTAATGACCACCATAGAGAGGCAACCACAGTTAAATACCTGGCCACCCTGCGATGACATGATGCCAATCGATCATGGGCAGCGCCCTGCCCAATCCTTCATCATGACAACGCCACCTTGATGAGATGAAGGGTGCTAATTACATTCACATCGATCATGAACTTGATGGCGCTCATCTCCTGCTTCTCCAATTCCTGCGGAATGAACATGCCTTGGTTACAGATAAGGACGTCATGGGGCTAGCCTCATGGAGCGCATTTCGGACAGCGTCCAAGTCCCTAACGTTGGTTCTAAAGATGGACACATCGACTTTGGTAGCGAGGCGGAGTAGGCACAAGCCTCCTCCAGCTTCTCCTAGCTGCGAGTGAGAATGGAGATGCAGGCACCCTTGAGGTGGAGCGATAGGCGAGAGCTACGCCGATGCCGCTGGAGCTGTCGGAGATGAAGACGTGGCGGCCGTTGATGGGGATGGAGATGGGCCGAGGACAGACAAGGAAGGCGAGGAGGAGAAGGAGTGAGATAGGGAATATGACAAGGAGGAGGAAAAGCAGAGAAGCCATGACAGGAGTGGCCGCTTAACCAAAATCCTAAGAGTAAAAATGGCAATAGCAGTTTGATTTTTTTAACAGTCGGATCCCTTAGAGGAGACACGACAGGCGAGAGCTAGGCCGATGCCACTGGTGCCGCCGGAGATGCAAATGTGGTGGCCTTTGATGGGGATGTGTCACTCGGCACCGGAGATGACAAGCCGTTGCTTGCCAAGATGTTGCAGAGAGGAGGGGGCGAGGAGGGAGAAGAAGGGTGAATTTAGGATGAGAGGCTGCCTGAGGAGGGACGATGAGAGAGAGACTGATGGGGAAAAGCTGGAGGGAGGGGCCTACCTGTAATTTTCGTCTTCTGTTGGTAGAGGGATTTGCCAACAAAATGCCCCTGTCAGACTCTCTTAAAAGCACGTGCGGGTTTGAGGCATTTCGTCGACGATCAAGATTCATTCCACCCCATCCAATGGCTCGTGACGGTGGCTTCAAACCCCCCCTATTTACGTCCGGCTTCAAAAGATCAGAATTCAAGTTTGAGAGATACAATTTCAAGGTTAAGAGAAAATTTGATGGCTACAAAATTAGGGATAGTGTAGGCGTGATAAAAATAATTTTGCAGAGATTTTTTAAAATATGCTTGAACCAGTCGAATTACATCAGATTATTTTTTTCAATACAACCACAGTTTGAGTGGTTTGATGGGAACCAACCTAACCAAATATAATTGAACCAGACTGGAGGCCAGTTCTCGGTCGGACAGGTTAAACTAGCCAGTCTAGTTTGGTTTTTACAACACTACTGCTTATCACTTTAAAAAGGTGGATTTTGCCAATGACGATGTGAGGACCAGATATTTTTATTATAATTTTTCTTTTGTCATGAGGTAATTTGTGAATATACCACTAGTAACTAAGGATATTAGTGTTGTGTATACTGTATATAGATGTAGCACCTGAGAGACATATAGTGTATGCATGTATGTATTAAAATCTTAGCGTGTTGGGTTATATAAGGTACCATTCAAGAGCATATTAGAATAAATATGAGTTGTGCATTGACATATTTTTGTGGTTGCACTACTTGGGTATGATATGATTTGTTAGGTATTGGTTTAGAAGTTTATGATTTAAGCATTGTGTGGGACACTATAACTATCTTGAACCTTGCAAAGTAGGTATAGGTTTCGACCTGTCCGATCAGGTCACAGGGGTCAAGGAGGTAGAATCCCTTACGAGGGGTGAAGAGGGCAGTGCCCCTAAAATTTTTTTTAATTAATTAAGTGGTGTAAGTGGAAAATTTAATGATAAATAAGTAACAGAGCCCTGCCCATGTTTGGGCCTAGCCCGTGTTAGCAAAAGCCCTTTTAAGAGAAGGGCGCACACGACCTCCCCTCATTTCTTCTTCTCGTTTTTGCTCCTTCTCCCTTCCTTTTCCTGTTCTCTTCAACCATTGATTCAGCCCTGAACATTCTCGAAATCTATCTAAAATGCCTCAAAGATTGTTGGTCCGCATCAAGGAAACTTGAAAATCCCAAAGGTTCGAGTTTAGGGTTGCTGATTTTGGAGAAAATGGCAACCTAGATAAATAGATGTTTCCTTTTCTTAATTAGTGGTGAAATCTTATTTTAAACATGGTATAGAACTGGTAGAAAAAGAGGTAATGTCCAATAACTCCATGACTTAGGGCATTTTAGGATCCCTGACGATTTAGGGTTAGCAGGAACCGTAGGAAATCAGATATTACTGAGAGAATTTTTAAAATAGATGACAAATTAGCATTTTTTCCTCCCTCAAAGGTGATATTGTTTGGTTGAGTTGAAATAGTAGAATGAACTAGATGTTTTTTCTTTGATGTCTATCATGTGTTTGGTGAAATGCTCGTGTGATAGTTAGTATTTTAAATTTAAAGTTAACATTGTGAATTTGCTGATAATATTTGTCCAATTTGTAACACTTGTTCTTGTATGTATTAGATGATGCACTATTCAGGATAAGTGGTTGTTGTTGATAGTTTCATGCATATCTATAATCTAGGTATATTGTAGCACATAACTTTTGATATAACTGGATATATAAATGAGTTATTTAGCTATATAGGATTATTTATGACCTTTGATTGACATGACAAAAAGGGTTGTGCATGAAAGATATGCAGTGATATGCATATAATCTTCAGTGTAGATGTTCGTCCCCTATGTCTCGCATAGTCATTTATGAATTATCTTACTACATCTATGTCATGACATATGATCAAGAGTTTTTTTTGTATCTATTTTGTGCTAATTGTTATCTACATACTGAGTCTATTAAACTAAAGTGATTTGTTGTTTTATCTTTAGATCATAAGCCAGGTGAAACACCTTGATGTGGAGCTAAAGGAGAACACAACTCTAGAGACTTGACTCAGCAGACTAAGGCTTACTTCTTGTTATTATGGACTTTCGCTTTTGTTAACACTAGTAAATGTTGAGTCTTACTTAATTGACCCAACTGCATCAAACATCTTATATTAAGCATTTTGAACTTGATTATAATCTATGCGAATATGTATGATAATCTTTTGAGATGCCTTATGATGTAACAATGGTGTATGAAATTTTTCTTACTATATGAATGTCTTTATGGTATGAGAATACAAATGTATGAATTTAAGACTGAATATTATATTTTAGGATAAAAATTATTATGTTTATGAATAACAGGTCTTGTATTTCACACCACCTCTTACAGTTTATGGGGAGATGCTGTAGAATTTTCTTAGGTTATGTGCCACTTGTTGACTAGCCTTTGGGGATAACTAAGCAATGGAGTGTTACAGATAAATTGGATATTAGCTTCCTAGTAAATATTTTAGTTTTATTTTTTCTAACGAAGTTGTATAAAGTTAAAGAAACAAGGAAAATTTTTGAAAAGGGAGAAGTGACATGATATAATAGGTAATAAGTAAGAGTTAGACAACAAAGATAAAATAAATAAAATAATTTATGAAAAATGTGAAAAAATTAGATTATAAAAAATATTAAAAAGTAGAATAATTACAAATGCAAATTTATATCAATAAATTATGCAAAAAGGCATAATAAATTTTTTAAAAAGGCATCCAAATGGGAAAAGAAGACATCGTACTATGAAGAGCAAATTCAATTTATCGTGTTGTCAAGTACAAGTAATCCCCTTTAAAAGCCACTGAGGTGGTATCTCAGTTGTACGGGACCTGTCCCCTGGAGTGGATATCCCTAGTTCGACTCTCCACAACAACATTTCTAGTGGAGCAAAATGTGGTGGTGTTATTCTCCTCAAATTTCTGTGGGAGTGTCGACTAAGACATTTTGGATATACTGTTTAGTAAAAATAAGAATATTGGTAAGGTGTGTGTAGAAAATTATAAGAATATCTTATGAGTCTGATTCTAATACCAGTTGAGATGATATAATATATAAATACCCATAAAAAATAATCCCTTTTAAAAAGTAGAGCCAAGTTATGATTTTTGGAGCTAGAGTAGTCGATCTCAATCCCTTTCTCGGAGAAACGAGCGCAATTCAACAACACTTTCATCGTCTATCGCCTAAATCTCTCACTCTCTCTTACTTTCTCTATTTTATCTTGGGTAGTTACTTTTAACATGAAATAAAATCTCATCAAATTGTTTTTTAGGGTTCAAATTCTGTTCTCGTGAGAGCATTTGAACTCTCTTTTATTATTTGAGGGCTTATTATCTTACTATAGGTAATTATATAAATTCTGAATATAAATTGAGATGTGATGTAAGTACTTCAATAACAAATGATGGTGGTGTAGTGATATAGTCATTTTTTGCAAGAAATTGTTATTTAGGTTCATTAATAATTTTATATTTTTTGGGAATTAATTGCACTTATGCCTTTTTCCTAGCTATATACATCGCATCTATAACTTACAATTAAAAAATATCAAGTTATCAATCATTAAAAAAATCAATATCATAAAATTATTTGGATATATGTTAAATTTAAAGTTGTTAATTCAACATCTAAACCATTTCAAACATTCTCTTTACATGGATGAATGATTTTATAAATTGTATACAAATTCTGATATATATTTGAATGAATTTAAGTATTTTTCATAATTTATACATAATTATATATTTTTTAAATACATAGGTAGGGATCATTTAAGGCTTCAATTAAAATAATTTTTGGCAGATTGCTAAAATAAATAATGATAAACAATGTCACTTGTTGGATTTACATTTCATTATCATGGTAGGTTACATCCAAGATGTTCCCACGAAAATCTTATGAAAACAAGATTTCACTAGACAAACCCTATAAATACATGGGATACAAATTTTTTAAAATATATAAGGTATTTTTGAGAAGTGATAAAGAAATATTTTTTATGTAAAATTTTTTTAATTAAGAGAAAATGATGTGATATAATAGGAGTAATGATAAGAAATAAAGAGAATAAAGTCAAAATAGATAGGTTAGTTAGATAGATAGTTGTGCAGAAATAATTAAAAATAGGATAGTTATATATGAAGTTATAAAAAAATAATTTAAAAATAGAATAGTTTAGGAGAGTTTTGACACCTTACTTAAATGTGAAAATTAAATTTTCAAATGAGCTTACTACTATTTGGCACATCCATTTAAGGTTTTTTGTGGATTTATATTTCAATTTTAACCTACGTATTTGCAAGCCCAATTTTATGTAGGATCCATGGGCCTCTAATGCTTTAAACCCATTTCGGAAGTAACGACCAATAATTCATGTGGTTGATCAGGCGCAATTTGCATTCAAGACAAAGTAAAAAGTATTTTCTCAAGACAGTTGAAGCAGAGTCCACGTGATAGACGTTTGGATTAAATAAATAATTAGTATTTTTTGAGGTTTTAATGGTCAAAATAAATTTGACCAAAGAAGGATGTGGATTTGCAACATCTCAAATGGTGGATAAAAACTTCCAGATCTAATCCACTAAATGAAGATCTGAACCGTTAAAATGTTTAAGGGACATCAATAAATGCGGGCCCCACCAAAGATTAAAGAAAATAGGTAACGATCAAGACATAAATGAATGACAAAAAATGCACAAAATCAATGGCTAGGAAAGAGTTGACTTACTAGCCAAGAAAAATCGTGGGCCCATTTGTGGTTTTCAAAAACCACCTATAAATTTACCAAGGAGTCCACTTTGGGATAGAGTTTTGAAAAAAAAAAAAGTGGAGTTGTGCAAAATATTATTAAAAAATACCAATATGCAATTTTTCAAACTTAACAGGCTATAAAAGGATCCGCTCTCCTCCCATTTGAGGCCATAGAAAAAAAAAAATGCCAAACTCACCCAAATTCCTCTCCATTTTCTCAATCCCTATCGTCTTTCCATGTTTTTTTTTTAAAAAGTCCAATCTTGCCCTTTTTCCATACCTTGGTTCCATCTATACTTCCGTTCGTTTTTTTTATAAAAAAAAGGAGAAAGAAACATCCGATGCCCAACATACCTAAATTCCCCTCATATCTATACATCCATTTTTTCTTGAAGATCTGCCTTCTATCCAACGCATTCGCTTTTTTTTTCTCCTTCTAGCGCTGCTTCAACTTACCTCTCTTTTGCGTCAAAAAATAAAAAGATCAAAAAATATATACATGCATAAATCTATCCGTTGATTACATGCCAATACCTTCTGCATCATTTTCCATTTATTCTTTTGAAAAAAAAAGAAAAAAATGAAAGTCCATAAGCATGCACATCCATCCGTCTTTTGCATCATCTTTTCTATTTTTTTCTTTTTTTAAAAAAAAATCAAATGAAAGAAATCACCAGCACGTCCTTCGGTCCAATATTATCATATCTATACATCCATTTTTTCCAGAAGATCTGCCTTCTATCCAACGCATTTGACGCTTTTCTTTTTTTTTTCTCCTTCCAGCGCTGCTTCAACTTACCTCTCCTTTGCGTCAAAAAATAAAAAGATCAAAAAATATATACATGCATACATCTATCCGTTGATTACATGTCAATACCTTCTGCATCATTTTCCATTTATTCCTTTGATAAAAAAAAAAAAATGAAAGTCCATAAGCGTGCACATCCGTCCGTCTTTTGCATCATATTTTCTATTTTTTTCTTTTTTTTAAAAAAAAATCAAATGAAAGAAATCACCAGCACGTCCTCTGGTCCAATATTATTCTATAATTTTTTTTCCTCATCATATGACGTCCAGCCTTGGCTCTTAAATTTTCTTGTTATATTATATGAGAATTGTCATCGTTCAACGTTCTAAAAAATGTATTAAAAATCAAACAAATCTCTTTTAGCCGTTAATTCAGAAAAATTTCCATTTTTATAAAACAGGCATTTGTTGTCTTTTTTTTTTAAAAAAATCTTATCCCTTCGTCAGGAAATGTAATCTTACCCTGCGTAACAGGAATTAAATTCTCATACTCACTCCCAGACTGAGTTAGGGACTCAAAAAAAGCTTAGGGATTAATTTTTCGCCTCCACCCTCCTGAGCTTTTATAAGATGTATGTTAATTTTTAGCACTCCTAGGACTAATGTACTAGAAAAATAAAATTGTATTTTCTTTCTAGTTTTGAGTTCACTTAGAAAATCTCTGTATTTCAATGCCTTATTGTACACGGACTAACCACCGTTATCTGGTTAGTGGCGACTCCAAAAATTAATATATTAAATTTTATCAACATTTGTATGCATTTTAATGATTATTAATTGCGCCTAGCTGAGATACATGTTTGTGTTTGACTAACTCGCATCATTTAAAAATCTCTAAGAACTTGCATCTCCCTTCTTTAACCCCCATGTCTACACCTTTTATATTTTTTTCCATTTCTGATTTTGAACCCCTTTTCTACATCTTTTATATTTTTATTTTGCACGTTTAATTTCCGTATTTAACTCGCATCACCTCTAACCAGCTAACCCGCTAACTTGCATTTAATATTTACTTTCCTTTCTCATATTTGCTCATTTATTGTTCTGCTTAGTTCACAGCTACGTTTTTTATACTTCCATTGGGCATACATTATGTTTTAGGCCTATTTGCCGGCCCATCTAGTGCAGAAAAAATCACGTGCTATAGAGAGTAAAAAGTTTTTATTTGAAAATTTGTATACTTACCCAAACACACCCTTATAGTAAAACTTCAGCTACTTGATTCGAAGACCAACTCCTATATAGCACTTGCTCAATAAATGTCAAAAAAAATTTTAACATGGGTTTTTGTATTCGGGTGCACAAATTTGGGCTCCTATATGTATCGAGTGAGAAAAAGCGCAGCTACTTATATTAAGGAAAATGATTGAATGTATCAGGGTGTATTTAACCCTTTTTTAAAATTTTTATTATAAAACTGTTAATCTAGGTATACGGAAGATATACGATAGATTTTACAATTTTTTGAGAATTGTAGATAGTATTTTTGATATTTTTTTAAAAACAAGAGCATTTTAGTCATTTAAAATGCCTTTGTTTTTTATAAATTCAAATAATATCTACATATTTTCAAAAATAGTAAAACTTGATACATACGTTAAATATATTTAGATTAATAGTTGTATAAAAAAAATTTTAAAAATTAAAAAATAATTTTTCTCGTCCAAAGCTAAGTACACCTGAATGCACTGTGTTACAATCCCTACATTAATTTCATTCGGAAAGATACTGTCAATACTCAATACATAGTTGGGCATTTTATATAAGGTGGATTCCTTATCCGGTAAAATCATTTCCAACTCCGTTAAATGCAAAACTAGGCAAACAGTGGGCTGTTTTATTATCACTAGAGGAGACATAGATGAACTCCACTATCGAAGTTTGTCCAGTATATTTCTTCTGCCAATCGTTCCAATGCATAATAGTATACCGTCATTGTCTGGTAGCATATTGATAACCACAAAAAAGTCACTTTTAATCTCCTATCTTTTGGAGTGCAATCCGGCCATCCAATTAGTCATTGTAGCGTTGCCATAGTGTTCAAGAGTAATACTTATGATATTTCATTTCATCTCAATTTTTACAAATCAAGAGCTACATAAAAACCTTTTCAAATAAAAAAAATATTCAATTTAAAATATTTTACTTTTTATAATTATTTTATTTTTTAATTATTTCTTCACGTCAATCGGACATCATTTACACCTCACACGGAAAACCAAACTCACAGCTTTAAAAGAAACCGACCAAGGCCAATCGTTGGTACCAAATGAACCGTGCCAATGTTGGGTAGGTGTGGCACTTAACCGCAATGATGTACCTTTGCTATCTCGAATCACTGCACCAGGTCCCATCATTCGTTGATTGATTTTTTTTTTGATTGGTATGTAATTACATATATCTCAACACATTTCATACTTTTGAAGATCTAAGACATTCTTACAAATCTGGGGACACACATAACATCCCAAAGAAATCTGGAGACACAACTCCACGAAAGAATCTGGAAGACACAGCTTCCAACAGGCCACCGAGAGACTACTTGCTCTCACACCCCCTCCACCCAGGAGACTATATGCTCTCACACTTTTTTTTTTTTTTTTGGGCCAAAAATCTCATCCGGGATTCGATCCCGCACCGACAGCGCGACGCAGTATTTGCGTCGCTGTCGGTGACCAACCGAGCTAGCCTCGGTTTTTCCTTGATTGATTGATTTTAAAGCTTGCTTCTGCATGATGGCTATAGTTGATTAATTTTGGCTGAAAAATATGTGGCATATGACAGCTTTTTTTAGTGTGATATTCCATGTTCAATTAACTAAACAACTTCAATAATCTTACAATTGTAATTCAAACAGAAAATTAAGAAAAATTTCTCTTTTCTTACCCACAACTTTTCATAATTCTCTCAACACTTGCAACATTTTAACTCTATTTTTCCAAATGCCTATGTCACTACTCTTAACTTAGACAGATGTTAACTACATATGGAAATGTCAATTTTGCCTTTAACGTCATTTGTAAAAAAGATTCCAAACAGAATTTATATTATATATTTTTTAAAAATAGATTTGATATATTTTTCATTTAAATTATAATAAAAACGAAGTAAGAATTTATTTCATCTTTATTTACATAATAATATAGAGATAAGATTGACATTTCTATATCCAGATAATATTAGTTTTGAAATGCTGAGAGTGTCAAAGAAATTCTAAGATGCAGAGTACGAAATGATTAATTGTCAAATGCTAGGGATACCAACGGAATTTTCCTTAAAAGTATTCCGTCTCTATTAATTAATTTACCTATGCGATTCATTAATTTGTATCAAATTTATTTAGCACGCTGCACGCTGTGGCAGCGTTCCACCGGTCTATATCCTCAGAATACTATCCGACCGCAGATATATGATTTCATAACACCGTCGTGACAGAGTTTTCCCATCGAACCTATATAGTTGCAAATATATAACTCCAAGACTCCAACTCACCCTCAGAGACGTGGCGCCATAGGCCGGCAGCTGCTGGTGGCAGTTTTGAGAGGCGATTTCTCTATACGATCCAGGCTTTGGGCCATCTCCCTCAGTTTGAATTTCTGTATTTTCATGTTGGACTTGGGTAATTCGTCTAGAAACACCACTCGCGTCGGCACCATGAAATGAGACAGTCTCTCCCTGCAGTATGAAATGATGTCTTCTGCCTTGACTTCCACCTCCTGCTTCTTATTCTTCCTTATGATGAATGCGCACGGCGTCTCGCCCCAATGCGGATGCGGCATGGCTACGACGGAGGCCTCGCCTACGGCTGGGTGGCTGTATAGCACGGCCTCGACCTCGATGCTGCTGATATTCTCGCCGCCGGAGATGATGACATCCTTCAGTCGGTCCTTGATCTCCACGTACCCATCTGGGTGGACCACGCCGGCATCGCCCGTGTGGAACCACCCGTCTCTAAAGACCTCGGACGTCGCCGCTTCGTCCTTGTAGTATCCCTTCATGATGCTGCTGCCCCGGAGGAGGATCTCGCCCACGGCCTTCCCATCCCGCTGAACGGCTTGCATCGTATCCAGGTCTTTCACGTCTACGTCCGCGAGGGACAAGAAGCTGATTCCTTGCCGGGCCTTAAGCGCCGCTTGCTCGCGGTGGGGCAGTTCGTTCCACCTCTTTCGCCACTCGCAGATAAGGGCGGGGCCGGTGGCTTCGGTCATGCCGAATGCGTGGGTGACATGGAAGCCGGCGCCTTCAATCCTCTCGAGCAGCGCCGCTGGGGGAGGAGCGCCGCCGGTTAGTATCTGAACGGGGCGGGCGTTGGGTCTATACGAGCCGTCGTCGAGTAGGACGTCGAAGAGGGTGGGAACGCAACACATGTGGGTGACGCCGTACTCGGCGATAGCTGCGTAGATGGCGGCTTTGGTGGGGCTGCGGATGCAGACGTTGGTGCCGCCGCGAGCGGCGACGCCCCAAGTCAGAGTCCAGCCGTTGCAGTGGAACATGGGAAGCGTCCAAAGGTAGACGGGCTCGGTGGGGACTTGCCACTGGAGGAGGAGGCTGAGGGCGCTGAGATACGCGCCGCGATGGCTGTAGACAACACCTTTGGGGGCGGAGGTCGTGCCGGACGTGTAGATCAGCGAGATAGGGTCCCACTCGTCGTCAGGCGCCGTCGACTCGAGCGCTTCCGAGTTCCCGCTCCGTATCAGCTCCTCATATTCGTCATCGATCACAACGACGATGACCGCACGCTGCGCCCGCGAGGAGGAGAAAGAGGAAGAGGCGGTGAGAATTCGGAGGGCTTCGCGCGCCAGCGGCTCGAACTGGCGGTCGACGAACAAGACCTTGGCTGCGGAGTGGCGAAGGATGGCGGCGACGGCGTGGGCGTTGAGGCGAGTGTTGATGGGGTTGAGGACTGCGGCGGCCATGGGGACCGCGAAGTGCAACTCGTAGAGGGCGGGGACGTTGGGCGCCACGACGGATACCACGTCGTTCTTGCGAATGTGCATGGCATGCTGCAGAGAAGCTGCAAGACGTCGACAACGCTCGTAGGTTTGGCTCCACGTGTAATGGGTACGCTCGCAGTCGTCGTAGGCGTAGATGATGGACGTATGTGCGGCGTAGGCGGAGGCCGCCCTGGCCAGGAAGCTGAGAGGAGTGAGCGGGACATGGTTGGCTCTGCATTTCGGCAAGCTATCCATGACCGTAAGAGATCAAAGAGAATTTCGAGAGTTCCACCGAAGAGTGTGAGTGCATATATAGAGAGGAGAAGAGAGACCCAATTAGCTATGGACGGCAATCCAGTACGACCGGTTACGAGCCGGGACCAACTGTTCATTTTTCCATTTGAAGGATGATGGATTTTTAAAGTGATTAAAAGTTTAATTTTTAGAACTGCAGGTAATTAAAAACACAATAATGAAAGCTGTAAATGATACAGATTTTAAAATATATATAGGTCTCATTCATAATTTATGAAAGTACATAAAATTCGCACTCTTCTTCTGCACCTTTTATTATTGTTTAACATACGATCAAATCGTCCTCTTTTTAATTTTCTGTTATTATCTTTATATTATAATATTATCTTTACATTTTTGATATATCTAATTCTCTCCAATCTAAAATTTAGTACTTTTAGTTTTTTACTCCTAGTTATGACCCCATCGCCTCATATGATTCACTCTCGATTTAAAAACTTTCAGTAGCTGAATCCCGTTATTAGAAAGCCCATTGTTACAAGTGAGGTATAAATTTCTGCTTTAGATATGTAGAATAATTCAATAAAACCTGTCCGTGTAACATTTTATCTTAAAAAAATTTGCACATCTAAACCATTCATTAATTATTCGTAAATCTTATATGTTGAAAACTTTTATCCACTGCATATATCTGATGCATTTTTAAATTATTTATTACATATATATTCACTATTAAATGATGCTAAATTTTTAACAGATATAAGTTTTCAATGGAAATAATTTTTGTTTAAATAATTTTCGCCACCACGCTTTAGTCGTTGTGGCAACCACGCTGTCGCATTTGATAAAAAAACTTATATTTTATGCCAGATTAGAAATCGATTGCATGTGCCCGGGAGCATGCATAGCTGTATACTCTCGGGCGCATATACCTATTTAATATGTATATAAATTTTTACTATTTTTGAAGTATTTTAGATATTTATTTTTAATTTTTTTAAATAAATATCTAAAATACTCTAAAAATAATAAAAATTTACAAACATGTTAAATACACTTATATTAACAATTTTATAATTGAATGCAATGATGTATGCAAAATGTTAAAAAATAAATAATTTACAAATTAAATTATTAGAATTTGGAGACGATTAAACTTTAAAAAGGAAGGGGTCCACGCAATCCGCTGATATCGAATCATTGTACGTTTGTTGAGGTGAAAATTCGCTCTTGGCTAACAGCATTTAATGGACCTCCTACCAATGCCGTTTCAGCCAGAGCAGACGAAAATGCCATAAGTGCATGCAGCATGCACTATAAGATGGAGTCATGCATATGTCAAGTGACTCGTGCGATTTCGTCGGGGCTCCTCGTTTAATAAGATTTTTTTATCCGCGTACTCGGTCTGTCACGCACTTCTGCCGTGCTCGGGTACGGCTACACGTCCGTCCGCAGTTAAGGCGGCTCCAAAAGTTGGACCCTCTCTGTTGACGGTACGTTTGTTAATATGCCGTGGAAACGGGAGTGAAATAGTTGGGCACAGATTTCAAGTATTTCATTAAGTACTTAATTATTATATATTTTTACTTTTATTTTTATATTCTAATTATTTTTTTTTATCAATTTTCTCCTAACAAATTTATTTATTTCAACTTTATTTCTATCATTTCATATCAACTACATAATTTTTAAAATACTTCATTTTCCCCTCCCACTAAGGGTGCGTTTGGCATTTACCAAAACTTATAAAAACTTGTAAAACTTTTCATAGGGTGGGAATCGGGAATGCGTACCCAACGGGTCAGGTTGGGATTTTTGATATTTTAAAGAAATGCGGGTCGGGGCAAAATTCGGTTTTTTAACAGGGTGGCGGGGTAGGTCAGGGCGGACCTACTTGCTGACCCGTTTTCTGATATTTTATATTAAAAAGAAAAACCTCGTTTAATGCTAATATTCATGTTTTATTTAATTATTTATATTTACTTTGACTGATTAATAATATATTCAAGCATATAATAGTTAAATTTAATATAAATTTGTCTTTATATTTAATAGTTTTATAAATTTTTAAAAACTTCTTACTTGATCCGCAGTTTTTTACCCGACTCGTTGACCTGATACCGACCCGAATTTTATCCCGAAACCTTGTAGAAAAAAGTAAGGATCAAACCGACCTTGTCCCGACCTGGTATAAAATAAGTATCAAATAAAATTTTTAAAGAAGAGGATCAGGGTGTGCCCTTCCCCCCCACATTTCATCGTCGGGGCTACAGTGGAAAACCTATTACTTCAGTCTACACAACACGTCATTCATCTTTATTCACCTGTACGACCTGTACGGCAGGCTTGTCAAAAGGAGCAAGTGTTGTCAAAAAAAAAAAAAAAAAATTCAATCAAGAGTTTCGCCTTCCCCCTCCACCTGTACCAACCATGTAGCAATGCATTTTCAGCACCGGATGTCTTGTACAGTTGTCTTTCGCCGCCCGTTTGCATTACATGAATCTTAATCATTTAATGCCTTTCCACCCGCGTACACCAATTCCGCAATGATGTTTTTTTACGCTGAAACTTGTCAAAAAGTTTCGGTAAATATTATATTTTTCATAACTTTTATCTTACCAAACTTCACAGAGCCTCGTATCTTGCTGGAGGGTATTGTACGGTTAAAAGCATATGCTTTAAATGCCCCCACTCAGCATGCTTGAAATGCGTACGGTGTTAGGTTTGTCGAATTTGCCTGCCCGGTTGCAAAATTAAATTAAATTTTTTGTTTGAATTTTTTAAAAATTCAATTGGATTTCAACCTGAGTTCGAAAAACTTGAAACTAATACATTAAAATGCATCAATCCGATACTAAAATCCGACTTAGTTTGAACCTGATTTTTTTCTAATTTATTAAAATAATTACATTTGTTTATACATTAAATATTTCAAATATAATTTTGACGAAAGTTATTCTATATAATAATAACCTAATTAAACTGTAAAATATTTATTCTAAAACTTAAATTTTATATAAATTTGTTCACAAAAGTTGAATATATTATATCTATATTAACTTTATTTTCCTACCTAGGTGGAAAATGACTTATAATGATGATGATGATGATGATATTAACTTTATTTGCAAATAATTATAAATATATTAACTATTAAATTTATTACATATATACTAATTAACTACAGTTATATAAGTCTCACTTTTATTAAACTTTAGATAATGATTCTATGTAATCTCATTTATTTTTTATCTTGATTTTTTTATAACATTACTTTAATTGTTATATATAAATTTATTCTGTTTATTGTATTTAAAATTATCTTTTAATTAAAAGACTAATTTTCATCAAAACTAAAGATATCATAAGTCGTATAAATATATTCGCATGTAAATTATTCATGTGCTAATGCAATAATGTTTTAGAAAATTATTATCTCTATCACTAATTTCAACTTCTATTAGTTTGATAATAACCCGAATTTCAATTCGAAACAAAGACCGAAACCAACGTCAACCCGATCTGAACCCGACCTAGACCTAGATTCTAATATTAGAGTTCACATAAACCTGTAGGCTTAGGGTTTGGGTTCATCCAAACCCGGTATAACTTAACACGGTTGCACCCCTACTAATGTCTAACAGTGACTCATCTAATAGTGAAGTAAGTTTCATTCCCCATTTTTCCCTTCCAACGTCAGTTTCAATGTATGTAGAAGCTGCAAGTACGGCTACCAGGTACCATAAGATGGAAATTAAATCTAACAAGCTCATGAAATGACTAGTTTTCTCATGCCACACCAGCGATGAAAAGTTTTGCAAAATAACAGGAGTTTTCATTATTGCCAAACAAACCCTTAATCAGATTAATAAAAAATAATATTAAATGATGGAAGTAATGAGGAAGAATAAAAAGAATAGGTTAGTTGCATGAATAATTGTATAAAAATGAATGAAAAGTATAGTAGCTTATATAGTAAAAATATGAAAAAAATTAAAAAATAAAGTAGTTATGAAGAATTAAAATTTTTTGATTGAAAAGTTTTTGTTGACATTTTTTAAACTCAACCAAACACACCGTCAGTGATTTATAGCCAAATAAGTATATGCGGTAAAGTTTATATATACGTAGATGATCCTATTTTTACTTAGCTCGTGCATTTTATACATTTTTAATTTCTTTTTTCATCTTTATATGATCACATGTACATATGTAGTTCACATATCAAATTTTATCATTTGAATTTTTAATATGTTTTTTTTTATAGAATTTCAAAAATAAAAATCTTTACCAATCTTCCCTTCCCCTAGACATGGAAAATAGTAAAAATTTTATTTTAAAATTTTTATAAGATGTATAATCTAAAATTAGTAAAGTTTGACATACAAATTAAATACAAATGGACTCATTGAGAATGAAAAAAAATTAAAAATAGAAACTATACAGGGTTATGACTTAGGCACATAACAGCAGCGTATAAGAACATTATCTTATATATATTTTTTGTAAACATATTACACATTGTATATATAAAATCCTAACTCTATCAAAAATAAGGCTAAAATTTGAAGTAACTCTTGAAATTAACCACTTTAGCTTATTTGCATGATTGTATGAAAAAAAATACTTTCGCTTACGAAAGAAGATTGATGCTCCAAAATTAGAAAAATTATTTTTAGATGAATTGATAAAATCTGGGATGATTTAAATTCTCAAGGCTTAGCACATGATAAATACTTTCCAATTCTATTCAATATCGTGTTCGGCAAGGCTGTATTTCATTATTTTGTTCCAATATTTCATTGGAGGAAATCCTTTCGCTTTTTCTGGGAGTTGGAAATTTTTTTATTTACAGTAATGTCACGTGCTGTCAGTTATGGAAGTCCTAAACTTAGGGTTTGTTACGGAATGTGTTCGGCCATCATATCACATATGGGAATGCTTTCATAAATCTCATTTTCTATTTTTACGCAGCTTTTTGCATTTTTAATATTTGATACTTTGATGAAAAATTTATTAAATCTATTATATTTAATAATAATAATATTATTATTATTATACAAACCTTTTTTTAAGTATTATTATACATGGCCGGTCTACACAAGTGGAAAATAAACGTAATAAAAATAAGGATAATGATGAGTAGTAAAAAGAATAAAATTAAAATAGATAGGTTAATATATGAATAGTTGTGTAGAAATGATTGAAAAATAGGGTAGTTGTATAGGAAAGTGTGAAAAAATAATTAAAAAATATGATAGTTGCGGAGAATGAAAAATTTTAGATTGAAAAGTTTTAACTTCAAATTTTTTTGTCAATTGCCAAATACACCTTAAATATCTATTTTAAATTGCTCCCTCGCTACCGTCCACCATGCATCATGTTTCTGAGCTAAATCCCGTCAACTAATTTGTCCGCCTCTACTTATCCTCCCTTGCGTCATTCGTTTCTTCTTCCATTCCCTTTCGTTTCCTCCTTTCTTTCTCATCGCTACCATTTGCACTTAGATGAGCTTTCGTCTGCACTTAGCTCAACATCAGTAAAATCAAGCTTCTCCATCATCGCAACGACCATCATTTGTCGGACCCAATCCTCTTTCCGGCAAATTGATTCCATGAAAGCCAACTAGACTTCATCCCAGCAATCAATAATCTGTAGTAGAAAATCCAGTGCTATCATCATGATAAATTTAATCATCCTCAATTTAACGATGAAAAATCCAGTTTTGCCATGATAAATTTAATCATCACCAATTTAACAACAGCCCCCATTCATTCAGGCTATCAAATCTAAACCGACCATTACAATGCAACAAGGCACGATGGCTAGGCAGTGTACGCAACTGCAACCTGGCTAAGTTTTTTATGTCACCGATAGTTAGTCAGATTTAATGGTTCACGGCTGCAATGAGCTAATTTTCATGGCCAATGAGTTTTTTGGAGTTGATGAAGACGACAACAAATCTGCCAGATTTTTTGAAGTCCTCGATCACTATAGACACGATTTTGCAAAGGGGAGAAAGAATATTGTGCAATCTGGAGAAATTGACTGCAGCCATGGCAACCGTCTTCTGGAGAAGATGGAGCACCAAACAAATGGTGCTCTGACCATGCACCTATAGTTGTGCGCTTGCAATCCCGTATGGGCAAAATAGTCATTTTGACATGTATATCACAACCGTTTATGCTGTTTGTCGCGGTACCAGGGTCTAAGGAATTACAGGTAAAATATTGTGGGTGCAGGGAAAACTATTGAAATATTGTAGGAAAAGAGGACTTATCTGTAAATGTTGTGAGTGTTAGAGGAATTTACCCTAAATATGCTCACAAAATTTGTATTAAATTGCAAGTGTATCCATTCCGTTACGATGCAGTTAATTTTTTTATAAAATTACGATAATGCCCTTTAAGCTAAATAATATACTTATAATTTTTTGCAAATGTTATACACATATTTGCAAAAATCTAAAATAATAATATATGTAAAAATGTATAAAATAATGAAATAGAAAATATACAATATTCGAAAAATTATAAGTGTATCACTTGACTTAAAGGACATTATTGTCATTTTACAAAAAATTCTAATGACATCATAATGGAAGGCACACGCTTGCAACTTCATGCAAACTTTGTAAGCGTATTTGTAATATCGGCAAACTTAGGGACACAGATGCAATAATAGTCAAACTTTGTTGGCGTATTTGTAAAAGTCTCAAATAAAAATTTATAAAAATAGCTAAATGATCCGGTACAGAATAGCAACGATGGGGATGGGCTTATAGAATCATGTCTTAAATTTAATTACATATATTAGTTGCACTAGTTTTTTCAAATTTGAAATAATCTTGAAATTTAATGCATTTAATATTACATATAGCTAAAGAAATTACATTTGTTTGTAAAATGCTATCGCATATAAGAAGCTTCATCATCAGTCCCCTGACAATGGAAATATTAAGGCCATTTTTGGCAATGCTTATCCACTAACAAAGGAGGCATTTACTCGCGACAATTTCAATAAGTTTTATTATTAGCACCTAACAAATAAATTATTAAGTGTGCAATTTGTCACTGTTTATTAATATTATCAGAACTAAACCGGTGAATGAACTAGTTCGGTTCGAACCGATTTGATTGTTTAAGTGAATCGACGATGTCATCATAATATATTTATGATGTCATAAATATTAAATTATTTTTAATTAATTATATATTGATAAAATTACATATTAATAAGTTTAGAATAATTATCATAACAAAATATGCAGGAAAAATTAAAAAAATTCATCAATTAAGCGCAAATATTAATATATTAAATTAGAAAAAAACAACTTTATTAATTGACTTGAGTATAGAATATAGTGTGCCGGAGTAGTTGCACGCTTGCGCTGCAAGCCTGCAACAAAACAATAGTATAAAATAGTTGGCTAGATTCCAGGAAAGATGAAAATAAAATGGAGTACAAAAATAAATTATGTAACGCTCACAACTCACGCGCACCCCTACGAATTATAAAATGCTCATGGTTGCAAGTCACAACTCAATTGATGGATTACACGGGATGAAATCATGAAAATAAATTATAAAAGGCGTATTTAATTTATAAACCAAGTTTTACTTATTTTAGAGATTTCGAATTTTTAAATACATGAATATTTTAATTATTTTAAATTGTTGAAACATGATTAAAATTAAAATGATTAAAAAACCCATGTCTTTAAAAATTTAAAATAAATATACACATTTATAAAAATAGTAAAACTTAGTTTATTGATTAAATATGTCTAAGTTAACAATTTTATAAAAAATTTTAAAAATATATTTTTTTGGACCAGTCTAAAATAATCATTTGGCATATATATGAGACCAAATGGAGTAGATTTTCACCAATGATTGATTATAGTTAAATGTAAAAGTATATAATTATAAAAATATTATTCGATAATTTATTTTCTCTTTTTATAAATTATTTGTGAGTATCATGGATGTGCATTCATGATTTCTTCTCTTGATAGCAGTAGAAGTATCCTTGGCGATTATGAGAGGCACGAAGGTAGGCTTATGATATGAGTACGCTAATAGCATGGTTGGCAAACGCTTTCTTTATTTCATCTTGGTAGTTGACAAGAAATGAAGTTTTGATAGTTCCAACTCCGTCTTTTTGGTGGAAGCGTTTGGTTGCCCTCTTAATCATGAGAACGTGTTGTCCCACTATTTTTAATTATAGTAATTCTTGAGCTTGAATATAATATAAATTAAAATGTTATATAAGTGCACCAATAAAAAAATAATGGTGATCTTGTAGTGATATTGTTATTTTTCACCAGATATTGTTATTTAGTTTCTTTAATAGTTTTATATTTTTTCGGGAGTTAATTGTGCTTATACTTATGCCTTTTTTCCTAGCTAGGTATATCGCATCTATTACTTACGATTTTAAATATCAAGTTGGCAATCATCAAAAAAAAGAAAAAAAGAAAAAAGAAAAATTCAAGTTGTCAATGGAAGTGTATTAATGTTTTTATCACTGTTTGAGACATTTTTTCAAAATAATTTTTCATCTTTCTTATGTTAGAAATGATTTATTTTTGTATGTAAAACTGAGTCAAGACTTAATTTTCTTTTATCGAAACTATAGCTAGTCATGGGAATGAAAGGACTGTTAAAAAAATTCTCTAATAATATAATAAATTTTTAACACCAACGTGTTCTGGAGATTGCTCAACATGAAATAAAAATCTGTATTTATTTACTAATTCTGACTGTCTAAAAAATCATATGTTGGTACATCTTGAATCGCATCACAATAGTTAATTGCATCTTTTAAAAAAGAATTCTCTTGGTTTTAGGGATAGATATAAGCATCAAGGATGAGGCAAAATGTCAGCTTTGTTGTTAGCCAAATGAGGATTAGGACGTGGTTAGCATACTAATCCACTCCATTAATGGTTAATGCGCTCACGAAGGTAATATGCTAACAACTACTATGAACTATTGCCGTGTGACAGTTCCTAAACCATCCTAATCGGCATCCTTGTTAGCCAGCTAAAGATTGAAAAGACAAATAATCTCTATTGTTATACTCACAAGAGATAAAAAAAAACAAGTATTGCAAATTGCAAAGATCCTTCTCGGTGAAAGATGAAGAAATAGAAATTGGAAAAACATGCAAGGTTAAGAAAAGTAGGGTCAATGAGAGGATAGTTTTGTTATGAAAGAAGTTTTTTTTGATGGGGGTATCTATAATTATCTCAACTGATATTACAGTTAAATTATGAGATATTTTTACAATTTCATATAATATTCTAACATACATCTAACAAATAACTCTAATTTTTCATATGATAGACACAGCCACGCAAATGAGAAGACTATGTGCTACCACTTTTGAACCCATGTCATCCCTTTGCCAGGCTGATGAGTTACATGACGCCGTGTGTGTTGTGGCTTTGTCATGAAAGAAGTTGATTGACCATCTTAGAGAAACTTTTGAAGGAGCAATGATAAATAAAGTGAGGATGGGAAAGATGATTGACCTATCTTGGCTCTATAAGGTTCATATTAGCTAACCTTGTTGTGTTGCTAATTCTGTTCTTGAGAAGTTAATCCCGGATCTTAGTCATCTATATGACGCAAAATAACATATTTGAAAGAAGGGTAGATTAAACATTATCATCCAATGACTACTTATCAGGTGAATTTTTGTATTTTGTTGCATAAATTGGTGCTTGTTTTCTAGATCTTCGTGTTAGATGGTCTAGCTTAGTTCTAGTTCTTCTTCGTGGGTGTAAAGTTCAGATCCATGTTCATACGTGATGTTTGTTATTAAGATCTACGTGATGTATGGACTACATTGATCCGGCTGCCCATTTTGTTGTTTAGATAGCGTGATTTGATCTTTTGAATGTCAAAAAAATGTCAAATGGATGACCTAATTTGAGCTTGATGGGATCAGATCCCTTATGTTCTATGCATCCTTGTAATCTGTTCCCCATTAGGTGATGGTATGATAAATTAATTCAAGTAGGTGATTGTAATTCTTTGTATGAACGAATATATTAGGGTATAGATCTATTCAGACTATAACAGATCAGTGAAATTAAATCCTGATCAATTGGTATTACAAGATCATTTGAGATATGGTGTTTTCCGATCCTGTTTGTCCTTATAAATGTAGATCTATGTGTTTGATTTCGGATACTTCATGAAGGAGAAAAATGTCTAAGTAGATAATTTATATTTGATTCTTAGACTGTATGGGAGGTGCTGAATGACTTTATCTTAAGATTGAGACTTCCTTAGATCTTAAAATAATCATTAGTCTGTACTAAGGCTTCGTTTGGTAAAGAGGAGGTGGGAGACTACTTTTTTCATCACTCTTCCAATTTTATATTTTAACTATCTAATTACTTTACTTTTTTCTTTTATTTTTATTATAATAAATTTTCAATAACTACTCTATTTACTTAGATATTCCTCTATCATATCATATCATTCCCATGCTTTCTAAAAAATTCCCATCCACACTTCCTTTAAGGCTTTATTTGGTTACGAGACAAATGAAAGAAAATTTTTTCTCATATTTTTTTACTTTTTTCTATAATGTGATATTTTCGCTACCTAATTATTTTATTTTTATTATATTTATATTCTAATCATTTTTAACACTTTTCCATTAAACAGCCTTGCCTATTTTTATTTTCATTTTCTTTATTCTCTATTACATAATATCAATTTTTTTACTTTTTAAAATTGTCTTACAAAATTGCCTTAATTTTATCCTTGCCACTGAATGGACCAAAAGAATTAGTATTTAGCCCTATGTAGAGGAATGCGTTTATGATGGATGACTCTAATCTGTACCTTAAATGGGCTACTACGACATTAAATTTGTCAGATTATGGATCAGGCTTTCTGCTATTAACCCTAATATCTCCCTAAGATTAATGACTCTACTAAAAAACAAATCTGTGGAAAAGACCTAGTTCACGTACTTTTTTTTTCTATTGGGATTGTACAACTTGAATATACTATTAGTGAGCATAAAAGATTTTCTTCCTCTTTCCTTTTCTCATCTAATAGTTATTTCTTGAAAATGACATCTAGGCCGAAAAAGAGGAAGAAAGGAAAAAGAATGATATGAAATGCGTGACCTAGATTGCATGTTTAGATGGATCATTTAGGAGTATAGCTTTCCATTTCACAAACCCAAGTTAAAACATGGAATTCGATCCATCTGATAAGTAGCTCTAATTTCATCAAAATAAAAGAGGCATAACCTTCCATTATTAGCTTGAGCTAATTAAGAGATCTACGTATTTAAAACGAATCGAATAACTTAATACATGAATAAAAGGGATGGTGGCAAGAAAATAGAATGATTACTTGTATTCCTGGTATGATTGGACGACTTGAAGATGCTTTCATGGTGATTTAATGACTTAAAGAGATGCCAAGGGACAATGACTTCTTGGATGGCTTGAAATAGCTAGAAAAAACCTAATAACGAAGGAATTGAGGTCCTAGGGAAATTAAGAGAGAAGATTTTCAATTTCCTGGAAAGTTTTAGGATTTATTTGGAACGACTTTCAGTCTAAAATGGAGGAAACCTAGGGTGTGTTTGGTAATGAATAAAACTTTTGATGAAAAGTTTTGGAGAGTAAAAGTTGTCAAATGATGTAATATGATAGGGGTAATGATGAATAATAAAGAAGATAAAGTTAAAATAGATAGGTTAGTTGTGTGGATAGTTGTGTAGAAATGATTGAAAAGTAAGGTAGTTGTATAGAAAAATGTGCAAAAATGATTTAAAAATATGATAGTTATTGAGAGTGACAAGTTTTATATTGAAAAGTTTTAATTTGACATTTTCTATCAATTGCCAAACACAACCCTAGTGTATTTAGAGCTCTGTTTCTATAAAACACCTTTTTTATTTAACTCAAATATATTTTTCTTATTTTGATGATTAACGCAAAATATACTTCATTTATTGTATTTGACATTATTTATATTTTCTATGGAAATCACACAATTTTTTTAGTATTATTGGACATGAGCCTCATCTCAAAATGTGTAAAATCAACATGATAAAACCATTTAATGCTAAATATAAATTTTAAAATTATATTCCTAATGTCCAAATTTTCAAAAATATCATTACTATATAAATGAATAATTTTATAAAATATCATTACATTTGATTTAAGCATTTTACATAATTTACATGTAAATATATATTTTTAAGCAAATGTAACATATGTGCATCCTTGATTTGAATAGAACTTCCTCTTCTAGCCAAAAAAATTATGTTAATGAATGAAGTGAGTTTTTCATCCGTGGGAGAAAAATGGACCTGTATTTCAGCTAATCACTGGGCTCGATGTACAGGTGTTTTTGGTGGCGCGGGCAGCGTGTGTGGATACCACACAAACCCATTTTAACTTGGGCTGATTGGACCCAACGCGGGTCACTGGAACGGGCCTTCAAAGACGCCAGTTGGCCCATTTGTATTTCAGCTAATCACTGGGCTCGATGTACAGGTGTTTTTGGTGGCGCGGGCAGCGTGTGTGAATACCACACAAACCCATTTTAACTTGGGCTAGTTGGACCCAACGCGGGTCTCTGGAACGGGCCTTCAAAGACGCCCGTTGGCCCATTTTTACTGTCTTGGAGTTTTTATACCCTGATTTCAAAAACGAAATTCATTTAGCGGGATTAATCTAAATGCAAATTCAAATTTTCAAAATTTTTTATTTATTTTTACAATATAATGAAATAATAATTCAGCAGCCAGAGTCAATATATATCTCTTCAATCTTCCACCAAAAACAAGGCGTGAAATATTCATTGATAGAACATATAAACTAGAAAATCACCAGAGACCCAAAACAGCTTCCCGGGCCAATGATGAATGATCTTAATTAACCTTCAAATCCACAATTACCAGCTACGTGAAATATGTATTACCTTTTAATTTTTAATTTAAATCGGGTTAATTTCAAATATAACTAATATCTACATATATGACTACACAGTTACAAAACTAACATCGATACTCATATATTTTACCTCTAATTCTAAAATAATAATGTCAGTGCATGTATTTATGCCCATTTTATTTATTTTTAAATTCAAAAAATAAAATCCTAAATAAATTTTAAAATAAGTTAAATTTCATAAGAAGAAAGATGCCACATATGATTGTTTTCATAATAAATTTTTTTTTAAAAAAATGAAAAAATGGATTACGTGACAGGATGCAGTCGCTGCCTAGTACACATGCCACATATGATTTGCATACTATTATGATTTCTTTAGATATTCGGTGTGCTTTTGGTGTGAAAAATTTTGAATCAGTAGAAAATGATGTGATATCATAATAATAATATGAGAAATAAAAAGAATAAAGTTAAAATAAATACGTTAATTGTATGAGCATTTGTATAAAATGATTGAAAATAGTTATGGAGAATGAAAAGTTATAGATTGAAAATTTTTTATCATAAACAAATAGGCCCTTAATAAAGGTTAATTGCTTGGAAAAGTTAACTTAGACATGATAGTTTTGAAATAAGATTTTTGCATCAATACCTATAAGGTTTTGCAAAAATTCCAAGCATATTATGATTTTTTTTTTTGTAAAATTTGTATTTATACTTAGAAGTTTGTCTAAAATTGCAAGTGTGCAAAAAGCCATTAAACTTTTTTTTTGAAAATGATAAAAATAGAGTGAAAATAAAAGAAATTCTTTTGAAGTACCAAAATTTTAATTTTAAAAAATTGCTCATAGTAAATATATCTAATTAGTGTGATAAATATTTTTCAATTTTTTTTGGTGTTTTAAAGGTATTTTCTTATATGAGCTATGATCTTGTTAGCCTGAGTTAACAAATTTATTCAAAACATCTATTATTTATTTATTTTTTGCTTTTACAAAATTATTAATCTAGGCCTATGTTAGTTTATGCATGAAACTTTTCAAATTAAAATTTTCAATCTAAAATTTTGTATTTATCATAACTATCCTATATTTCAATTATTTAGTTTTTTATACAACTATCCTACTTTTCAATTATTTCTTCATAGTTTTTGTAAATTATCCTATTTTTCAATCATTACTCATATCTTATCATATCATTTCTCCCATTCAAAAATTTTATACAAAAAGCTTCTTTCAAAATTTTTATCACTTCCCAATACACCTTAAATATATTTAATTTATAAACTAAGTCTTACCACTTTTAGAGATACTTGATTCATAGATTAAAGGAAAAGGTTTCAATGCACCCTGATGTGTTGAAATTTTAATGCATTAGTTTTTATATATTTTTTGAATATTTTTTACAAGATTGTTAATTTAGTAGTATTTAATCTACAAGTCAAATTTTACTATTTGTGGATATGTGTATATATATTTTTTGATTTCCTAAAAACATGGGTACTTTAGCCATTTTTAAGTGACTAAAATACTCCTATTTTTAAAAAATCAAAAATATATATTTATATATCTCTAAAAATGTTAAAACTTAATACATAAGTTAAATACACCTAGGTTAACGATCTTATATAAAAATGTTAAAATATATATTAAAAATGAAAATTTGCCCCCTTACGCATTGAAATTTCAATGCATCAGGGTGCATTGAAACATTCTCCTAGATTAAATAATATAAATTAATAATTTTATGAAAATAAAAAACATTTGACGTGGGCTATCAAAATCATGCCTCTTCTTGTATTTCTTATTTTAATGTTTACAGGGGTATTTTCGTCATCATTGTAAACCCCCAAAATGTATTTAATTATAAACTTTTTGAGTCGATGGACTAATTTGAAATTTTCTAAAAGCGCTTTCTATAACTCAAATAGCACAAATCGTTACAGCGACGTTAAAAAGAAAAAGACTGCATAGTAAAGAAAAAATAAGAGGAAGAAAGAGAGGAGAACGAGAGGAAGAGGAGTACTGTGATAGATTTGAATTTTGGATAAGGTTTGAAGTTGAAAAATTTGAAGAGAAGTGGATGAAAATTTAGTAAGAAATTTATTCTTTGTTCATCTTATTTATTTGATTTATTCTATATATTTATGATGATAAGGAAGAAATTTAACATGGATCTGTGATATTATGATTAGAAATTTTAACCCTTAATAAGGTAGAGAAAAATAATTTTTTATGGAGATGAAATATGAGTATAAAATATAGATGGATGATTTAAAACGATATTTTATTGTGAAATGATAATTATTTTAGAAAATTTGAAATGATGTGAAAGATCGGTAACTCCATATAGGTGTTTGAAAGTTGAGAATGAGAAAATTCAAGTATTTAATGATGAAATTAAAGAAATTATTTTAAAATATTTTTACGAATATTGTTATTATTTTGGTATCGATTAAAGAAAAGAAGACAATGAAATTTTATAGAGTCCACGCGTGAGGATTTGAAAGTTTGCATGAAAGGTAAGTAAGAGGTATGAGCGGGCGGGGCGTCACAATCATGACTTTATTTGTATTTTTTATTTAATGTTTATAGTGTCATTGTCATCATTTTTTAAAAAATGTTTGTAGTTATGCTTGCAACATCTGAAAAAACTTATATATATAAATGCAAATTTTCCAAAAATTACTATATCATTGCAATTTCGTCCAAAACTTGTAAGTACGGACGCAAAAAAACCTGTTTGGAAATATATGGTGCCCAACGAACATACGACGAATGTGTACTTTGTTATACCAATGCTATTACTAGTAGAGATGGAAGTCTCCTCAGCTCTCATTAGAGTCATTCATCACTTGCCTTTGAGTGCACCACCCCCACACCCACCCTGACTATCTTTGCACTTTTTGCTCATTTTCGTTTGACCCCTTTTACCACCTTCATTCATTTCTCTTCTTTTTCTTCTTTCATTTCATGTCCTTATAGAATTTATTTGTTTCAAAAGTGGAGAATTAGACTCCGAATGCTGCAGACTAGTCAGCTTAGCTAGGGTCCCACTCCCCACTTTATAGGGTCATGTCTACCCACATAAAAGCTAGAGTTAATTTCCACAACTTGTATATATCATTTTGGTCATCATGCATGCACCGAAGCAGTAACAAGTTTTCAACATAGCCATGTATAGAAAGAGAAATACCTCAATGCAACTTATTGTATTATGTAACTCCTTAATCTTTAAAATTTATTTTTTTACATTTAATCCATCAATGGTGTTCAAAACTATTTATTTAGCGTAAATATATAAGAAAAAAACTAGGTGAAGTGAAAACTCTTGCAATCAATACTTTTAAAAATGTAATTATAAATTCATCAAAAAAAAATGTAATTATAAACAACTTTATGCAGTTATATGTTATTCAAAAAAATCTTTATGCATTTACACTTATTATGAATTATATGCAGATCTAAATAATATAAATTTTTATGCCATAAAATATCAAAAAAACTTTAAAAATAAAAAATTAAAAGTCAATCGAAAGATCGTGCAATCACTTCCATTGAAGAATCTTCTTACATAGGGTGTATTTGGGAAGTGATGAAACTTTTGGAAGAAAAATTTTGAATATAAAAATTTTAAATTGGTAGAAAATAATATAATATGATAGGGTAATAATAAAGAGAAAAATAATAAATTTAAAAGAAATAGATTAATTGTATTGTTAGTTATATAAAAATAAGTAAAAAGTAGAGCATTTATATAGAAAAGTGTGAAAAATATTTAAAAGAATTTGGTAGTTGAGAAGAGTAAAAAGTTTTCGATCAAAAAATTTAAATTTAAGAAGTTTTGCTTGTATCTAAACATGCTCATAGGTATGTTGCAGTGTGATAAGTTGCAAAACGGAACCAATATTTATTTAAATATATTAATACTTTATATAATTAGTTGTCCACGTAATTATATTTTAGAAATAATGTTTTAAATGGTTTAAATTTTAAAAAAAAAACTCAAAAATTGATATTTATATCATCTATTTTATTATGTTGATTTTTTACCTTTTCATATAAAGCCCATACACATATCTAATTAGGATAAAAATTAGTATGACATTAAGGTAAATAATTTAAAATATAACGAGTGAAGTAGATGCCAATTTTGGCCAGTGATTAATCACTTTTTGTAGTGGACTGCTTCATAACCATGACATTGTCTGATTGCACTTGAAAATATTCCATACATATGTTTCAGATTATTTAAGTACATTCGACCCACCGAAGTGACTTTGTACTCCGTCTAGATCTCATCTTGCTATTTTATTCCAAATATGAAAAAATTATTCCAATCGATAATGATTATTTTTTCAAAATTCAGCACGACTTAAGAGTGATTTTTAAACTATTAAAAATTATTTATTTACTACAAGTACTTACAAGGTTCCAATTTAACATGTAAATTATTTAAAACATCCATCCTACCTACGATAATGATTCTTTGTGATTTCATAATATTATAAGACTTTAGTGCATTGGTGCAGTTAATTTTCTAAATTTATATGTATTTTTATATAGTTTTATAAGATGTGGCCAACGTACAATTCCAATTGATATAATTTTAGGTATTTCAGTAAAATGAACAGTGTTTAATGAAATAGATGGACTAGATTTAATATAACATAGCAAAATATGGCTAAAAAATAGAGGAATGTACCAATTCACTTTTGTAGGAAGGATGTACCGAAGATGGCCTATATACACATAGTGAGAGAGAGAGATCGATGTAGTGTTCCACTTCCATTTGCTACTGATCTCGACCAAACTAAAGAGGATATCGTTTGTCAATCCTTGCACGTAGAGTGGGAGGTAGATTAAAGTTGAAGCCAGTTGGCCCACCCATCATATGTTCCCCATCAATAACGTACAGCTGACCTTATATTAGTGGACCACAACTTTTGTGATGATGATGATGATATACGATAACGACTTCGCAATTAAGAGCTAGCTAATTAAAACTTTAATTGCGTAAACGTTGCTTCTTTTTAGAGAAATGCTTGCAAAACTTGTTAATGCTAGTAATTGAAATTGGTTTGAGTCATGGATGTTTGGTCATTATTATTATTTGATGAAAAGGATGTTTGATTATTTTTGAAGTGAAATTGGACATGAAACTGGTTAAGTTGTGCCTTGTGATGTGCTTTATGATATGCTCGTACATAGATGCTGCTGGCTACCGCTTCTCTTATACTCAGCTTACGAAGATTCACCAGGAGAAAATATATTTTTTTGCAGCTTTTAATAGCAAGGAAAAAATTTTCTTGCTTATGATGATATTTTTATAAATAATTAAAATTTTACTTGCTTACAGTAATGCTTTCATAAACAAGGAAATTTTTTCTTACTTGTAATAATATTTTGGTGATCAAATCAAAACTTTTTTGCTTGAAAATTCATGAATTATTAGTAAGTTTCTTCTTAATGATTGCTATATGGATTTTTTCACAAATTATTGGTAACCAAATTTCTACCGTTTGAAAGAAATTTTTTTTTTTGGCAAAAATCAAAATTTGTATAGTGATTATAGGCCCCAAATGGGATTTTACTTCACAATGGCCTTAGGTTAAGGTGTTATGGTGGCTTGTTCCAAAATTGACTTGTATAGTTGGTAGAGTTCTAGGCTTCTAGCTACAACATTTACATGGTTGGGATAAAGGATTATTCTGTCTCTCTCTCTATATATATATGTATTTATTTTTCTCAGTATGGACGTGAGACATTCTCTCTCTCTATATATATATGTATTTATTTTCTCAGTATGGATGTGAGATATAGAAGCATATATAAACATGCTCATTAAATGCATAGAGAGGATTTGATTTTACACTACAAAGAAAATACATTTTTGGCAACTAAAAATTTTTTACTAGCAAGAAAAATGCACACATAACGAAAAATTTCTTTTCTTATGATGCTATTTTTGTAGGCAAGCAAAAATTTTCTTGCTTATGACGGTTCTTTCATTGACAAGGAAAACTTTTCTCACTTGTAATAATATTTTGGCAATCAAATAAAAAATTTAGTTTCTTAATTAAGCACAAAAATTATAAGCTATTGTTAACCAAAATTTTCTTTGGTGGTTGTTATATGACATAAGCTATAAATTATTAGCAAGCAAATGTTTCTTTAGCAACTAATTTTTAACTTTTTGCAAAAAAAATTCTGGTTACCAAAAATTAAAAATTTTGTAGTGTAGGGTACTGAACATAAACCCTTGCTTAAACGGCTTCTTGTGACTTCGTGGCGCAGACATTATTATTTTTCACCATGTACCGGCCCAAGCAAATACATGAAATGGAAAAAAAAAAAAGAAAAAAGAAAAAAGAAAGAAGGGGTTACTTAGTTTTCCTTCTTTCTTTCTATGTTTTTATTTATCTATACAAGCATCCTCTATATGCAGGTGTCCAATAATCAGATCCATTGTTCTCACGATATACTTGTGGCGTGCAAGAAATGGGTACCAAACATAGACCTCGGCTCTTCAAGTCATGCTTTACCTCTGATTTATCTTTTCTTTCTAGCCCTCCCCATGGACTGTGATCCTGTATATATATACATATGCCAAAACAAACATATATAGTTACTTATTTTGTGCATTGTCAAAAGGAAAAAACCAACAAAAATGTTACTTTTTCTTTTATTCTTTTTGTCCCACAGCTCAATTAGCTAGACAGATGCATCATACCTTGCTAAAACTTGGCTTCATGTAAGGGTTGCTTAGAAGCTGCAACCAGAAGAAGAATTATTGAATGTCAAGATGAAGTTAGGAGAGCCCAACAGTACTTAAATTATTCAACTTTTTCAACATATCTAAAAAATTTGACAGGAAGTTGGCACATTATGTAGCTAGGCTTATGTTATAAGAAAATTTTTTTAAGGCATACTTTTAACAGTACTTTTACACTTTTTGTTGCAAAAAATATTATTTAGTAGCGGAAATAATTATATAAATAAATATTATTGTTGCTAAAATAAATTTCTAACAACAATCATAAAATGGATGTTACAAAAGGAAACCTTTTTATAATTTCAAAAATTGTTAGTAAAGTTTTGTGTTATACTTCCAGTGAGCTATATAACTACGACACAATGTAAATTGATATATCACTGCAAGAGAAATCTGTTTATGCAGAAAATCATTTCTATATAAGATAACAATTTGCTGCATACACATGTACGCAACTCACAGCTGAATATACTCTTTTTACGCAGCAAATGAGGGTTCGCAGCCAAAAATGCCTACGAAACCGCTCTTCTATATAAATATTTATTTTTACACATTTGATAATGGATGAAAAATCAACTTTATCTATTATATGTAGCGTATTTTATATTATTATCAAAATTCTTTCATCTATTTATTATAATTTATATAAGCTCCATCTACAAATGTGTAAAGTCAATTTAATAAAGTAGTTTAATGTTAAAAATCAACTTATGAACTTGCCATATGGCAGTTGATTTCACATGTGGGCTTATATGCTTAGCCACTGAGATTTGAATAGAATCCCACATCCTGCATATGCCATGGAGCAGTGGCTCTGGCACATAATAAAAAATAAATTTTATGCATTTTCAGCATCTACATAATCTAAAATATAATTTTTGTGTGGATAAATAATTCTACAAAGTATTGTTATATTCTAATTTAGATGTGAATAGATTTAAGCATTTTTTATAATTTACATACATACATATATTTTTAAGCAAACATGGATCATGCATAGTTTGATTTTAATAAAATTTAATCTTTTAATTAAATAAAATGGAGAGAATTATATGAAATCAATTTTATATAACCTGATTATACAAAAGCAAAAATTCTACTATTTTTAGTGTTATATGCAGAAATTTTATGTCGCTGCCTAACAATTATTGCTTAAAAGGCATTTCTTTGTAGTGTATATTGACAAATTTTAGTATCATTGAAAGTAATTTCTTTTTTATATATAGCAAGCCCCAATGAGTGATGATGTTCATAGTAAAGCATGATGACACAATTATTGTTCTTGTCCGTTGTTATTAGCGGGGGAATTGAAATTTTCACCTTGCTTTTTTTTTTTTTTTTTATTGGGAACACCCTTGCGCCACCAAAAACCGACAAAATAAGGAGGTGGCGCACCAAAAACGAAAGGGGATGTGCAAGGGCCCATCACACCTCACACCATTGTGCAATCTGGGCAAAGTAGCTGTTGCACAGAATCCAAGGATTTCATTACGTGGACCAAACAACAATCTACATCAATGCTACTCAAAATCAAACTCACATCTACTTGTCAAACATGATTAGTTGATTACCATGGTATTTAAAGAGGAATATTCAGGTACAGCCTAATTGCACCGTAATTATGGTGCAATTACATCAAAATGGCCCCCGTACGATCATAAAATTATAATCTACTTTATCGATTGTATTTAGAATAATGTATTCTATTACCATACCAACTTTCATCTCAATCAGATATGTGTATGGACCTCATCTTAAAATGGTATAAATTTAACATAATAAAATAGCTTAATGTAAATAATAATTTTAAAGTAATTTTTTTAACATGTAAACCATTTTTTATAAAATTTATATATAGATAAATAATTGTATAAACATTTATTACATTCTAATACGTGCAGAGCTCATTTTTGGGCAACTACGTGATCATTTCAGTACAATTGCGCAGTACCGAAACAAGACTTTATTTAAAAAAGAGAAATATTTGAGTGTTACCGGTTACACCCAAAATTTCTGTGTAATCTCAAGATTGGACACCATCATGGTTAGATCAAAATCAACATATTATTTTTGACACGTTTAACAATTTATGATAAAGATCATGATAATTAGATATTCATGTAAGCCATTTATAGTACTATTAAATCATGTCGCTCCAAAGATGCTTAAAAATTTTGATCTATATGCTTATCATAATTGCCAATCACAGACATATAATTAAATATATAAAAATAAACAATTAATATGGTTGATTTGGATCAAATCAAAACACCAGGATGTGCACGAGTCACTTGGTTACATAGAAAATTTGGTGTAACCAGGTACACCCAAACATTTGCCATTAAGAAAATGGCGCAGCCAACAGAAAATTTCGTACACTTCTTTGGTCAGTGGTGCATTTTTTAAAGATGAGTGGACCTTCCACCGGCGTGCAACGCGTGGCTGAGGGAGAGCATATAGTTGCAACTTCATTATTACTCGCTTAATTAGGAAAGAAAGAGATGTACCTGCACTTGCTCTTGTAGAAATTTGATGTAGCCGATTGCTTCAAACAGCACTGATGCAGTGTCAGTCTGGAAAAGATGAACCATTCAATTAGTTGTAGTTTATCTCATGCAGTTTGAATCCGAGTAATCATACTTTATATTTTTGGTTATTTTAAAAATTCAATGTTAGTTTTACCTTTCCAAAAGGCGACACAATTTGCTGTAGTGCACTAATCTTATCTGCCAACTTGACTTTGGGGGCCTGTATCTGTCCATGTACAAGATCCTAAGATAGAACAATGAATCATCCAACTTGAGTTCTTGTCAAAGAAACTACAATGTTATTGACTGCTTACATTAAAAATGAACTAATAATTGATTAATTGGATATTTTTAGATTGAATATGCCCTCTTTTCACTACAACAAAGTAAATTTTGGTAAAAAGGTTTACTTACACGAAATACAAAATAATTTTTTGTTAGAAAAATATAATTAAGAAACAAATTTTCTCTTACCTTGCCAAAAATTTATTTATTTTTGTCCTGGGTTTCTCCTCAAAATGCATATTCTAATTTAAACTAAAATTGGAAATTGGAAATTGGACTTGATAGGATAGGGGTATTGGAAGGAGAGGATGTCTCTAAGTGCATGCATGCAGCCTGCTTGTGTTCACCCTACCTTCATGGAAGAGGCTGTGGAGTTATCATTCTTGGGCTTTTTGAAGCCTGCAGTGTCTGAATTGTCTTCAGATCTCTTCTTCTTCCCTTCATTAGAACCTCCAACTCCTCTCCCAATTCCTCTAGTCTGCATGAAACAAGTACACTTATGACAAAAGAACAATACGATTTCCTTTAAGAATCCATTTGAAAATTTCCAAGAACGGAGAAAACATATGTGCATAAGAAGAAGAGTTCTTACTGAGGATGTTTGATCATGGCCTTGCTTCTTACTATGATCGGGTGGGTTTGAAGCTTTAGTACAGTTCTTGGTGGTATGAAAATCCACCAGCGGTTTGTTCAAACAGCCACCAAAGGAGATGAAGTCAGAGAAGGCTCTTGAATTAGACCATGGCATATCAGGCAACATTTCATAGTGATATTTACTGCTGTTATCTCCTGTAATTGTTTGACTATGGCTCATCTGGTATTCCATGCTAGTCCCAGTACATGATCTTAGAAATGCACCCTCATCAGATGCTGCCATGGCCCCATGCTGCTGGCCACTCTCCACTTTCATTTCATGCCCATAACATTGCATGCAACTTGAATTTCGGCTTCCTGATCCTCCGTTGCTCAGAAAAGCTGGAGTAGCAGCATGCTGGTCTGGTGGTGCAATCGACCAGTTGTTAACCATGTCCGACAAGTTGGTCAGTCTTTCACTTTCCATCAAGCTCCCATCATAGCTATTCATCTGTTTCTCCATGTTGTTGAATGATGCAACAGGGTTGGCAAATTCCCAACAGTTGTCCAGCTTCTTCAGGTCTGGTTCCAGCAGCTCCATGGTTGGGTTCTTGCAAGAGAAGCCCTTGAGCAGGCTCCCTCCGTCGTCGTATTGCCCATTGTTTGATTCTCCACCGCTTCCAACACTTCTGCACAATTCAGATGTGTATATACAAACATCAAAAAAGATCTGTTTGTTTTATATATGCACTGACAAATCTGATAACTGATACACGAAAGTCTTGAACTGTTAGCCTGTTAGCATTATTCAAGGCCTCAGAATGTAAGTTTTATGGCAGAGCAGGTTTTTTTGTAGCTATATCTTATGAGATATTAGATCGAGTAGTTCTTCGAGAAATATCTTGAAAATATGAACTTCTGGCTAGCTTATCAAAGATCTTCAGAAGGGCAAAAAAGAAAAGAAAAGAAAAGAAAAGAAAATTCCAAATAAAAATCTTTTTCTCTGGTAAAGGATGAACGATAATATATTGCATCAATCATTTTGAGCTGATTACCAACTCATGCATGGCATAGAGACTTCTCATTAATAAGCGGAAATCCTAGCCATGTATATGTGTAAAGGGCAGTAACCTACTGGGAATAGCTCCTATCAAGGCCAGAATGTTGAAGGGGCACTAGCCCATGAAAAACCTCCCGCTTTTGCAACCTAGCAGGTCTATTTTATTTGAGTGTCTTTTGGGGTGGACTGATCAGATTCCTTCTCCACCCAACCCACTAATTCATGCACTAACACCCGCACCAATAATCGAACTTACAATAAGACCTGCCTCCATAGATGATTATTTGAGGTGGGTTCTCCGGACAGCTCCGTCACCGCCGACGCCGACTCGTCCATGCTCAGGCCAGAGTGGTTGGAGGCATTGGTGAAGGAGTTGGATATTGAGATGTCTTCCTCGCAAGAGCTGGAGTTGTGAGTTGGTGGGTGCCATGCGTTTAAGGCACCCCAAGAAGCCATGGGGTTTGCATGGAGCTCCCACCAGTTTGGTGTGGAAGAAGAGGTAGCAACTGAGCCTTCAGACCCTTCCTCAGCCATTCTCCTTTGCACTTGTCGCCCTAACCAGGTCGCATTAAGGCGTATTGGCTTGAGACTCCTCTTTTGCTTTCTTTGGTTGGGTGGGCATTTAAGGAGGATTTATCCGTTGGCGATGATGTAAGCCTGCTTGTTTAGATTATCAGAGGTCGCACACCTCACAGAAATTAATGCTATTTCCAGCCACCCCATCTTCAAGGGTCTAATCAAAGATCCCACTCATGAACATGCGCCTTATGAATTTTGTCCTTTTGGTTGTACTAGCTCTTAAATCTAAAAAGTCCCTTTAAACTTTTCTAATAAGATTTGCCCTCAAACTTTCAGCCTCATCCTAAGAAGTCCATTTTAATCCAAACACTACAAGAAAATTTCTGATATGTAGCCATATGTTTTTAGCCAAATGTAAATTTGACCAAAAATAATGATAAACACAATCAATTTATCAATAATATTAGTAGCTAAAAAGAAATCGTTGCATATAACGTTAATGCATTTTGGCTGCATATAACATTTTCATACGAAGCATTCATATTTAGCCAAATATGCGACCAATTTGTTTGTTATATATATTTGTTTGCAATCAAATGACATTAAATGTAGCGAAATTTATGTTACACGAAGCCAAATGAATTACTGTATTTAAGAAAATTTATTAGGTTAAGACTTTCATTAACTTTGACTTGATTTATTAGAAGAGAGAATATTTATTTGTTAAGCATAACATCATTTTTTTGAGATATGATTTTGCTTACAAATAACTTTTCGTTATAAAAGACATTAATTAACAACATTATTAATTAGTTAGCATGCAACTAGCCTGACTCGCAAAGAGTCCAGTCTAATATGCGGGAGGCTTAAGGCTGTTTTTTAGAGCGTTGTCTTTGTAGCAATATTTTGAAATTTACCCCCTTAGATCTAGGATTGTAATATGTATTTGGGTTGATTTGTAAATATAAAGAATAAAAAACAACATTACTTATTAACATAATGCATATTGCAAAAAATAGTCCTTTCATAATATTGCCGAATATAATATTATCATAAAAACTATATGCTCAATGAAATTTTAAAGAAATTATTTCTATATGACCTTTCTCAACTGACTTATCTCAGCTAGTTACAGAGACATTACAGTCTAAAATTTTGCGCTTAGCCACAATATTAATTAATTTTTGACTAATGGATCTTTTTTTTTTTATTGTTTTAGGTGCTGACCGCAAATGCCATCGATCAGGCCGTCCATTTTTTCATAAATATTGTGTGGCCCAACAGACTAATGAAAGCAATTGGGATTGATTTTAGGAAAAGTATCAATTGAAGTTGGTTGTATGGGAAGAGTTGGTAGGGCGGTTGAAGATGGAGGTGGTAGCATAATGGCCTGGTGAAGGACAATGGAAAATGCAGCCTTTCGTTTTCCACTATGGTCGTGGGCAATAATTAGCATGCGGAGAAGAGGGCTGCAAATCAATTGCTTGCCTGATCTGCTACAGCAGCTGGTGTAGGTAGAACATGCAAGACCCACGCCTACGGCCCTACCTTGTTGTGTGTGTGTGTGTCTGTGTCACATCCTATCTCTCCATCAGCACTTAATTGGGTCTTCTCACGTTATAAATATGTTTGAGTCCATGTTTTTCCATCTGTTCTCAGGAAACATTGAAGGGTTATGATACTATGCGGCCGGTTTCATGAATTCATTTGAATTCGCGAGATCTCTTTATTTGGGTTTCACCTTATTCTGCTCGTTGCGTTTAATGTTTTCTGTTTTGGTTGGGTACCAAGTTTCCTGAAGAATCCAAGATGTGCATGAGCCGCATACCATAAAAGTTTAAACTCCATGTGATATATTTTTTTTTTACATAAGAATTTTAAAACTATTAATTTAATATCTAAATCATCTCCATGTGAAAAAAAAAATCTAAATCATCTAAAATATTTTTCCTATGTAAATGAATAATTTTTGTAAATTATTACGACATTCCAATGCATTTATGAATATACTTAAGAGTATATATACATGATTATATATTTTTAAAGTAGGCTATGACCCGTCTAAAACTAGGATGAAAATAATTTTTAATATCATGATAAACCAACAGATGTCAGTATTCCGATCTTGGGCACCCTTAAGCATCAAGGCTCCATGCTCTCGGTCATCTGCAACCATTGATTTTGCCGGGCGAATTTGGGGCGTCAGAAGGGGGACCTGGTCGTATGCTCCCAGGAGCATTGAGCTCTCAATGCTCCCGGGTGCATACACCCATTATTTTATTTTATTTTTATTTTTTTTATAAAACTGTTAATCTAAGTGTATTTAACATATGTATTAATTTTTACCATTTTGGAGTATTTTAGATATTTATTTTTAATTTTTGAAAAGCAGTGACATTTTAGTAATTTTAAAATTACCTAAAATGCCACTGATTTTCAAAAATAAAAAAATAAAAATCTAAAATATTCCAAAAATGGTAAAAATTTATACACATATTAAATACACCTATATTAACAATCTTGTAAATTTTTTTAAAAAAAAACTAAAAAAATGGGTGTATGCACTCGGGAGCATACGATCAGTTCCCGTCGGAAGGAGTAGTAGAGTCCAGTTGCATGCAGGTCCATGTCTGTAGCGTTAGTGAAGATTTTGTTTTTGCAAAACAGTCATACAATTTTCAAATCTCCTTTTCTCTCTTGCCATTCGAGCTCCTCTCAAGCTTGAGCGCCATTTTGCAATTCAATCGTCGCTCGCACCTTCTTCTCCATTCCCAGGCTTCTGATGACTCTCGCTTCCTTTAAAGCTCATTCACCCGTTTTCTTCTAATCATTGCCCACACCTTTAAAGCTTAATCTCTTCTAGTCAGGTTCTCCATTCCAATTTTCGATCCCAGCATCCAAAACATCTGAATAGCCCAAATTGTCAACTCACTAGGAGGGCTCACATATATTGGGAAATTGAAAATTACCAAATGACAAGAAATGCAATTGCCATATCAAGTGTTGGGGGCCCGTCCTGAAACAGGAAGAAGAGTAGAAGACAGCAAAATGTGACATGGTAAATCATTTTCTTTCATGAAACTAGCCATGGATTAGCTCAACGTTTCTGAAATAGAACAAACAACAACGCACCAAATTACTATGGGAACTGGTTATAAGACAAAACAATACATTTCACTAATTTACTGGGAAGAAAAGTTGGATACTCTTGATAGAAATTAAATCGAAAAAATTTATATATAGGCTGCTGGATTCTAGAATGAAAGAGAGGAGAGTATGGATAGATGGGAGAAAATAAAAAATCTTATTAACTGATGTTTGGTACCAATAATCATTACATGCATTAGAGTTCTTATTTTTACATCTTCTAGTTCGTTAAAGCAGAAAAATCTGGCCGAATTTGTTGAAAATTTTAGCTGATTTTTCTAATTTAGAGCACCTGATTTTGTTGATTTTATGCATTGAAACTTTTGGACCATGGATTTGTATAGCCTTTTCCAATTGAGTATTAGATTTTTCATGTAATTTAGCATGTCATGTTGTTGACATTGCATGAGAGAAATATAGATTTTTCTCAATTAACATTTTTAACACTCCTAAATCCAGAAAAATCTATTACACCAAGTTGTTTTCTGAATTGTAAAAATTTGTTAGAATGACTTTAGCAAAGATGTTTGTCAGTTATTCGTTTGTCCTACAAAATTGTAATTGAATTTTCCTTTTTCCATGAGCTCTTGAATGAAGTGATAATGAATATCGATGTGCTTCGTTTGGCTGTGGAAGATTGGATTATTGGTCTTAGTGATGGATGACATGTTATCATAGTAGATGGTTGTAGAAGACTTCACCTTGTATTGTAGATATTGAAAAATTCTTCTTAACCATACTACTTCGCATGATGCACTTATTGTTATGATATATTCTACTTCAGCTATAAATAGTGCAATTGTATTATGCTTTTGTAAGAACTATGCGATAATATTTGATCTAAGAGAGAATATATAATCACTTGTGCTTTTCTGATTATCTGCACAACTAGCCCAATGATTATTTGTATAACCAAACAAGTTGAAGTCCTCTCTTTACTTGTATAAAATACCATAATTCTTTGTTTCTTAGATATATCTTAGAATTCTCTTAGTGGCTGCAAAATGAAGTTTGTTTAGCTTGGACATATATTTAAGGACAATGATGACAACATGAACAATATTTGACCTAATGTTGGTTAGCCATATTAGTAATCTTACTAGGTTGTGATAGATCATTTCATCTTCTCTCTCTTTTTCATCTTCTTTAGATAATTTTCATTCATGGCCATTGATGTGGTCATGGGCTTATAGTTTGCCACATTAGATTTTTTAAATATATTATCTACATATTTTTCTCGAGAGATAAGTATTTGACCTGGATGTTACTTTACTTGCATACCAAAAAAATATTTCCGATGCCAAGATTTGCCATGTTATTTTCTTGCATCATAGCTTTCTTGAAATCCTCAACTATTTGTGGAATAATGCCCATATATATAAGATCATCTACATATAAATATAAGATAAGAAAATCTTGAGCCTCTTATGTCTTTACATAGAGTGACAACTTGCTTAGGCTTCTGATGAAACCATGCTAAAGAAGATAACTATCACTATTACTATTCCTACCTGTAGGAGATTGCGTTAGGCCATATAACACCTTACGCAGCTTATATACTTTATATTCTTGACCTTTGATAATATAACTTTCTAGTTGCTCCACATATATATATTTTTAATTTCTCCATTAAGAAAAGTTGATTTGACATCCAATGGGAAGCTCGTATTTTTAATTGTGCGATAAGAGGAAACACAATTCTAATAATTTCCATACAGATGACTAGAGCAAATGTTTCTATCTAATCGATTCTAGGCAATAGTGAATAATATTTACAACTAGCCTCGCTTTGTATTTTTGAATGGAGCCATCTTCATTGTATTTAGTTTTGTAAATCCATTTTAGCCTAATAATCTCCTTGTCTTTCGGTTTGTTAACCAACATCCAAGTTTGATTTTTCTTTATCATTTTCATCTCCTCATTCATAGCATCAATCCAATGCTCTTCTTTTATAGCATCTTGAATTTTTATGACTCACGAACAAAGAATGCCACTTTCTTAGAGAAGATGAATTTGGAGAAGAAGCTGATGAAGAATTAATGCTTGAATCAGCCCTTGGAGATGCTAGTGAAGAACTTGGACCTTGATCATTTTCTTCTCATCTTCTTTATTTTAATTGTGGCCCAATCTTTTGAGGTTCATTCCATGGCTAAGATTCCATTTCATCGAAGATGACATCTCTTAAGATAATTAATTGCTTGACATTGGGCTTGTGGAGAGGATAATCCTTAGATTAATTATTATAGCTAATAAAAATATATTTTTTCCTTTTTCATCAATTTTTTTATTTTTTTGGAATGCGTGCATATGCGACACACCTAAAAATTTTAAAATGCTCGACTTCGGTTTTTTTGTGCCAAGCTTCAAGGGTGTCATATTAGGAACTACTTTTGTGGGGATCTGTTGAGAATATAAATAGTTGTGTTAACAACCTCGGCAATTATTCTATTTTTTCTTTCAATAACATCATTTTGTTGTAGTATGTGCTGAACTATAAGCTTTCTTTTTATACTATGTACCTTGTAAAATTTATCAAACTAATGACTTGTAAATTCTCCTCTCCAATCAGTTCATAAAATTTTTAAATAATGACAACTTTATTTTTCAAGAAGGACCTTGAATTGAATAAAATAAGAAAAACTTTTAATTTCTGCTCTAGAAAATATACCCACATTATATGGGTAAAATCATCAATAATTTTCTAGAGATGTATTTTGAGAAAGCTCCCATATACTAGCACGAACTAACTCCAGAGGTGCTTTAGCTCTATAAGATAATTTAAGAAATGGTAATCTATGCATTTTGCCATATATGCAGCCTTCACATATGTTATTCTTAGTAGAAATTGATGAAAGCCCAATAACCATTATCTTTTGTCTGAGTGCTTTTAGGATATTGAAATTTAAGTCCCTTAATCTTAGATGCCACAGTTTGGAGTCATCTAATTTTTTACAATTTAATACATATCTTTAAGCAAGAGGCATTATAAGAGAAAATATATTATTGGATGCCATTTTTACTGTGGCAATTAATTGCCTTTTTTGTTTATCAATAGTGAAGCATTTTCCATCACGAATTTCAACATATAATTTCTTTGGACTAATTGGCCTGGCTATGCCATGAACCTAAAGAACATCTTGGATAAATTTAGAATTTCTTTCTTTTGATTTTATGACAATAATGCCTTTTCTTTCAATAATTTGGGTTTTACCATCCCTAACAATCACTTTGGACTTTGCATTTTCATCAATTTTAACAAAGTAATTTTTATCGCCTGTCATATGGTTTGAACAACCACTATCTAAGTACTAAACATCATATGAATCTTTTTGAAGATTTAAACAAGAGATAAATACTTGATCATTTGAGCCACTATTTTTAAAATAATTTGCTTCCTATTTATACTAGCGATATTTATCAAAATAAGTGGGCCTTGTGCATGTGGTGCCTTTATATTGACAATTATTTGTATTATGTCCACTTTTACTGCATAACTTGCAATAATAAAAAAGCTTAGCATTTTCTATTTTCTTGATTTTAGAATTTCTCTCTCCCTCTACTACGGTTAGTTGATGGCCTTATTTAACATTGTGCTCTATGGCTATTTTCGCATTTCTCTTGAATTTTTCTCTATCCCTTTTTGAAATATTAAATTTTGATTGGAAAGCTTGTTTTAGTGATTGTTTTGAAAATTTAAGCATTCTTTCCTCATAGGATTGAAGAGAACTTTAATTTAACTAAAGAAAGAGTAGATAAATCTTTTAATTCTTCTACAGCAGTCATCACATGGTCAAATTTTTAGGAGTAAGACTTCTCAACATTTTTAAAATAATTCTCTTATCTTTTATTATATCCCAATAGTTTCTAATCTAATTTATAATATTAGAAAAATAAAAGAAAAAATCGTACTGTTTCACCTTCTTTCATTAATAGAATATCAAAATTCTTCCATAATGACTGGAGCTTAAAGAAAATTACTCTATGATGGCCTTAAAATTCATTTTCAAAATATTTTAGACCCTATTTGACGTTGTAGCAGTCATGATTTTTGGATATATTGTCTTGCCTACTCCTTGTTAAATATATAATAAGATTTATGTATCTTACATTCGATTTTCATAATATTGCTTTTTCTTGTTTTTCATCTCAAAATGTAAGCTTTGTCTCATCTTTGGGTTACCATAGCCATTTTGAACTAAATCTTATAATCCCTGCTATATAAATAGAGTCTTCATTTTAATATTCCAAAAATCATAGGCTTTGTCTTCAAATATGGGAATTGAAGCTTAAATATAATTAAATATAGTAATGAAGGACATTGATAGCGTACCTTAAATATCTTGTTGCAATAGTAGTGTAGTAGAAAATAATAGCTTCTACAGCTCGGGAATGATGTAGCTCTGATACCATTGATAGAAATTAAATTGAAAAATATGTATATATGGGCTGCTAGATTTTAGAATGAAAGAGAGGAGAGTATGGATAGATGAGAAACTAAAAAAATATCTTATTAACTGATGTTTGATACCATCTATTGTTACATGCATTGGAGTTCTTATTTATACATCTTCTACGTCGGTCAAAGTAGAAAAATCTGGCCAACTTTGTTGAAAATTTTTAGCCAATTTTTTTTTTACTTGGAGCACCTGATTTAATTGATTTTATGCACTAAAATTTCTAGAGCATGGATTTTTAACAAACCCAAATGCAGAATAAAGTATTCAATTCTTTAGGCGTCAAGAGATTAGGATCTTACCCAGACTTCATGCCAATCAAAACAAAAAATTTCCAAGAGATCTATACAGAAAAAATTAAGAGGTTGGTTTATATTGTAAAATTGGAAGATTTTGCTACTGGCATTGGCCTGCATCAAATGTTCTAGCCTTGACTTTGCTGCTCCATTTGATGGCCCCAAATTCACCTGTCGAATGAATGACTATAGATGGCCAAGAGCATGGAGCCTTGATGGTCAAGGGTACATAGCATTAGAATTATAGATGTTAAAAATATGACCCATTCGTAGTGCCCTAAAGGCTAGCTTCCACCCTTAGCCAACAGTTAATTTAGTGGTGTCTCTCCAGAACCATAAAGCTGAGATGAAATCACCAAGTACAAGCATAATCACATCATACAATTTATTATAAGACATAACATAAAAATATGAAAGCTAAATAAAATTATCTATCCAAATCTCCTCCAAACAACCATTATAATCAACCATATGTTAACTCTATAATAAAATTAGTTTTACAAAGGAAGTCTTCACTACATAACTCATCTATGCATTAGATAAAATATTAAATTAGATTTTTCTATTAATCAAAAGATTAACTCGTGTATAATCCCCCCTCATTCTCATATGAGCACCAATCTTATGTTGGGCTCTCACCTTAGTTTTGCCATTTAAAATTATCAACATAAGAAAGAGTAAGTCCATGCCAACTTAGTAAGTAGAAAATGGTAAAAATCAGAAGTTAAGGTAGATACTTGTCAATTTTGTAAAAATAGCTCAAAAATATCAAAATCTCACAAATTCATATGCTCATCCGTTCCTGCTTAGGCAAGTAACTGTGCTTCAAATACTCATGCAATGCAAATGTCACCATCCTCATTTAAGTCACCTAGCACTCTGGTGGACTTGTAACTATCAAAACATTCTACATGACTATATTGAAGTACATCGTGACTTTCCTCATTCCTCAATTGGCCCAGAGAATCATTATATAGATGTCATGCTCAATATGCAATAGTGCACTTATCCATTATGCTTATGCTCACATGCGCAATCCAAAATATATCGATTAGATAATATAGATAATTTAGAAATCATCATAAAGCTATTGCTAAGTCAAAATAACTTCTCAAATCATTTAACTCAATGAAATAATTAAAGTCATAAAAATCATACATCCTAATGCATTTATAAATGTACTTAAGAGTATATATATGCGATCATATATTTTAAAGCAAGTATGACCCATATAAAACCAGGACGAAAATAAATTTTACCATCATGATAAACAAATAGATGTTTAAAAATGTGGTCCATTAGGTTTTAATTTCATCATCTAGGAGCACTATAAGAATATAAACTTTCAGTGATGCTAAAACTTGTCATTCGATTTATCAATTTACACTTTGATGTGGGGGCTCAGCTTCTATGTAACCAAGTTACAGAGGAGCAAAGCCATGCAACCCCCTTCAAAATTTAAAATTTTGACAATTGATGGAAAATCTAATATATTCATTATATTTAAAATCATTTGTTTATCTAGGAGATCAAGTTTCATTTTGATCAAGTATGTTTAAGGGTCATGTTTGTTGAAATATATATTCATGCGTAAATTATGAAAAATACTTAGATCCATTTACACATGTATTAGAATATAATAATAATAATTTATAAAATCATGTATCCATGTAGAAATGATATTTTAGAATGTTAAGGTGTTATAAATACAATTTTAAAATTGATATTTAACATTAAAAAAATTTATTATGTTGATTTTCAATGGGGCTTATGCATAGTGATATTAGATAAATAAAAAAATTTTCAAGATATTATAAATGATGCTAAATATAGTAGATAAAGTAGATTTTTCATCGATCATGAAGATATTAAAAATGGAGGGTGTGACATGGAAAATGGGTTTCATAAAAGTGGGACTTTTGATGCAAATACAACAAAGTGAGCCAATCACATAAAACATTAACAATAATTTTTTTAAAATGTTATTAAAATTCATACTTTTAGTTACATTTTTTGTCATTAAAAGGTTCCTATTTATCATTAAAAAAAGGTTTCTTTTTGCAAAATTTATTATATTATTATCATTAAAAGCTAATTCTTAGCAATAATAATTATTTATCAAGTAAATAGTATTTTTTGTGATAAAAATGCTAAACATCGCCAAAATATGTGGTAAATTGTTAGTTTTATTGTAGTAGTGGGCCTCAACATTATCAGAAATATTATTTTTAGCAATAAAAGTAGCTACAGATTTTGTGTCTGCTACTCTATTGCACATCATTATGGGTAATGAAAAATTGGATATTATTACATGCACCAAGGTGCACTTAGCTTCAGTGCACCCGAGTGCATTTAACCTATTTTTAATTTTTTTGATTTTTTTATAAATTTGTTAATCTAAGCGTATTTGATATGTATATCAATTTTTACCATTTTTGGATACTTTTAGATTTTTTTTAGATTTTAAGAATCAGTGACATATTTAGTAATTTAAAATTTTTAAAAAATGTTACTATTTTTGAAAATTCAAAAAATATCTAAAAATCTCCAAAAAATGGTAAAAATTGATACACATGTTAAAAACACTTAGATTAATAGTTTTGTAAAATAATTTTCAAAAAACATAAGAAATAAGTATTTGCACCAAGGTGCACTGAAGCGAAGTTCATCCGGGTGCACTTGAGCTCGCACCATGAAAAGTTGACCAAACTCATCACCTAAGAAGATAAATTAGGAAGCATGACAACTTTCTAAATTTTTTTTGAAAGATTAAATGAAAAATAGCAAATCTGACAAAATCGAAACAAAATACTACTGATTTTGTTGTTGAAGTCGAAATTTTGTTGTACGAATAGTTTCTTAATTCCGCAGGGCTAAGATCAACATGATTGAATACATCAAGATGTACAAACAAAATCGAATCATAACAAGAAAATATATGATTGAAGAAATAGGGTTGACGCAACATGACTGATAAACTAATTGATGATTGAATTGTAGAATGATTAAAGACATTTATCTACAAGTTAGCTAGATGTTGCAAAATTCAAGTAGAGATTTTTTAAGATCTTATATATTATATCCTGTTTATGGATTTTCAGATTATGCTAAAAGAAAGTATACTTTTAGTTACATACTAATTTTCATTATATGGTGTGTTTACGAAGTGATACAACTTTTGGATGAAAACTTTTTGATGTAAAATTGTTAAAATGAGAGAAAATGATATGATAGGGATAATGATGAGAAATAAAGAGAATAAAATTAAAATATATAGGTTAGTTGTATGGGTAATTGTGTGAAAATGATTGAAAAGTAGGGCAATTTATATAAGATGTGAATAAATAATTCAAAAATAAGGTAGTCATAAAGAATGAAAAGTTTTATTTTTAACCGAACATGCCTACAATGTCACTATAATTACAGCAGTATAAGTCCTTCACAAAGACACTTTTGTGACTTCTTTGAAAATTTCACTAAAAATTAT